>CM030850.1:9926293-10526293 GCA_018105865.1 Metaphire vulgaris
GGTTGTAACAAGCAACCCAACATGAACTTGGGGGCCGTCCATAACTGACGTCACGCGATTTTGGACCATTTTTGACCCCCTCCCCCTCGTCACACTTCGTCACAAAAAGCCAGACCTCCCTCAAAAAAGACGTCACAAAGCGCTGACCCCCCTATGTTCCATGTTAAAATTACACAATCTTTGAAATTTTAAAATCGTATATTGTTTAAAACAACTTAGCAACGTTTAAAATCTTATAAAGTTTACAAATCTTAGAAGAAATGTTTTAAATGGTGTACGGACATAAGCCCCCCTGGACATAAGTCCCCGGACATTATTCCCCGGACATTAGCCCCCAGACATAAGCCCTCCCAAAGCAAAGGGTTAGTAGAATTAACGAAACTGTATGATATCTATCTAAACTATCCCGACTATATCATTTTGGATATCTATCAATAATAATAATAAATTTATCCTGTGTCGGTTAGGTTAGTGCACCCGCCTTTAGGGTTATCAAATGGGTTAAGAACATACTAAACGGTATTATATCTATCTAAAGTATCATAACGAAAGTATTCCGACTGGGGTACGGACATAAGCCCCTGGACATAAGCCCCCGGACAAAAGCCCCCGGACATTAGCCCCCCCGGACATAAGCCCCTCCCAAAGCAAAGGGTTAGTAGAATTAACGAAACTGTATTATATCTATCTAAACTAACCCGACTACAGTTTGGATATCTATCAATTTTTATCCTGTGTCGGTTAGGGTTAGTGCACCCGCCTCTAGGGTTATCAAATGGGTTAAGAACATACTAAACGGTATGATATCTATCGAAAGTATCATAACGAAAGTATCCCGACTATATAATTTATGGACGTCATTTATGGACGGCCCTTGACATTGTGTTACTCAAACAACCCTGCTTGTATTTCAGCCAGCTCAGCTCAGTCTGAGCGAGACTTTTAGTCTGTTGAACGTTTCTTCACTTACTGCTTACGATCAAATACGTTTTTAACAAATTTTAATGCATGGGTTTGGTTGAATTTGACTAGTGATGGGTTGGCTTGCGTTGTCATGTAGCCCAGTTTCCGTGGGTTGGGTTGGGTTTGAAAAGTGATGGGTTGGATTGCGTCAGATATTTTCAATTTTACGTGGGTTGGGTTTGGTTGATGTTTTTTGGGTTGGGTTTTAAAAAATGAACCCAAGTCCATGTCTGGTCTACCATGCAAGAAAGATAATTTGCGATTCCAACAACGTCATCCCGATATCGCACATTAATGGGCAGTAATCAGAACGAAAGTTCTTACTGAGCAGAAAGCATTCGCAGAAAGGCCAAAAAAATTCGCCTTAACGAAATTTCTAGGCAATAGCGACTATCACAATTAGTTGTAACTGTTTTGGCGTAAATACCGAGATTAAAAATTAAAAATTGTCTGTCCATTTACTTCGCTAAAACCTTGTAGGCCTACATGATATATAGCGTTCATTGTGTTGCAAATCTGCCTCACGTTGTCTGTAACAAACTGCATCAGGAACATATAGGTAGGCAGTTAAGAAGGTAGTTTAGTGCAGTGGCGTAGGCAGGTCAAGTTCCAACGAGGTGCGGAAATATGAAAGTGCCGCCAGTGCGGCCCGTGTTAAAGTAAAAAAATTAGATTGCTAATGTCTCCAATAGTTCCGCCCCTCGGAGGAATGCATGCAACATTTCAACCTGTAACATGATGCCTATTGGTATCTAAACAGTAATTTGAAACGCATAATAATAATAATTATTCACTCTCTCTCTATCCGTCACTAAATCTGTATTTTTTGTCAGTTTTATTCTCTCTGTTTCTGTCTTTATCTGTTTTTCTCTTTCTCTGTCTGTCTCTCTCTTTCTGTCTCTCTCTCCCGCGCCGCGCCCTTGTGCTAGTTCATGCATGGGTTACCCGCTTATCTGACAGTGTAGGTTGAATTCAATTGTATCCATCGCCTGTGCATACTGGCGTTCGATCCGATAACGGTCGCTTGTGTCGTGGGCAGATGATTCTTCGATCGCTTGTCGTATTATATCTGCCAGGGATTTTCCTACACCCCACCCCTGTTTTGGACAGACACCTTAGCCTAAACCCCTTCCCAGTTTAAAAGAATCAATGTCAATGGGTGGTCGCTTAAGATAAGCAAAGATCCAGCTGGCGATCAACCCTCAACACTTCAGTTTAGACCATGCATAGCGGTCAGCGGAGTATCGTTGATTGAACTTGATTCAACGTCAAAATAGGAAATTGCGAATCGACCTGCTAACATAGCCTAATCTACAGTTACATAATCGATAAGGAATTGATATTAAGATAAACACTCGGCCAATTCGCACTACAAGTCAAGTTCATGAAGTCACTCTCCCCTCACTGTGACAGGAAAATTCATTAATCGATACGAACAGATAACGCATTCACAGAAAATCAGCCAGATGCCTTGATAAGACCCCGAGAGCGGAAGATTTCCCAAAATCGCTCCAGCAATGGTTTAACGCAGACAGGCAGATTTAGTTATAGCCTATACTCAATCCGCCCGATACGGGGAGGTAAGGCACGATACGGAGAGATAAGGCTTCATCAGACATTCTGCCAGAGGAATTTTTAACGGTAGTGACAGGCGGTCCTCAATAGATTCTTTACTACTAGTAATCTAGTATGATACTATTGTACCTTTGGAACAAAAGTCTAACGAAAGTCTTGTATAATTATGTCAAACTGGGAGACAGCCGGTCTGTTTGGAACGGGTGTGTATATATATAGTCCGACCAACGCGCGCACAGTCACAGACGGTCATCGTATTCGTTGCGCAAGCATTGCTGTCTAAGCCGAAATTTTGAAGAAAAGCTATCTACACGTGACGTTGACACATCTGAAGATTTTCTGAACAGACATGGAGCCAAATCATTTCTATCGGGTAAGAAAAACTGTTTCATCTGCACTTTACGATTATAAAATATCCAGATGTCAAGATCGTAATGTGACTGTGTACTTAACATTTCAAAACAAATATGCATTGAAAAACAGAAACTCAGATAGGCCATCAGAGTCATTATTGTCACTATATGTACTAGTCTATTAGTTGCGAAAGCCTTACAGATTCGTGGGATTGATTAATTATAAATGCTCATGAATGCTCCAGTAAAGGAGAGGTAAGGGGAAAAAGTCTTAATTATTATTATTTAATAAATATTAACGGCTACACTTAGGCCTACGTAATGTATACCTTTTTAGCTTAATTTTTAGATATTTATCTTTTAGCTCTGGATCACAGAATTCACCTCCGGCAAAAAAGAGGAAATTCACTCGCTGGAATCAAGAGCATACACGGACCGTTTGTCAATATTTTCATCGACACATATCGGAAAACGCTGGTCTACCTTGTAAGAAAGATATTCTGCGTTTCAAGGAGCGGCACGCAGATATCGTACATGACTGGACAGTCATACGAACCAAAGTTCTTAACGAGCAAAAAGCCTTTGCAAAAAGGAAACAAATTCGCCTTGACGAGTTCTCGATGCAATAGTTAATCTGCCAGTTAGTGGTTATAGTTTCGGCCCAATAATAATAAATAACAACAATGTTTACAGTGGTTCAGAAGGGTATCCCCTGTTTCAGTAGCGGATCTAGCGGGGGTCAGGGGCAGCTGACCCCTGACGTGATTTTTGAAGGAAAGTGGCCTGTTTTCAGAAATAATAATGTAATATTGTTTTGGTAAATAAACAGGGCAATGTGCAGCGACGCCAGTGAAAAAGCAAAAAAAAAAGGTCGTCACTACGTTCGTTTTTAGAGTTGCAACTTCGAAATTTTGTGCGGAGAGCAAAAAAAAGGTCGTCAGGAAATTTTGGCCTGAATTTCTCAAAATTTGACCCCCCTGGTCCAAAATCCTGGATCCGCCACTGCCCTGTTTTGGAACCACTATATTTAGCCCATCCAATCTAGTATACTATAGTACCAAGGTTTATTTTGAAATCATCCACACTAGATACCATTACTACCTTCTCATCCAACTCATTACATCTGTCCAACACTCTCGCACTAAGCAAATTCTTTTGTATCTCCCAATCCGCTTCTTAAACAGTTTCATGCTGCATTCTCGGTACCATCATATTGTTTAGTTGTAAATAACCTTCTCTTGGTACATCCACTTTGTTTGTTAGTGTTTTGTAGTCTCAATTAGATCCCCTCTTGTTCTTTTTCCAAAGTTGTCAATCCACAGCGTTTTAGTCTTTCTTAGTAGTTTATTATCGTGATGAGTTGTTTGTAGATTACATGATCGGTAATTTGCTGTTGCTAACCAGTGTCAAGTCAAAGGTGATTTGTTTCGGTAAGGTAACAAGGTGGTTGTTATGCATTGAAGGTAATTTGAATCAAATATATATGACCTTGGATTCTATGTGTAAAAGGGGTGAAAGATTTTGTAGAATTGTATTTGATAAGGGAAGTTTTATGTTCTATTTGTTATTTGGATTTATGGATTGCACTTTTGGATTAAAAAAATTGCATGATGATTTTGTGGATCGTTCTAAGTAGTGTTTTGGGTTAGTGTGAATAATTATTTTTGTGTGTGTTGATCTGCAGTGACATTGATTGGCTGCTTATTGAAATTGGTTAATGTTTTGTGTTAGTGCGGAGATTAGTTTGTGCTGCTGTGTGTTAGTAGGCAATGACATTGTTTTGCTGTTTCTTTTGTTTATTGGTAAACAAAGAAATTGATTTGATTTAGAGTGAGGACAAGGAACATTAGTTATGGAATTATATTTTCATTGATTATAAAAGATCCTTATGTGCATTGTGCAATAGTTGTTTTTGAGAGATGTCTCATGTTTCTGTTTGGGTTTGATCATTAAGGAATGGAGATGAGAAAATAGTAAATTTGTTGTGTGTTATGATTTTTTCAGATTTTATTGGGTGTGTTTTCTAGATTAGCGGCAAATATTAAATAATATTTGGAGAGAACCAGTATATTTGTTGTGTGTTATTGTTCAAGCATAAAAAGCATTAGTACGTACAGTTGTTTATCCGAGATCTGATGAATACTATGGACAATACATTAATCATTAGATTTGATTTATTTCGTAGTATTATTTGTTTTGACAATGAATAAATATACTGTTTAGATATCTTTTCCAATGCCAGTAAGAGCTCATGTTTTGATGTCTTGAATAAAGTTGCTACGGTTGGGTGTATTTCTGTGTTTTACTGTCAGAATACTTATTGGTTTTGTTAAGTAAGGCAGATATTTAGATTGCTTTGATTTATTGTTTTTTTGTGTATAGGTTAACAGAAGCTGCTTAGTGCTTTTTGATTTAATTGACAGGGGAAAATGAACCTTGTAAAGTGAAATGTCAATTGAGTATGAAAAGTCTTGTTTAAAGGACTTATTGTGCTCATGACGTCACGTTTTATATGTCTTAATAAATGATTATAATTGGAAAGAGTTGTCTTTCGTAATGTAATCGATCACGGCGCTATAGCTAATTTAGGCCTAGATGGAGGCGGTTTGACGCGAACAGTTTCTTTTATGGAAAAATACCTTACCGATAAACAAGTCCCAGTATTTTGATGATAGGGCGGCTTTTGGGCTACTTTGTCGACCAATGGTTCAGTTCCTATGGTTGGGATTGTCATGATTAGTTCAATTACCTTTAATACTAAATTAATTAATTAATTAGATATACAGTATACTTACTTACTTATATATAGTATCTACAAATGTTTGTACTAACAACCTCTGGGCGACCAATTGTTGCGGGATTTGATACAATTTCTGGCAAAACTCGTTGTGGGTCTCCGTCTGGGCGCTTACATCTCCGAGCTGGTTCAGGAAAAATTATTTCACGGACTCTCTTGCAAACTCGGACCAGCTCGCCTTGCACATTATTCCATGATCAATGACAAGTTCTATGTATGTATTATATCCATTTTGTAAGCCCTTTCCGTCCATTTTATATTATATATATGCGTCCATTACATAGACACATATAAGTATATATGCATATAAAGCTATAGATAGAAGAGTGCAGTGGTAACAACTTTGAAACTTTGAAAACTTAGAGCAGAATATATATATATATATATATATATATTTATATATATACATATATTATCTCCATTTTTGAAGCCCTATCCATCCACTTTCAGAAGTTTGGCATGAACGGAGCAACGAAGGTTATAGTTATATATATATATATATATATATATATATATATATATATATATATATATATATATATATATATGATAAGCATTTCTATACATTTCATATAGCATAAATACATGCTATATATATGCTGTCATATACATGCTGCCAGGTATATATCATACTAATATTATATAATTATGCTGCTTTAATATATATATATATATATATATATGAGACTATACATGATAAGCATTTCTATACATTTCATATAGCATAAGTACATGCTATATATATGCTGCCATATACATGCTGCCAGGTATATATCATACTAATATTATATAATTATGCTGCTTTAATATATATATATATATATATATATATATATATATATATGTATATGAGACTAAGTATGCTGTTGTATCTATATATGTGCTGTCATAATATATCATGTATGCTGTTGATATATATATATATACATATATATATATGTGTGTCATAAATATTATCGGCACACATATGCGCATAATATATATATAGAGATTATATACAGTATATATAGTTATTTTTAATGCACTTAATATATATATCCTTATAATATATGTATATATGGTGATATGATCAACATATTATATGGATTAGCAGCATATCCGATTGCCGCGCAGATAGCACATTTATCATTATCTATTTTCATAAAGGCCTATGCTTTATTAAATATTGCATATTATATTTTTATACTTGCTGTCACATATATATATATATTATATATTAGTGGCATTTACAGTATACATAAATACGTATATGCGCATAATATAAATATATATTAAATGATTATCATATGTTTGAATATTTATAAGTAGACCGTTTCCGTGAGGGGAAATGGTCTTTTCCCCTGGATATTTCAAATTCCCGCCCCGGAAATTTTGGCAAACTACATACTTACAGCTCTCCCACAGACCCTAGCTGACTTTACCCCCGGCCTTGTCAGTTTCCCCGTAGTCCATGAGTCTAGATTACCCACTTACTTACTTACACTGACATATAGGCCTATATATAGGCCCTATATTTATAGTAATAACAGCTTATTTTATCCTCTTGTACGGTTTAGCTAGCTATGGTAGGCCTATATATAATTTTCTCTATTGATACCCCATTAGAGGGCCGGCCCTTTTACCGTGCAATCGTCGAAAACATTTCAGTATAGGAAAATGCACGGGAAAAGGGCCGGCCCTTTTATACGGGTTTTATGGTTTAGTTTTTGGATAAGGTGGCCGTGCATTTTTGTTATACTATGTGTTTCTAATAATTTTTCAAAATCGCTTCATCCATACTTAGACAGTACCTTTCTAAGTAATTTATCCAAATTTTGATGAAATATATATGATGCATCATTCGTGGATGATGATTTATTAAAACGGCCACTTTCCTAATTGATTTATTGTAAGGCCACCTAATCTGGGAAATAGCGTTATTATTATTATTATTATTATTATTATTATTATTATTATTATTATTGTTGTTGTTGTTGTTGTTGTTGTTGCTGCTGCTGCTACGAACCGGGGGGTCCGGGCCTCTATAACTCACGACTATCTACTACCAGAATGGCTAGGCCCGGCTGGCTACACACGGTGTTTAATCTCAGTAGGTCACGTGGTCGTTCGACCTAGCTTTTTGGCATAGGTTTTACTCACTCTCTAGGGCTGACTAGCTATCTATCTATCTCTCTTCTCCCTTCGTGTACCGTGTACCTTATTGCTCGTGTACCCATGTACCTTCTCTCGTGTACCCGTGTACAGTGTACCCGTGTACCTTCTATCTCTCGTGTACCCGAATACTTTCCTAGCTCTCGTGTACCCGTACACCGTTCTGGTACCGGACTCTCTCCCGGGCCTTCCTCCTTGCCACGCGCCGCGGTCTTTATCTTTTGTGGGGCATACCTGCCCCTTGGGACTGCTGATGCAGTAGTATTGGTACACTCTCCAGTTAAGTGTACGGTACATACTCCTTTCAGAGGGTACACTCACTCTTATTTGATAATCCGAGTGAAAACTCAGTTTACTGGCCCTTAGTATTCTCACGGACCTCTATTTATAGGGTTTCCACGCTGCCTAAAAGAAGGTGTGCTAATTTTCATCTATCTGCAAGTTCCTATCTCTTTAACTATTAACGCCATCTGCTGAATATCTTTACCACTTACTCTCTATGCCTTTTAGCTATTTCTTCTCTATTGATTATTATTATTGGACCTCAGATTTAGTTTGCATTAATATTATTATTATTCATTAGCCTCTTTGTATATTCGCTACATTATTATTATTATTATTATTATTATTATTATTATTATTATTATTATTATTATTATTATTATTATTATTATTACTTGATTAAAGCGCAGATTTCAGATTACAAACTTCAAAAACATTCTCAGCGATGTGGCCAGTAGCTTGATCAGCAAAATACATAAATACTTATCGGGAGAGCCTCTCGTCTACGTAATTGAGTCGCTAGCGATACTCATAAAAGTATAAAGCACTTAAAGTACCAAAGAATAATAATCTATCCGCAAAATAAATCCGTTGAGTTTTTAAGAACGGTGTTTCATAAAATGCGTGTCTTTGATTTAGTTTACAGGCATCGTCTTGACCTGCTGTCTTGCCCGAAAGATTCGACTGGAATCGGGAATATCTTAGAATTAACGAACGTTTCCAACCTCACATTCGGTTGCGGCCAGGAGATTTAAACGCCTCACAAGAAATCCGTGATCGGGAATTGTTTGTTGCTGTTGCTTGTTTAAGAACTGATCGTCGGCTACGGTTGAGTATCGTTTTAGCCTGGCGTATTTGGTTCAGTGGTGTTCTTTGCCGAGTTTATCTTATTCTGGACGGCGGCAATGTATGAAAAGAAAATGACTGAAAAATCTAATCAGAATATTTATCGCTGTTGCACTCGTAAGATTATTATATCACTAGCTGTTAACCCGACAAAAATGACGGGAGAGAGTGGCTACTTCCTACCCCGATTAATTGCAAAAGTTTAAGTTATTATATACAAAAATTTATAAAATCTAAAAATGTTAATTGAATGCGTGATTATCATTTTAAAATGTTCCTAACGGCTTCACAGGGTGGTCTTTCTCCCGCCACAGAGGGATGCATACCATAAAAACCAACGACCACGGTTTGGGCCTATGATTTTAAAGGAGATCTGGTCTCCCAGGGGCGCCCCCAGTGAGACCTACGGATTCTTTTGGGCATACGTATCCTTTTGGGCTTACGGCCCCAAAAGGGCTTGGTCTCCACAGGTGGTTAGGTTTGGTCTCCCACGAGGGTTGCACCCCAGTGAAACCTACGGGTTCCCATGGGTGGCTTGGTCCCTGACGGGAGGCTGCGCCCCATTAAGGCTTACGGCCCCACACGTGGGAGCTATGCCTCCCAGTAGGGCCTACTGCCCCACACGGGTAGCTACGCCCCAGTAGGGCTTACGGTCCCACGTAGGTGCTGGGGGCGCATCCGACGGAAAGATGCGCTCTCCAGTGGAGCCTAAGGCCCAAAACGAGGGACTGCGCCTCCCCCGTAGTGCCGTACAACGTGCAGCCAATGAGGACGCTTCCCCGTAGTGTCAATCAGCCAATGAGGACGCTTCGTCAGGCTGCAATCAGGACGCTTCGTTAACCCCTTAACTGGGCAACTATTTGTAACTCAATGTAAAATGGACGAGCGTTACTCGGGGCACCCAGTTAAGGGGTTAAACGCTCTGTCGATTATAAAGTTTGGTTGCCTATAGCAACGACGTCGTCCAACATCTGCCGTATAGCGTGACTGCCAAACTTAATGGACAAAGGAAATTATTATTTAAGATCGTGTACAGAATATACAGATTTGAGTAACTTTTCTGATATATTTAGGTATGGAGCCAGAGCTGACCGGACAATGGCAACCAAAGCATGTTTTAGGAACATTACTCTTGTTGACGCTAGCAAAACGTGTGATTTTGATGAAATCCGTGATCCACTCATGACATGCTAATACAAATAAGCTACGAAGTACCTTACAACAGTCATCCGGACTCTGACTGTTTTAATTTGCTAACAGTTTCTTTGAAGACCGTAGACCTACTTTAGACGCGTCAATCTTTGTGTACTGTAGAGCTTCGTTTGTCCAACGAAGATTTTAGCTAATCGTTGTCATTTCTGATTGTTTTAATGACTACGATAGAAGAAACTTCATTAATCGTGTCATTCGTCTTCCAAAACAAATTGATTCGTGTGAAGCTTAGTCACAGGATTCATACAGGAACTTAGTTACGGTGATTTTTGCTTTAATATTTGCACCATTTACGCATGCTCGCTAAGCTTATCTGCTACGCAGTCTTGACTTATGTCAGTTTAGATCTTACCTTCTTTACTCATTCTAAGTCAGTTGAATACAATATCAACTATCTATCATTTGTAGGAAGTGTGTTATGTATGGTGTCACAAACTTTTCTGTGTTGCGGACGCTTGTAGAGTACCAACTGCGTAGATTTATCTGTTCTCAAACTGTTCACCCTCTTTTTTATCGTGTCAACCATACCAAATTAGTGTCTCTAAGTATAAATATATGAGGTGCTATACAAACGGTACATTACATTACAATCTTTAAGCGGAAAGGTGACTGGTCACTCTAATTTAATCTGATCTTGAACTTTTATAGCGCCACTTCATAATGCACAAGAGCATCAGTCGATTGGTAACGGCAGCAATGATATATCCTGTGGCGTAGCCAGGATTTTCCGAAAGGGGGAATGACTCCCATGATTCCCAACTTCGGAAAATTCTGACAAGCAAAAAAAGTCGCCGACTATTATTTTGCTTGATTAAGTTAATTATATAGGTATATGTATATGAGCGTGTACAACCTATATTGATACGCAATAAAAAATTGGGTCGGAAAACCAAGAGGGGTATTAACCTCCAACCCCTGGCTACGCCACTGGTTACCTCACTGCTGTCGGTGGATCTCTTGATAAGTCATCAGATTCTGGCTCATTATGAGCATATGATATGGACATGTTGATTTCGACTCATTCAAGATGATAAACCGTAGAAAAGGCGAAGTCTTTGTTCATAAATCAATCAGTGACTTAGCAGGATCAAATGATGCTTTTCTTTTGCTTATCTGTATAAAACATGTCACCATAAAAATGAGCCTGACTCTACCAGGTACCCGTGCTTACTTTTAGGCGCATCCAGGTGGTTTTTAAATACGTTTTTGCTGGAAAAGGGTGCTGGTGATCACCAAGTCGAATTCAAAACAAGTGTCGAGCAAGTGCACACCATTATTAATTATTGACCTTGCCTAGGCCATGCTTACCAAGAATTCCGTTCCATGTTTTACAGTCGGTTCCAACGAGGGCGTTGCAGTCACCGAGGAGAATAAGTTTTTCGGCCTACCAGATATTCGCTTTGTTCCAACAGGATGGTGCTCCGGAACATCGTGCTCGTGACACCGCTAAATTCCTGCACAAGGAGACTCCTGCTTTCATATCGCCCGAATTGTGACCACCAGGGTGGGTGCGATTTGTAGCGAATGGGGGCAATTTTCCTCCCCACTGCCAAACTACATCCCCACTGAGGTGGCTATTGATATCCCAGCCAGTGAAGTCAATCTTCCCCACCACTGTGACAGCAAAATGCAGTCACCGTCAGCAGAGGGAGAACATTTTTCAGTGCTATAGAAGTGCATAATTATTATTATTTATTTCCAATGTAAAAGAACTGATGTAGAGATTGGTGAATGGGCGGGCAAAGCTCGATCACGATGTCTTTGCGGCAACAATTCATCCGTGGCGACGGCGTCTGAAATCATGTGTCAATTCTGTTGGTGGACATTTTGATTATTCATTGTAAACATTTTGGGACAATGTTTGCGTCTATCTGAAACCAGTTCATTTCTGCTTCAAACTGCAAATTTTTATGTAAATCGACCAAGTTTTCTTAAAGTTATAGTGACAAAAGAGTTGGCATACTTTTTATCCGGACACAGTGTAGAAGAAAGATTAAGCGTATAAGAATAAGCAGCTATTTCTGTACTACTCCCCAAAGCGCTATATAAATTTACAAGATTTTTACTTATTTATTTACTTATTTAGAAGCGTTGATTCTATCATATGACGTTCAGTCGTGCAAATGGAATGTTCACAGTACATTAGTACAACTATAGATATTTTATTTCACTCGTTAACACAGTCATATCTAAGCATTAACGGGTTTTCTCAGCTGTTCAGTGGTCCCGATAAATGAATCTATTTCAGTAGTTCAGATGTGAAGTGTCTTTATTGAATGGCTGGGGATAGGGTATATGGCTAATCTGAGCAACGGCATTCATACGCAGACCCTTCATCTTATCTGTGAAAACCCATAAAAGTGGACTTCTCGGATCTCAAGACAGGCAAACGTAAGAACCCTTCTGAGTCATGAACTGCCCTGACACCTGTATGGAAGGCCTGGAAAGAACACAGCAACGCAATTATCCAAAGCTGTAGAAGGATGTGAAAAAGGAAGTACCGCGTCTGTGTTAAAGAGAAAGGAAGGCCCTTTTCTGTGAAAACGACTGCAAGGAGATCGTGCAAACAAAAACAGACACTAGACTAAAGCTCTACGCATATTTAAAATATTTAGAAATAGAGAAAGATATAGGCTTAGAGACCTTGAGAATATGCATTCGACACAATTATCACAATATATTTATGATCCCCGCCAAGCAAACATTAAGCGCACATAGGCCTAGTTACGGAAGTCAGGTTTCTACAGAACACGTGAAAGCCAATTTTAGTTAATTAACCATGACGTCTTATTTAAGTAGAGAGTCATCTGACGGAATTTGGCGTTCTGGGATGTTCTTATGACCGAAGCATAACTGAGGTAAGTAGAAATGGGTAACGTATTTTGTGCTGTAATTCATGCGCTTATCGAATACCATATACTTACAGAACGATGTTGAGGAGATACACTGGACAGAGAAAAAACTAAACAAGAAATGCTGATAAAGGCAAATGCACGACGAAAACTTATGTAAAAATTATAAGGAAAAGAAAATTCAAATTTTCGGACACATGGGCCTAATGAGGAAAAAGGTCTGGACAACCTCGTAATAACTGGAAAGGTGGACGGAAAAGAGCAAGAGGGAAGCAAAGAATGACTTTTATCAAAAACTTGCAAGGTGACATGAAATATATAACATCAGCATTCATCAGTGGAACTAATACAATCTACAAACGATAGGGGCGGGGAGATCCATGGTCGCCAACGTAGTGATGCAGGGCACCTAAAGAAGAAGAAGATAGGTAAAGGTAAAGCCCGACGACAATTTATGCAGCGAAACCACGAAGTGATATCATCATCATCATCATCATCATCATCATCATCATCATCATCATCATCATCATCATCATCATCAGTGTTTCTGTCTCTCGACAGGTCCAGGTATCCAGTTATTCCACTCCGATCGATTGCTTGCTTCTTCTTTGAGTTCCTGATATCCTTTATTCATCATCCACTCCAACATCATCTTTCTCGGTCTACCTCTCACTCTCTTTCCCTCCATTTTTCCTTCGATTATTGTTCTTAGTAAAGAGTCATGCCGGAGGACATGTCCCATCCAATTTCTCTGCCTTTTCCGGATTGTATCTATTAGGCTTCTTTCTTCTTCTATCTCCTTCATGACTTCCTCATTTGTTTTATGCTCTGTGTATTTTACTTTTAGCATTTTCCTCCAAATCCACATTTCAAAAGCCTCTAATCGTTTTATATCTTCCTTTCTCATTGTCCACGTCTCCGCCCCATACAACGCCACACTCCATATCAATGTTTTTACCAATCTCTTTTTTAGGTTTAGTTTTAGTTTACTTTGCATCAGCTCCTTTCTCTTGTAAAAAGCTTCCTTTGCTATTGCTATACGTCTTCTTATCTCTTTATTGCATCTGGCATCGGTTGTTATCAGACTTCCTAGATAGCTAAATTCCTTCACTTGCTCTATGATCTGTCCATAAACCTTTATTTCCACTCTCATTCCTTTTTTACTTATTACCATAACTTTAGTCTTTTTTGTATTGATTCTCATTCCATACTTTTCTGACACTTGTATTAATTTATCCATTACTTCCTGAAGCCTGAAGTGATATGTAAATCTAAAAATTGTGAAAGATATGAAAAAATAATTATAACTATGGCTTAAAAACTATAAAGGCTTATCGCAATTTACAGTGTATATCCTATAAGGCTATATACGTGTAAGATTTAGCAATTTCGTCATGTTCATTGCCACGATGTTTCATTAGAACACAGGTGGATTGATATTTCTAAAATCATTCTTTGCAGTTAGATCATTAGCTTAAAGCAGATTTAAATCTTTAAAAATTTTAATCAAACTATCCAACGGCAGACATAATTATATTCGCACCTTATATGTTTTTCGAGATTGATTACGTGCAAAGGATAAGAACATTAGCACAGGTTACTTCTGAGCAAGGTCCATAGCCACAAAGCTGCGAAGCACTGACGTACCTATAGCTGAGAGTACAGTAGTCTGGATCCTTTTTGCCGGTTTCACCCTAAAATGACTTAAAATTCTTGTAGATTAAAACAGAGATGGGCACAATTAGACAAAAATCTAATCAATTAGAATTAGAATTAGTTGCATCTAGCACCTAATTGATTAGCATTAGAATTAGTTCTACACTTTGTTCAATTAATTAGAATTAGCATTAGCTGCTGTCTAATCAATTAGAATTACAATTAGATTGTCGATGTTCGCGATACAGTTGACACACCACGCAAAACACAGTTTTAAAATACTAATTTATTATCTGCAGTAATTGCATGCAGCTGCGAATGGTTGGAAATGGCTGGCATTTCCAGTTGTCAACAGTAATCACACAAAACACTTAGTCTACCATGATCATCTCAGCGTTATACTATGAGCATGCGTTTCAACATTACTCTCAGGCTGCCTCGGATGGCTAATTGTCATGTAATTAAAACATAATTAGAATTAGCAGGTAAATTCTAATTGATTAGAATTATGATTAGCCGATAACATTTGCCAATTGATTATAATTAGAATTAGCTGGTCTCCTAATCGATTAGCTAATCAATTACTTCATAATTGATTAATTACCCATCTCTGGATTAAAAACATCGAGATAAGCTTCCCAACCCCGAGCCACAATTTTTCAAGCATTCATCTTGATAATCCGTACAGCAAATGTAGCCTGTGCTAATCGATTTACTCATGGACTTATCGAGTGGCGTATACTATACCTTGTGTTTAGTTTATTGCCTACACTGTCAGGGTTTAATATAGGCCGTTTCCGGGGGTGAATTGCCCTTCCCCCGAAAATTTCGAATTCCCTCCCCGAAAATTTTGGCATATTACATCAACTAACAGCACCCCCTAGCAGAATTCCCCCCGGCTTTATCAGTTCCTCCCGGCTTTCTCAGTTTTCCCCCAGAGTCCAGGAGTCTAGATTAAACACTGTACACTGTACATTAAATAGTTAATTTTAATTGCTCATAGTTTCACAGAGAATAGCCCATAATCGCACACGTCCATAAATAACACAAATGTTGCCAATTATGTTGGAATAAATAACAAACTGAAATGTTGCTTATATTATCATCGCCACAAGGCAATTTAAGATATTTTAAAGAGAATTCCGGTGCTATTCGTATTTTAAATGTACACTTTATTTTGTAGATTCTAACGGAAGCTTATATTAAGTCAATTTTACACATCGAATTCAGTTGTATTACAAGTATATTATCGAATTTTAAGATGTATCTATGGTAGCAAACTATGTCGTAAGTTGTGATAGCATGTCATATGAACAGTGATGGGCACTAGTTGGATAAATAGTAGTTAAACAAACTTTATTTCAACTAAATATTTGTAGTTAAACTATTATTGTAACTACAGTATTTAGTTAAAAATTTTCATGATAAAGTTAAACTAAACTATTTTCAAGTAGTTAAACTATTTCCAACTATTATGCAACTTTTTGTAAATTTTTTATTATTCGACTCCTTTCAATTTAACAAAAAGAAATCAGCGTAATCTATGAAGGCTTACAGTGACGGTTGCAAGAACTCTCGGTGTTGGATGCAATGAATTTCTAGGAAGTTCCCGCCAATTGTCAAAGGAATTGTTCAGAATTGACAATGCATAAAAGCATTTTAGTCTGGTTGTACAAAGTCATAATGCAAAACCGAACTGTAGTTAGCCAGTAAGTATACTATTAGACTAAAGTACTACCAAGAAATAAATATCAAAATTTTTTCTCTGAAATTCATCAAAGCCACACGCGCATTTTTGGTGGACTGGTGGGGGAATGCATTCCCAGTCAACCCTAACGTGGAACCGCCCCTGAAGGCTTATGCTGGCGGTACTTGCATCAAGCAATGTGATTAACTATCACTATCAGAAGGTTCAACAACAATGTCAGCAAGACTAGTGTAGTTCATTTTCATGTTTCAGTACAAAGAGCAATAAGAAATAAGCAGTATAATAAAAAAGTTGGCAAAAAAGTAGTTAAACTTTTAGTTGTAACTATTTTAAAAAATAGTTTAACTGTTGCTGAAACCAGTTAAGAAAAAATAGTTTAACTATTGCTTCAACTAAACTTTTTCAGTTAAACTAATAGTTATAACTTTTAGTTAACTAGTGCCCATCGCTGCATATGAAGTATAGAGGGCTTGCTTCTTTCACTATGTCATTTTCACCTTTCAGAATTTGAAAGATGAATAAACGGCTGATAATAATCATCGCAGTTGTGGTCGCGATTTCAATTGCTGTTGCGGCAGCAATAATCTTGGCTGTGCTTCTCACCAGACAAAAAGGTAACATGTTCACTTATTAGGCATATTAAAAGAAGCAAAAAAGGTACTGGTAAAAAGGAGGACATACTGATCAGATGGAAAGAATACGTTGAATCCTTGTACAATGACAATAGAGGAGAAATTCCAAAAATTAATCACTCAAAGGAAGAAACGATTATAACTGAAGAAGAAATAAGACAGATTATAAAGAAATTACCCAAAAAGAAAGCAACTGGAGAAGATGGAATTTGCGCAGAACTTATACAAAACTTGGGGCCGGTAGGATATGAAATAATCACAGAGCTAATAAACATAATATACAAAGCAGGAGACATACCGGAGGATTTCTTAAAATGCATATTCGTCCCAATCCCAAAGATAAACAAAGCACAAGACTGCGACGACTACAGAATTATAAGCTTGATATCGCATGCATCTAAAATCTTACTACAAGTAATAAAGAACAGAATCACACCATTAGCAGAATCAATATTATCAGAAAATCAACTGGGCTTCAGAAAAGGTAAAGGAACCAGAGATGCCATCTTTCAATTAAGGATACTTTATGAAAACGCTTAAAAAATGGGAAAGAAATTACACATATGCTTCATTGATTATAAAAAGCGTTCGACAGAATAAATCATCAAAAGCTATTGGAGACACTAAAGTGGGCAGGAATACCAGAACTGGAGCAAAATTTAATCTGTAACTTATACTGGAATGAATACGCCACCATAAGAATAAAAGAGGAGGAATCTGAGAAGATACAAATAAAAAAAGGAGTCAGACAAGGATGCATACTATCCCCTTTACTATTTAACCTATATACAGAGCTATTAATAAAGGAAGCATTAGAACAAACTCCTGGAATGAAAATCAATGGAACAATCTATAACATACTCAGATATGCAGATGATACGGTAATCTTTTGCAGAAAAAGAGGAAGACCTCCAACTCATAATTAACAAGCTAAACGACAAAAGCAAAGAATACGGGATGGAAATTAACAGAAAGAAAACAAAAACGATGATAGTAAGCAAACACAAAAATGAGAAACACAACATCTTAATTGATAACACTAAGTTGGAACAAGTAAAGGAATACAAATATTTGGGCAGTTTCATAACAGAGAATGGACGATGCACAAGAGACATAAATGCCAGAATTGCTATGGCCAAAGAAGCCTTTTGGAAACAAAAGAATTACTAAGAAGAAACCTAGACCAAGCACTAAAACTACGAATCCTGAGATGCTATGTATACTGGTTATCACATTCTCCTGCGAATGCTGGACTCTAACAAAGCAGTTGAAAAATAAAATACAGGCCTTTGAAATGTGGTGCTTCAGAAGAATCTTGAAAATTAGCTGGCAAGAGAGAATAACAAATGAAGAGGTACTAAAGAAAATTGGAGAAAAGAGACAACTCCTGACAGAAATTATAAACAGGAAAACTCAGTATGCTGGACACATAATGCGGGGTTCAAGCACAGAACAAGCAAAAGTCCTATTAGAGGGCAGATATGAGGGAAACAGGGCCAGAGGAAGACCTAGAAGAGACTGGCTGGACGACGTTAAGGAACACATACAGGAAAAGAACTACGGAAGACTAAAAAGGATTGCTGAAGACAGAACGAAATGGAAACAACTCATGACCGTCAACCTTCAGATATGAAGATGACACATGATGATGATGATGAAAAGAAGCAAATGCAGAAGACCGGATAAAATACACTGTGGGACGAAAAGAACGCTGAGATTTTCACGGTTACAGAGTTATTCACCATAGGTAGTAACTGCGATATGACTAAATTACAGCAATATTATGGAATATAGATCATCTGTTCTTACGATATTTCAAACATTCATGCACCGATTGTTTTTTAGGCAAGAATAAGCCTATATATTTAAAATCAAGGGAGTCACTATTAAAAAGGTAAAGGTAGTCCCGTACTCGAACGAGCGTAGGGTTTCCGGCGCTGATCTCGCTACTAGGCAAGCAGCGACGCAGGTGGCTTACGCCATTAATCTAGAGTAGGTTGCCATTACTTTCTCTAGACCTGCGTTTTACCTTCGCAGCTTAGCGCTGCTACCAATTTATCGACGCCTAAGCGATGAACGGCTTGGTTGGCCGCCGGCACCACGATTAGATCCTGGGATGGTCACCCATTCAAGTACTAACCGCGCTCGACGTTGCTTAACTTCGGTGTTCTGACGAGAACCGGTCGCACAACGCCAAATAGGCCGGGTGGAGTCACTATTAAAATTTATATACTTTCCGTTTGATATGTAGGCCTACATATGTGCGTGTGTGTATTTATGAGCACGCATGTATGCCTGTGTGATATTAGGGCTCTGCCAGATTTCAAATTCTTTAATCCGGATTGAGCCGAATTTTGCAGGATTTTCAACGTGAAATCCGGCCGGTTCTGGATTTATACATAAAATTTAGTAAACTGCTTTGCTTGGTAATATGTGGCGTTCCAACCACTGATGGATTATTGCTAGTGGCTCAGTCGTTTTTATTATATGAAGTTTAATTGTGTAACTGCTTAATGCATCGTCTTAATTAAGTGATGGATGTTAACAAAGTTTTCCCATGCCCGTATTCGAGCGTTGGGACCGGTGCTGATCTTCGGTCACTAAGGCATACAGCGATGCGGGTGGCAATCACCATTTACCTAGAGTAGGTTGCCAGCCAAACGTCTTGGACCGCGCTTTGCTTCGCAGCGAACGCTCCTCCTCAATTTGATGTTGTAAGTTTTAACCGCCCTCTGGCGAATAAGGCTAAGTCGACCGTAGAGGCTCCTACGGGAGTTGAACCCGTTCCGTGAGCGTGCCTATCCAGCGTGCGATCACTCCTGCCATATGTTTAGTTTAGGTTATGGTTGACTGTGTGTGTGCAGCGACCTTGTCGTAGGCCTTAGTCTAGTGAACGGTGCTATAGAAGTTGAAGGAATCTGCTCTTACCTTCAGGCACACAAGGCAACGACGCAAATAGCGCATTAATATCAACTAGGTCAGACATTCTCATTCAAAACGCGGAAGTAGCTGCTCTCACAATAATTATATAGTCAATAAAAAAATCGAAAGTCGAAAATCTTTGCAATGAAGGAAGTAGGGTTTGCATTCTTTCTTTGCGTAGTTTTCGCATTTCATAATCCGAAAGATGGAGATAGGCCTACGTCTGATAATAACCATCTCTGTTGTGGTCGCGATTTCAATTGCTGTTGCAACAGCAATAATCTTGGCTGTGCTTCTCACCAGACAAAAAGGTAATCTATGCACTTATTATTAAAAGAAGCAAATGGAGAAGACCGGATAAAATACACTGTGGGACAACGAGAAAAACGCTGAGATTTGCCCGGTTATAGAGTTATTAATATTTTAAAAACTTTTACAAGTTTATCACACATTGTATATTCGCCGCGAAAATGACAGATCGAAAAAAGCAGAAACCGAAATGAAAATGTCAACATTCAACACACAGAAATGATCTAGCGAGAGCATAAAGTCCATTGTCATTAATGTTATTGCTGAATCATAAAAGTGTGTTGATATTTTCATTTTGGTCTCTGTAGTTTACGATCGGTTATTCTCGCAGACGGAACGGATTGAATAACGACTGTGGAACGGATGGTGGGGAATGAAAATCACTAATGAAGAAGTAAGGAGAAGAATCGGGATCGACAGTGATGTGATTACCACAATCAAACAAAGCAGGCTCCAGATGTTTGGCTACGTCAGTCGCATGGAGGAGAAGAGAATTCTGAACGTTGCAATGGTGAGAACAATGGAGGGAACACGCCCTCCTGGAAGACCCAGAAGACGATGGTTCGACGACATTAGAGATTGGACGGGATTAAATCTTGGAGAGGCAATACATGCGGCACAAGACCGCGAAAATTGGAAAAGAATCGTTCAGCATGCTACTGGTCTCGACGGTTCCTGAGGGGACTATGATGAGCTGATGATGACGAAACGGATTCAAGCCCCTCTGGAGCCCCTAAAATCAACTCACTCAGCCTTACTAGCTAGAGGGCGGTGGTATAAAAATGATGATCAGCGTTCAGTTGCGAGGTTATGCGCGGGCCTAGACGTTCGGCTGGCAACTGACTCTGGGCTAATGACGAATTCCACTCGCGTCGCTGTATGGCACGGAAACAGCGCCGGCCCAACGCTCAAATATTGAGCATGGGAAACTTTACCTGTATAAAGTGTGTCACGTTTGAGGGGGTCTAAGAAAGTGTGACGCAGTTTGTGACATGGAGAACATGGCAATGTGACGTCACAATTTCCGTACATATAAAAACTGAAATATGCGTTGATATTTGACTTTCTCTTTCTATTGATTTCTTTAGCATACGATGTCTCTGGTGCACTGTAATTGTAATTGCTAGGAACATGGAGATTTAAATCTCAATTACATTCCTTATCATCGCCGGAAGTTGACTATCTCTATGTTTCACTGCTGAAAAATTGAACGAGAAACCCGGATTTCTTATGTAAATAGAAAACCTGCTCGTGACGTAATAATTTTGGACGGCGTTTTAAAGGGGTGTCCGAGATCTGTGACAGATTGTGATAAGGGGAAGGAAGGATTAAATCTATTAAAAAATATCAAGCTTTACATATATTAAATGCAGCCCCTATCTTGACACCGAGAGTTCCTAATTCGCTTGAGGACAGTCGTGCGTAAACACAAGGTTGATACACATAAAGTGTACATTATAAGTTGAACAGCATAGTTAATTGTTTCCAGAAGTTTATCGAGCCATTTTCATTGTCTTTCAAGTCCATTGCATGATGTTATCAATCCATCTGGTCCTTGGGTTTGCCTTTTCTTCTTTTTCATCAGTTGTGCCTTGTATCATTTTCTTTTCTAAGCAGGTGCCTGTTTTCCTCATGATATGGCCAAAGTAGGCCTATGACAGTTTTCTTCTTTTGATAGACTCCAACAATTCTCTTGTTACACCTCTTTTCTCTAATACCCATTCATCAGTTCTTTTTTTCTGTCCATGATATACTGTATGCAGCATCTGTCTTAATCCTTTCATCTCGAACGCCTTGGTCTTTGCTTCGTCTCTTTTTTCAAAGTCAATGTCTCACATCCGTATGTTACCACCGGCCAAACCAGAGTTTTCCATAGTTTGATCTTTGTGGCTATCGCTATGTCGTGGATTTTCCATAGATTCTGTAATGGTTCTCTAATTCTCTCTTTGACCACCTGATATAATAATAAAGAATACAATTTTTTTTCTCATCTACAAACAGCAGGGTCAAGGTCTCTGCCGGGTTGACGTACCGATAGGACGAGCGATTGGTAGATTCGGAATTTTGAAAGAAAGAGGAAGGCACTTGTCTTTCTAGATTCTGTAAGGCAAGAACTTTACTGAGTCTCTTAATGAGTCTTTTCAGGTTCGGTTGACAGTAACCGCTGGATGTCTGTATGCTGCCGAGGTAGATGTCATCATCGGTTGGTTGTGCCGTCGATGGGCACTGAAGCAGGTGGATGGCCTGTCCCTATAGGTTCTGAAACTTGGTCTTAGACCAGGTGTCCTGACAGTCTTCAACCAAACCACAGCATTCCTCAACCTCAATGGTTGAGGAATGTTGAGGTTTGGTTGAAGACTGTCGGGACACCTTCTATGTCTTCTTGGGGCTGAGGGTTGGGGTGAGGGTGAGGTGTCGCATCTGAGATGCTGATTACATTACCTGGATTGACAATTAGTACTAAAGGAGAACACATACTTAACTGAAATACATAACACAAGCCTACTTTAAAATAAGTTTCATTAATGAAATTATTGCAAACATAGAGTCTTCGAATAAGACGCTTTCAGGTTCCATTCAAAGTTTTTTTATATTACAGAGTCAAGAGACTCTGGTCGGAAACTTTACAGGTTCCACTCGAAGTCTTTCTTTTACAGAGTCTACAGAGTCAGGAGTAGTTTTTCTGGTCGGAAACTTTACAGGTTCGACTCAAAGTCTTTCTTTTACAGAGTCTACAGAGTCAGGAGAAGTTACTCTGGTCGGCAACTTTGCTATTCTCCACAAGACAGCTTCAGCAGTTTCAGAAGCTAACATTTGCGAATATGTGAGTCTGGCGTCTCCCTCTTACCATTGACATTAACTGAATATTTGACAAGCACACAGCTAGGAGATTCTAAACGCAAACGTTAATTATGAAAAGTGTTGAGATCGAGGAATATCATAAGAGTTCATTTTGCCATAGCACTTTATAGATAGACGATCTTGACATAAGCGCATATAATTGTTTCTTTTTTTTACAGCTTACATGGATTTTGTCAGGTGCACAACTTTACACAACCAATTGCACAATCTTAGATATGAGGTGAGTGTCAAATCATATGATGATGCCAGATTTGGCGCGACTAAGAGAACAGTTTGCACATTTCCTTGGCGAAAGCAATCATCTTTCCTGTGTTATGAAGTCAATCACGCTATTTCAAATATAATGTGGCGAAACCGGGCTCAGACGTTCGCTACTAGCTTTCTCTATTGGTCTTACCAGATGGCCAGACCTGGCAGCCCGGCTCACACACAGGGTTTTATTATTATTTATCTATTTAATTAACTGACTTAGGCTCGTGGCTCAGGATTTCAGGCTTTCCTATCTCTATCAATACTCTCTGCTACTCGCCTCTTACGGCCCTTCTTATATATCTCCCTGGTACCGTCCTATCTCCGGTACCTTCCTCTTTTCGCCCTCTGGTGCCGACCTTATCAACGCCCGGTACCGTTGGTACCTCTTAATCTCTTGGTACCCAGCCCTTGGTACCGACCTTCTAACGTCCGGTACCGTTGGTACCACTTAGCTTCTGGTACCCAGTCCTTGGTACCGACTTATCACTCGGTACCACACACTGTCTTCTTTTGGTACCACGTCCTACACTCGACACCAAGCCTTTCTCTCTCCTGGTACCCTAGGTAGCAATCCTCCTTAACGGCAGGTACCGGTGGTACCACTTATTTTCTAGCTGGTACCGCTGGTACCGCTGGTACCACCTCCTTTCCTCATCTGGTACCGCTAGTACCACATTCTGGTACTGCTGGTATCACCTCCTGTTACCGCCCGGTACCCTTGGTAACGCTGCTATATCGATACCGCTATCCTGCCTCTCAATCTGCCTCGGTACCGCTCTCTCGGCTGGTGTGGTACCACTCTATTTCCACTTGTGGTACCACTGTTGGTACCACCTCGCCTAAACTCTTCACTCGGTACCACTTGGTACCTCTCCCTAAACCTCAGCGGCTGGTACCGTCTGGTACCGCCTGTATCTCTACTTAACTTCCGTTGGTACCAATTGGTACAGCTCCTTCACTCTGTCGTCGGCACCGCTGGTACCGGTATCCTCCTTCTTTATTGTTATTGTTATTGTTCATGACAATTTATATAGCGCCGTAACATAGCAAGGGCCAAAGTCAAGGGTGCTTTACAATAAACATGGAAACGAGATGTTGAATAGGTGCGTTTTTAACTTGTTCGCAAACTCTCCGAAGGAAGTCACGGACGACACGCAGTCCGGCAGTGAATTCCACAGGAGAGGATTTCCGCGCGAGAAAGAGCGTTCTCCGAACTTGACGGTCTTCGACGGAGGTGGAACGTAAAGTTGAATTCGAGTTCTGGAACGAAGGTGGAGCCGTTGATCTGTCCATGCCGGTCTTCGAACAAGCGTCGCAAGATATTCCGGGCAGAATGGGTCATGTAGAGCCCGAAACGTTAACCAGCAGCGCTTGAACACGATTCGCTCCGGGACACGTAGCCAGTGCAACTTGTCCCGGAGTAGTGAGGTCACGTGATCATGCCACCGCACCCTGAAGATCACCCGAGCGGAGGCATTGAGAATTGATTGGAGCCGAGCGAGCTGACGATCAGGAAGGCCCAGTAGTGTCCCGTTGCAATAGTCGATTCGTGTTACGACGAAGGCGCGAGCCAGTTGTATGGCGGCCGCCGTCGAGATGAATCGACGTACCTCTCTGATCGTTCGGAGTTGCCGGAAACACGCTCGTGTCACGTTCTCGACATGGCCCACGAACGACAGCGTCTCATCTAAAAGTACTCCGAGCAGGCGCACCTCCGTCGACGGTTGGATGTCGGCTTCGTCGAGGTGAAGCTCAGTACGAGGGATCAGATGTTTCTTCCTCGGTGTACTAAACCAGATCAGCTCTGTCTTCCTGGGGTTCAGGGCCAGGCGATTGATGGCGGCCCAACGCGCGATCTCACATATGCAGTCTTTAAGACGCTTCAAGAGAAGATCGGTCTCCGACGGCAGACAGGAGGAATATACCTGTCCATCATCGGCATACGCGTGCCAGGATAAACCGAACGATTCGACGATCCGCCCGACATCCGCCACGTAGAGCACGAATAGGAGTGGGCCGAGGGCTGACCCCTGCGGCACGCCGCTGATAACTCTGCGTGAGACTGACAAGGAACCGTCCCAGGACACTGACTGTGTGCGGTCCGCAAGATAGTCCTTCAGCCACGCCAACGCTGGACCCGTGACCCCGAAAGTAAGTTCAAGACGACGAGCAAGCGTAGCATGGTCTACCGTATCAAAAGCGGCCGAGAAGTCGAGCAGACATAAGAGCGACAGTCCTCCGTTAGCTGTCGAGTCAAAGATGTCGTTAAGTATCTTCATCAAGGCTGTCTCGGTGGAGTGGCCTTGACGATAGGCCGATTGATGTTTTGGCAATAGGCCGTTTCTGATGAGGTAAGTCACGAGTTGCCTATTAACCAGACGTTCTAGCAGTTTGGACAGGAACGGAAGATTAGACACTGGACGAAAGTTAGAAACGTCCGACGGGTCGAGACCTGGACGTTTCAAGTGAGGGCGAACGATGGCGTGTTTCCACTGATCTGGAAACTCGGCACTCGAAAGTGAGGCTGAGAGAATCGCAGTGATGAACGGGGCCAATGTATCTATGGCCTCTTTCAGCAACCAGGTCGGAAGGGGATCCGATGGACACTGTTTATTCGGAGCAGCCTTGACTAGCGCCGTGACATCAGATATGGTGAGGGCGGCGAACTCGGAGAAAGAGGATACGCTGCACTTGCTGCACTCGGCTGGGCCGGCGTTGGTGGTCTTGCCCCGAACGCCGTTGACCTTGTCATCGATGTACTGATGGTAATCCTCGGCTGTGAAGCTAGGTGAAATCTTGGGCGGGTTTCCGTCCCTACCGAGCAGTCGGTCGAGATGCCTCCACATGCTCCTCGTGTCAGAGTGCGAAGAGTCGAAGGCCTTCCGCCAGTGTTGACGGCCCTTCTCTCGCACCAGTCGCCTGCTGGCTTTGAGCGCTGTTCGCCAAGAAGACCGTGCTTCATCCTCGTCCGCTGCTCCTCGCCTCGCACGGTAGGCCCTTTCAAGCCGGCGAGCCCGGCGACGGGCCTGCCGGCACTCGGCGTCGTAAAACGGTCGATGGAGACGTGGACGAACGGAGACCTCAGTCACCGGCGCGAGCTCGTCAAGTATCGTGGTCGTAACAGATTGGAAGCAGTGGGCGAGCTCGGTGGCTGTTGTGCTGGGGTCGACCGGTTGGCAGAGAGGAGATCGTTGCACACGCTCGACAAATGCCTCGAGACTGAAATTCTTCCAGGTCCTTCGACACAACTTTGTATACGGCGGCCGAGGGCGGGTGACCGGTATGGTCCAGTGGATGAGGTGATGGTCGGATAACCCGGACTCAACCACGGTCACGTCGGTCGGGGCTCCATCGTCCGCAGCGATCACGACGTCGATCAAGCCTCCCTGGTCATGAGTCGGCTCAGTAACATATTGTCGCAGCTTATGTGCCTTGATCAGTTCATCCAATCTCTGACTGTGGCTATCGGTGGGTCGTTCGAGATGGATGTTAATATCTCCGACAATCCATATCGCTGCATTAAAAGTCGCCAGCGACTCCAACAGAGAGGACAACTCGGCGAAAAATAAATCGCTGACACTTTGAGAGCCGGGACGGTAGACGGTTGCGATGATGAACGGCGAGTTCACACAACGGATCCAGCAGCACAGATGCTCGAAGGTCCGTAGCTTAAGGCCGGTATCAATCCGAGCAACGCTGGTCCCAGACTTGGTGATGACCGCAAGTCCTCCGTGGTTAACGAAATGACTGCTGTCGAGCGACGCGGAAGACGGAATAGCGCGGGCCGCTTCGACGACGTTCAGGCCGTGACCGCGAAGCCTCCTTAGAGCAGCACTGTCTGCGTCCTCATGCCAAGTTTCGGTGAGCGCTAGAGCACTCAGCCCATGCTCTTGGAACAAATCCACGACGTTCTCCGTCTTCTTGTTGATAGAACGGATGTTGAGTAGACCGACTCTGAAACGTTCCGACGACGAGGTTCCGTGGCGCTCGATTCTCGGACGCAGTAGCACCGTTGGCGAGACGCCACCCGTCTTGGGCGTGGGGATACGTCGGCGAGGAGAGGTCACCCTGACAGGAATACTCCTTTGGTAGCGCCGGCCGGCCCTACATCCACGTCGACTGCTCCACCGTGAGGGATGGACGATTAGGTGATCGATCCGGCGCCGAAGGGAGGCCGAAAGGGCAACGCCCGTCGCCGTTCCAAATTCCATAAGCTCGAAGCGCGTGTAAATCCGAGCGATCGTCATTGAAAACGATACCCTCAAAACAGTACTATAAACAAGACGAGCTGTTGTTACCAAATCAACACTGTAGTACACGCGGCTCCACCTAACGAATGCAGCCGAAACCGAAACCGTATGTAGTGAGCACCGCCCACTAGTCAACTTCGACACCGTCAAACCGCAAAACCTGAATGTCTTGGGCAACGGTGCACGAGCGATAGTAAACACAACGTCAAAATCCGCCGACTGTCGCAAAAAGAGACGCTCCACTCAAGAAAGCACGTAGAAAAACAAGAAAAACTGGCAGACACACAATCTGCAGGCAGCCAGAAACGGCGCCACCTAGCGAAAAAAAAATTCTTTATCCGTCGGTACCGCTTGGGACCGGTATCTCAAGGGTGATCTCACGGTCTCTTCCCCTTCCCGAACACACGCTGCCCTCAGCTATCGGCCCTTGAGCATTGATTCGGTCCTCCTTTGATAGGAATCGGCGGCCACTAAAACGGTGGTGTCTAAAACCTAAACCGTTCCTTTCTAATATCTCACTGTCGACTGGCGCCACCCACCGAATGACCTTATCGCTCACTCACTATATCTTTTTAGCAATTACCTGACTATAAATTATTATTATTGGACCTCATATTTAACTGAATTCTATTATTAATCGTTTTATTAACTTATCTATGATTTCTCTACAGCAACATTGTCAGAAATGAAATATTCAACAGTCAACACAGACCAGAATGTAAATATAAATGTCTTTTTATAGTTCAGACAGTGTCAAAGTCAGATACAAGCTAGCCATAGGAAGCGTCGCTGGGAAAGATCGACAGTCTGTGTTGAAATTAGCGAGTTATTCAATCGCTAAGAACTCATCTGACATCTCAACTTTCACCATCAACCAAACATCCATAACATTTGAAGATGAATCAGGTAAAGTAATAAAATCATAAAACTCTTTTATTTCAAATTCCAGGGCTTTTATAATAAGCTGCAAATTAAAGCTCGGCACAAGAAAATCGTTTTTCACGAGAAGTGTATTGCGTCAGCACAGCAGTAGTCAACTTCATCTATTACACAGAGAAACAAAAAAATTGTTTTGTCTGTTGTCTTAAATGTTAGACCTATTTCTTGGTGTATTTAAGTTGCTGATTCCAAATATGGCATCCGATTCTCTCTAGCAGCTCTAGTTTCCGAGATACTGTATGGCCACCTATCATATACTGAAAGTGCATGGAAATTAGCTATATCACACAGGGCAGAAAATTTTTTTGTCTGTTTCCTTAGAAGTTAGACTGGTTTCTTGGTATATTTAGGGTACTGATTCCAAATATGGCATCAGCATTTTTTCTATCACCTCTAGTTTTTGAGATATGACCATATATCTTACGTAGGAAATGCATGATAATTGTCTATTTATTTATTTATACAGGGTTAGGGTTAGGCCATGTCTATATCACAGGGCAACGACAACAAAATTGTGTTGCCCTGTTGTCTTAGAAGTTAAACTGGTTTATTGGTATATTTAGGGTGCTGTTTCAAAATATGGCATGAGATTTTGTCTCTATCACCAAGTTTTTTAGATATGACCATATAACCAGATAGGGAGCGCGTGATCATTATCTATATTTGCTTTATGTAGCTATTGATTGTTCTCATAGGGGCCTATGTGTGAAATTAAATGAACATTTAGTGTATAGCCTATAGGCTTACCTAGCCTCCTTGTTCCTGGAGCGCGGTTTTGAATCAGTTGCCTCTATCCTTTGGAATGCTCTTGACGCCAGTATGCGTGGCTTAGCAACTCTTAATTCTATGGCCCTTTTTTGAAACGACTTAAAACCTGTCTCTTTGTCAATACACAGTAATTTGCTGCGGGACCGCACCGGGTGACACCCAGTAGAGGGGTGACACCAAACTAAAAATTTTTGCTTGTCACTCATCAACGTTTTCATCTCCAAAAGGACGATAACCTTTTTTTGCTTGTCACCACATTTCCGCACCGGGTGACACCAAGCCTAGGAACGCCACTGTTCGGATTAAGGATTCCTCCTTACACGCATTATAATTAATATAACCAAAATATAAGGGCGACTAAGCTGTATCTCAAAACTAGAGCTGATGAAACGAAAGTTTTTGGAATTAGAGCATCAAAATTACTCAAGAAAGGTCTAACATTTCAGGCAACAAATTGTGTGTTGACCAGTGTTATAGATCATGCGAAATGTTTCTACTTTCAAAGCATTTACTTTATTTTACGAACAAGAAATATTTCAAGCTTTGCAGGACGTTAGTGTGGATCAGACTTCCAGCACGATCGAATATCCTAAACGCTCTAGTTAGTGCTCGATGAAATTGAATAATTTGAAATGATTTTTCGTGTCAAATGTCTCAAGATGAATAGCTCTATTCCAAAACTTTGACATTCTTGCCGAACCTTGTTTTAGGTTTGATGCAAGATTATTGCTCTTGGTGGTCGTGTGCAAAATCAAACTTAATGTGTGTGTCAGTTGTCGGCGGTTATGAATGTATCTGTTTGACGGGATCTAAATACGATGCAGTCAACGAACTCTGTTCCAATGGTAAGACGAAATCGCCGAAATAGAAACCATTTCATCGTCTAGTTAGTGTAGCGAAATAGTCTTGGGCTGGGCGTGAAATTTACTCAAAACCGACGAGAACATTTAATCAGTTGGAGGAAAATTTCCGATGCCTTGTCATGTTGTCTGAAAATATACTCCAAATTTCAAATTTTGAATAAAACATTTCACTAAATTTTATCGTGTGGATCGAGAATGTTCATGACGCTTTCCCAAACTCCCCTAGTATGAAATGTAAGTGTCGGTCAGCAGAAGCCTCGACTTCCTCTATTCCGAAACTGTGGCTGCACAAGTGAAGCAAATAGTGTCAATAATCCAGTTAACGTAACAATAATTATTAGACGAACATCATAAATGAATGTATTGCATTTATCGGTGGTTTCTGGAACTGTTTGATGTTTGACATGTATCTCTAATATAAGCCTAATGGAATGAAATCTGTATCCTGTGTAAAAACAGAGGGAAATTTTCGGGAGTTGTCCTTAAGTTGTTGACGATAAGTTTTGCTCTTAATCACAAAGAAAAATCTCTATGTGGAATCGAGACACTATGATTTCGTCTAAGATATCGCGACGAGAAAAGGTCTTTTTTACTGCAAACCCTTGTGAAGGTTCTCAAGTTCGTTGGAGAAAGTAATAGTTGAGGAGAACATTGTCACTTCTCTTTTCCTAATGAAAATTGTAGTAAACTCAGCTATTTGAGTGGATGATAGCAATTGGACGTTATTTACTGTACTTAAGTATTTTTAATCTTCAACGCTTAACGGGAAGAGAATAACAGACTCTGAACGGGTCTAAAAAGCTCAAGGCAATAGTAATAGGCAGAGGCTGACGCAATGAATAAACGCAGAGTTGCACATTCTTAACTGTAAATGGTTATTTTTTTGAGTGAGACTTCAATTGGCAGTAATAGATTTAATGTATCGTTATCGAAATCTAAATGTTCCTTACCGGGATATTAAGGCAGCTTCAAACAGTCAGACAGTCATAGGAAACTATTGATTTTTCAAAATGTCGTCACCAAATCAGACTTGCGAAATTTTTATTGATAAATAATTTTACAATTACAATTTATACATTCTTGTTTAGATATAATTAATACATAGATCACAAAATAGATTATCATAAAGTAGGCCTACTATATGTAACGACTATCTGCTTTTGAAATTAAGGGTATGTCGACAGATACTGTAATCCGACGAAAAACTGGACATCAAAGGCAAAGATATGCGATAAATTTCAGGACTGCCCTGATGATTCTGACGAAATTAACTGTGGTAAGCTGTTGCTTATACTTCGCCTGTTTGAAATGTTGTGCTCTATAATAATAATAATAATAATAATAATAATAATAATAATAATAATAATAATAATAATAATTTAATAATAATAATAATAATTAGTTTATTATTATTATTATTATTTATTATTATTATATTAATTATAATTAATTATATTATATTATTATATTATTATATATAATAATAATAATAATAATAATATTATTATTATTATTATTATTATTATTATTATTATTATTATTATTATTATTATACTAGACAATTTATACAGCACTGTATGCATGACATAGATCAAAGTCAAGGGCGCTTTACATAAATTTAATTAAGCTGGATGGCAAAAGTGCTTTTGAAATTTATTTATCGTCGTAGTCTTCATCCTCGTCATCCTCGTCATCTATTATTGAAACGGTTGCAGGACTATGCCCATTTAATCATGGTTTGTTTGACGACCATGATGACAATGAAATGGAAAATAATTGCAACAATAACCATCAAATTCGACAGTCATTATTCATATAATATCCTAATGTCTGTCTGTCTATCCAATAATGCCGTCTTCATTGGGCTAGACGCTGTTGTAATTTTATAATAGTTACTAAGCAACATCATTTAATAATGGGCGAAACTTAAAGACGTCGTTCCATAATTGTTTGGCTGGACGTTGCTTATATATCTTGTTGCCTATATAGTTTCTTAACCCTGTTTGTCTCCTTGCCTTGTCTAGATTATCAAAACCTCCTCCAGAAAGTCCAACAGGTTGGTAAATCCATACTTATTAACCTTTAACAATTTTATCTAGTGTGTTCGTTTCCTCATTTTCCCAAATCTCTCCCTTCTCCGTCCCTTTTCTCTCATTGCCCTTTCATTTCTCTATCTCATATTCCACTATCTCCCTTTCCCATTTCTAACCTTTCTTCCTTTCCCTTTATCACCTCTCCCACTACGCCATATTACCATTCCGTCCCTCTCTTCGACCCTCTTCTTCTCCTTCCCTTCTGTTTTTATATTTTTCTTTGCCTTTGATGCTTTTCTTTCCAATAATGTCTCTCATCCTTCTTTCTCCCTTCTCCGTTCGGTTCTTGTCCATTTTAATTCACAATCAATACTTTATTCAATAGGGTTTAGGGTTAGGTTTAGTGGTTTGGGTTAGGGTAAAAAAAGGTTAGTGTTATCAGTTTGGGTTAGGGTTAAGTTGGCTGTGATTTTACCGAAAAGCCCTTACATTTACCCAATGTTGGCGGTGAATTAATCGAGAAGAACCCTCCATTCCTCTTTCATTTCTCTATCTCCCTCCTCCAATTTCTTTTTTCCTATTCAATCTCATACCTCCATATGTATCTCTCCAACCCTTTTCCTGCCTTTGCATGCCCTCCTCATGCATACAACTCTGTATAAGCTAGATATTATTGGCCGACATATTTCAGGTATTCGATTATTCCCCTTTAACATTCCTCCGTGCATTTCCAATGGCCCTAAGCAAATAGCTAATAAATAGCAAATAAATTAATTAACAATTAATAATTAAATAGCAAATAGGGCAAACATTCTAACATCTAAAAATATATTTAAGAGAGCCAGTCTTTTTCCATGGTCATCTATATATGTGGCGCTGTCGCGAACAAGAAACCAGACAAACATAAAACTGCTCAAAGTAATCATCAAACCATGTTCCAGTCAAAGCCAAGTCGTTTGTCAAAATGCTGGAAATTTTTTGTCCAACGACTTGTCTACGTCATTTGCCAAACTGTAATATATCGGAACGCATTTGGCTGAATAAAATGGGGTTGGAAAACAGCAAAGTTCAATGATATTTTTGGCGGGTAAACAGCTAGTTTAGAATATTTCACATATTATTACAATTATTAGCTTTCTGCAATGGCTAAATTAAACCGTTGAAAGATTCTTAATTTCATAAACTCGCGAATATATACGGGCCTGTAAAGCCTTCGTCAGACTACATCCCTTGTAATCACCATGGTTTCCTACGTGATATATCATCGTCATTGCTCTCTCTTCGTTTGTAATTTCTAGTCTATGTGAAATATCAATGGCACAACTGTCTTTAATTTTCTCCTCATTTGTCATTTTCAGTCTGTGACTTCAGTTACAAATACCCCTGTAAGAACGGGAGATGCATCTCCAACAATTGGCTCTGCGATGGTGTCAAGGACTGTCCCAAAGGCGACGATGAAATGTTCCCACAATGTGGTATGAAAGTTGCACAAAACTTTTCGATGCAAATCATTCTATCTAAGTAACTGAATATTTATTTAGAGTCATTTTAGTAATGCATTAGACATCAGTCGATGGTTGCTACGATGTGGTATCGTAATCTTCTGGTTAGATCCAATAAGTCAAATAAGGCAAAACATACGATAAAGGTAGCATTATCAGACGCTTCACTCTGAAAACTGCGGATAATTTTCTCCTTAAAATCATGCTCTCTTTGCGTAAAATATCTATGATGCTATTTACCTGTCTCGCAGACATTTCGCGCTATGCCGAGTAGGCCTACTTGCAGTGATGTCAACAAGGACTGGTCCCCCAAGGACAAGAATAAGAACTAGGACCGACCCCAAGGACGAAAATAAAGACGAGGACCAATCCCCCAACACAAAGACCGCAAGGACTTACCTCTAAGGACAAGGATCAAGGACAAGGGCCACCTCTGTAGGACAGTAAAACGGCAGAAAGGAAAACCCAAAAACGATTTCAAATCGAATCATAAAATTAAAAAAGCAATAAAGAAGAATGCTGTAAAACACAATCTGCAGTAGAACCTTGTTATATCGAAGCTCAGGGACCGTGATAAATACTTCGATATATCCGAGTTTCGATATATCCAATTCCAGGGCATATAAAGCCAAAATGTCGTTTAATGCAAATGTGCACGACCCACTATTATACCGTCCAAAATTTCTATTTTGTGTCAAAATATTACGATCTACATCAACAAATGTTAAAAATAATAAGGTCTTTACATAAATAAATCTAATAAAAAGTATAGCCAAAGCTTTAAATTATGAAAAATCACTTTCTCTAAAATCCCAATGTTTTGTTTATCGGTGGCAGTTAACAAGGTCAGGCTGGCCGACCAGGCAGACTGATTGACCTCGTGGACAAAGTAGGTTACAGTAATTAAAGTTTCCAAGTCTCCAAGAGCGAAAGTCTTGAGGGGGAGAGAACAAAGCCCTTCCACCGGCTTTGACTATTTGATGGTCTGTTAATTCAGCTATAGGTGTAAACTCTGGTGAAAAATGCCTCAATTCCTTTCCCAACCCCTACCATACCCTACCAAAAATGGGAGGGGGCTTGACCCTAGGGATATATAGATGTCTCGTTGGTCCCGACTGCAAAAAGTTAGAACGGAGGAGACAACCGGATATACAATGGTTTCCCTAGGCCGTCGACCAATGTCAAATATTTACATTGACATACCTGCATTTATCAGTACAATTGAAAATGGCAAACAGCTAATTTTTATTATTATTATTATTATTATTATTATTATTATTATTATTATTATTAGACAATTTTCTATAGCGCCGTACATGAGCTAGTGCACAAAACAAGATTGCTTGGACAACTGTTACTCTGAGCTAAAATAAGTGCGTTTTTGGTTCTTATAATGATTTTTCAAGGACTAGGCAATAAGGACGAGGAAAAAGACCGACCTGCAAGAACGAGGATAAGAACGAGGACCGACTCCCCAAGGACAAGGATTAGGACGAGGACAACAAATTTGGACTTTACTCAGATCACTATATCTCTGTTCCATCTCTAATTCCTGAACACTCTCTACATGCAGCCATTTTTCCTTAGTTCCATGTAACACTGCGTCGTCTAGCAATCTTTACTTAAACTTACTCACATCTCCTAGATTCGCCCTCTGTTATAGTTTGACCTCATATTTGTCCTCAAGAAGTTCTTAAGTACAAGAAAACGGACAAAGACAGGGATTAACATCACTGCATACTTGGAAATCTGTACTGAGGCATCTATTTGTCTATTTGCTTTTACAAATCATAGATGAATGTGGAAAATCTCAGTTTCGTTGTGAGAACCCGAGAAAATGCATACCATTAGATCAGCAATGCGACGGTCGATCAGATTGTCTCGATTCTTCAGACGAATATCGATGCCGTATGTCGACAGAGATGCTTCTATTTTGCAGCATCATGATTGCATTATAAACCTGAATATCTAAGCCATTTGCTGATGTCAGTGATCGAAATTTTACTGAGATTGATTAGATTTACGTCAAAAGTGCTTAATTTAGCACAAATCATATGATTTCTCATGCTGTGTGTATGATTATTTGATTTGAGTCTACAAGTGATAAATTTTTAGCGTATTGCTTGTAACAATATAGGAGGTCAAAGCGGAGCAATGTTGTAACATATATCATTCACGTTCTAGATCCTGGATTTATAATTTTATGAGAGTGAAACCTGGAAGTTTTGTTATATAGATATAGGTTCTAATATTAACTTTGATATATGAGATAAACTTACCAATGTGTCAACATGTAGTCAACTTCGATGGAACTGAATTAATGATTAATGGAAGTGGACCTCGTCTACTTACCGTAACCTACAAAGGAATTCCTGGTTACAAAGTTTGCTCGGACAATTGGAATGAAACGTGGAGTAGCAAAGCCTGCAGTTATTTAGGTTTCGGGTAAGAAAATTATAAATAAAAATTCAGCAAATTACATTTGATATCCCTTACTTCTATTTAAGTATTTACTGATATGCAGCAGTTCAGTTAAAGCAGGTCATAATAATGATTAAGCTTAGAAAACAATTGCTGTCAGTTTCAATTTAGATCAATTAAGTCCTGAATTTACTGCGGTTTTTTTCATTTTTACATTGTGTCTGGATAAAAGTATGCCAACTCTATTTTCACTATAACTTTATGAAAACTAGGCCGATTTCCGTAAAAATTTGCAGCTTTAAACAGGAATGAATTGGCTTCACAGATAGACACAAACATTGCGTAGGCCTATATTAGTTTACAACGAACAATCAAAATGTCCACCAAAAGAATTGGGACAAGATTTCAGAAAAGTTGAGGATTCATTGAATAGTGTAGGCCCCTACTTATAGACCTACGTCGCAACTCTGGCCATATTGATACTGTTGTCTATCTTGGATATTTTCATAATGATAAAAATAGAATTATTTGGTCCTTGTTCTGCCAAATCGCTTACCTGTTCCGGCCTAAACGGTACTAAACATCTAATTAATTCATTAATTTTTCTAATTCCATGAAATGCTAAAGTAAGTAAGAAAACAGTTTGAATTGTGTATTTAGCACTGCTGCGGAAACTTCCTCTGTACTCGTAGGCGGTTCGTTTTTGGCGCTGAACCTACGAACCTCTTCGTCCAACTTCATCAACAATTTCAACACGACGTATGTTTTCAAAATCATTTTATATTTTTGCCAGTTATTCAATGTGACCTAAGAACAATGCCAGCGTTTTAAATAAGAACTTTTGCAATTCGGGTATTAACGGAGATTATTCAGACGTATTGCCATTGTAAAATTCAACTCTTTGCTATGCTGCTCAATAGAATAGATCGACTTCAGATTCGGTTTTAAAATATCAAGTTCGTTAGGCACAAAAAAGCTTGGTTTAAAGTGGCGATCTTAGAATTAAAGTGCATGGCCTAAAATTCTTGACATTCATCTATGCTGACATGCACTCCACTTCTATAATAAATCAAATCATCATCATCATCATCATCATCATCATCATCATCATCATCATCATCATCATCATCATCATCATCATCATCAAATCGCTTGGACAGCGGACCATCGGATATACGTAGTATTGTAAAACGCTCTTGTCTTTGGCCATTTTGCCATGCATATTGCGCTATAGAAATCGTCTAGCTAATACTAATAATAATGTTGTGCTACTAGAGTCGTTTTCGGTTTATATGATTATTCGCATCTTAAATATTGACAGTATGAAAAGATGTGCCTTAAGTTATCTCTAAGGTAATTTAGATCTCTCAAATTTAGCAACCCCGCGTGATTGCCCTCTAGGCTCGTGCCTAAGCTGATTATAATTTCTGGGATCATGTAGTCTTCTTCTGAGTTGCTTATCTTCTAACGCCTTTAAAATAGTCTAGTAATTATATTAGATTTATTATGTTGTTACCTTGCGATTTATTACCATTTAAACTTTCGTCTAATCTTGTACCGTTTAAATGTAGTATCTGTCGATCTCAACTCGCAGTCGCTGTCAGCTGCCAAGCCGCAGGTAATGATAACACTTTATTACTTAAGCAATATACGAACTAATTGTATCCGTTACGGACATTAGGCCTATATGTTTAAATGTTATCCTACTGTAAAATTTAGATGGCAAAGATAGAAATGGATATTTATTGAGCACAGTTGAAATTGGCAAAGTAGGTGTCAAGCTGCGCTTCGAATGAGCTTCGGTTTCATTTAATAGTCTTTTTTATTAATCTGCCTTCAGTTATTATTCACTCTCTACTCTCTTATTCAATGTAATGACATTTCGTTAAAGCACTTTTTAGGCTCTTTACTTTCGAATCGCGTGGTGATTAGTCATCAGACCTCGATCGCCCCTGAAGCAGAGTTTTGAGGCTGGACGCTTTCCCAAATAATTGATTTTGACAATAGTATCTTGTCTGGTTAAGTTCCAAACTCAGTCGCCTATCATTGCTGTATTCAGTTGCTCTTGTTATCTCTTCTCCAAAGCTTGACTGTTTTAAGGAAAGAGTTCGCCATGTTCTCGTCGAGATCTCCCAAGTTAGCTGTGGAAAGTGCATACCTTCCAAGCATTCTTCCCCATCACGGCCATTCTGCTTTTTAGAGCTCGATATTCCAACAGTTGCATGATCTGTAGTCTAGCCGCTCTAGTGAATAGTCAAGCCCTATGCTTGGCGTCAGACAGTTTGAGCAAAATTCAACACTTGTGCTGAAACGCATCAAACTTTGAGTCAAATGGTGTGAAAACCCCCGTTTAAGTACTAAATCAAAACAAAACGTTGTCCAACAAATTATTATTATTATTATTATTATTATTATTATTAATTATTATTATTATTATTATTATTATTATTATTATTATTATTATTATGACAATTTATATACTGCAATAAACATCCCAGTAGGAACACCAATGTTTATTAAATGTTGAATAAATGCTAGTGTGAAGAGCACTTTACACGGGGCACCTGTAGGAGATATTGAATGTCTTGTAAGTCTCTTATTTTGTAATTGTAACTAGTTCTCTAACATTATAATTCACTGCATAGCTATTTATGGCTAGAGACAGTCGCTAAATATGACAATCCCCTTATTCTACTTTTATTCGTATTTGTTCAGATGACAACCGTTCATTCCGAGAGGCAGTTGCAAAAGCCTATAAGAGGTCGTCTTTATACTTACGTAAATACATGCTAATGTCATCAATAGAATGGTGCTGTCATTTATTTACTATTTACGAATGTAGAATGTGGAACACGGACAGTGTCCTCGGAAAGCGTTAGACCTTACATAATCAATGGACAGAGGGCAGCAAGAGGAGCGTGGCCCTGGCAGGTCGTTGTATACACTGGCACCTACAGCTTTGGTCGGTTCGAGCGGTTAGGTTTATGCGGTGGAATACTCATCAATGACCGGTGGATACTGACCGCTGCTCACTGCATCCGCGTCGAGAGATTCACCGCATTGCATTTTACACTTGGGTCAGTTTAAGATAATTCATCTATAATATTAAAATCCTTCCTCTGTATGTCTGTTACCTTCAAGCGTTCTGATTGGTTGGCTGTGTGAGCGTTCTGATTGGTTACCTTCAAGCGTTCAAGCGTTCTGATTGCCTGGCTGTGAGCGTTCTCATTGGTTGGCTGTGTGATGTTCTCATTGGTTACTTTCAAGCGTTCTGATTGGTTGGCTGGGTGAGCGTTCTGATTGGTCTTTCTGGAATATTCGTTGCAACGAGCGAAGCGAGCCTGCACTGCGAGCGAAGCGAGCATTGCGCGATGTGGATAGATAATAGTATTATCCTGCACTGCGAGCGAAGCGAACATCTTTCTAGTAACATTTTAAATTTCTTCATAAGGCTTTTTGGTATCGTTCAAAGCACTGACAATCAAGATAGGACAATCTGATATAAGTCGATAAGTTGATTTGGAGTTAGGCAATGCATCCTATTTAGTTAAAGGGAATATTTACTTCTAGTCTAAAAGACAAAGCTATGATTAGCTGGATAGAAAGGAACTATTTTTGATATTAGCATGATTTAGAGTGACGATATGATGACGTCCAATTCGGTCCGGCCGATTACTTATCTGACGCTGATGTTATGTCTCCGTTTACATAATATTGCATACTTCAGTTTGTCTGTCTGGTTGAAATCTGTTTGAAGAAAAATATAATGATCGCTGCGAAACAGGTCAACTCGGCGACGGCGACTCGGCGACGGTCAACTCGGCGACGGTCAAATCGGCGACGGTCAAATCGGCGACGGTCAAATCGGCGACCGGACAAATCGGCGACCGGACAACTCGGCTCCGGTCAACTCGGCGCCGGTCAACTCGGCGACTCCTCACGCAATTGGGCCGAAGACGCTTTCCATACCGTCTAGCCGGAATAACTTGCATAAAACTATTAACCGCCACCCATATTCAAATACTTACAGAGCCAAAGGCGCTCCACGAAACACTCTAGCCGTAAAAACTTTGATGTTCCTGTCTGCTTGGGCAATAGAGGGGCACAAGAGAGCCCTACCTTATTCTGGACTAGACTAGTCTAGCGATTTGTAGAGGGTTCAGGAACATATTAATAGGGGATAAAAATTCGCCCAAAAATTATTTATACAATTTATGGACAGCCGCTTCAACCCCGCTTGGTCAGCTGCCCAAGCTACATTTTGACTGGTTATGCCACTGCAGCCCAACAATAAACTATTAAATGAATAGTATTCAGACATTTTTTCGGTAATATGGCTTTAACTCAAACCTTAAGTGCCCATTAACAATGACTTTATTGGTCTTGAACTGGCGTCGAGTTGACCGTCGCCGAGTTTTCGGTGCCGAGTTGACCGTCGCCGAGTCGACTGGGCGCACATTTGAACGGGCGCCGAGATGACCGTCGCCGAGTTGTCGGTGCCGAGTTGACCGTCGCCGAGTTGACCGTCGCCGAGTTGGTACGTACCGTGATCGCTGTCATTGTGGAGCGCTGACTGAATTTGTTTTTTATATAGTTACACAGGAACGACAAGAAGTGAGAACATACAAATTTTAATGGGAACAACATCGCTCAACTCGACAAGAAACGGAGATTTGAGAACAGCCCGAGCTGATGGAGTTTTCCCGCATAAATCGTACAATTCAAGTATGATATTCAATGATGTGGGACTTATTCGACTGAGCCAACCAGTTTCATTTTCGGACACCGTTAGACCAATTTGTCTTCCAACGTATGATCAAGATCTTAGCAGATTGAGAGTCTGCGTGGATACGGGTTTTGGACGCACCATAAGAGACAGTAAGTATGCAAAATTGTTTGACTTTCCATCCAGCATTACCGAAAGGGATCTTCAAAAGGGCCCAAAATCACATGGGCCATGGATCATTTTAAGTGACCCATTGAACCTTTGATGAATGGCCCACATGACACAAGGAACATGAGTCATTGGCAATTAAATATCCTATATATCTTTTCAAAGCCGCTAAGTCGTGACAAAGCTAATGTTGGGCATCGATTGAACATTAAAGCACCGTCAGCACGTAGATATTCTAGTATAAATTCCACAGAACATCTAATCAAAAATTTCACCAACACGAGCTGCATGAAAATGAAGCAAGAGTTTTGTCATTATTAGAGAATATATGCAAAAATTTAGTAGTTATTGACCGCGAACTTAAAATTTCCTGCGCTGCTTGACCATATATGCAGTCCAAAAATTTGACGGCTAATGGCCATGGCCCGTGGGTGCGCGTCTAAAAATGGGGAGACATGCGCAGGCCCTCCGAGAGAAATTCCGGGCCCCTGTGCAGCCGTTTATAAGTGTTGACGACCTTTTTTTGCTTATCGGCCATTTATTTAGAGCACTGTGTCCCGGGCCCCCTTGTGCTCGCCGGGCCCCTCTGCTGAACTGACATTTTAACCATTCTTTAGTGTTATTATTCATTTTATTGTTAATTATACATATTCATCATCGGCCCGGGCCCCCTCCAGTCCAGACCGCCGGGCCCCTGTGCAGTTGCCCCCTGCCCCTCTCGGAGGGCCTGGACATGCGCCCAACAAAATTGTTTTATTGCCCAAACAGTTGCAGGAGATTTTATTTTTTATGAAAAATTGATAAGAATTTTTAAAAGGCCATCACTGCCACTTGACCTGCATGTATATTATTTTTAACGTCGTCCGTAAAGTGCCTGACAAGCAAGCAAAATAAAGGTAATCACCGCTTTTTAACACTTGACCCATGGTTTATTTTGGTCGCGAACATAATTATATTGCCACTCGTAATTGTCTTTCTTTGCACGAAGAAAAATTGCCCAAAAGTTAGTCAACTGGGAAGTTGTAGCCCAACAGAAATTTCATGCGCCACGGACCCTCAGCAATTAGAGGAAACATTGCATATGACCGATCTAGTATTGGTGACCCATTACACCCTTGACCCAATGACTCATTGCCATCTCTGAATGCCAATAGTATTTAGGAAATTAAGTTCTGTTTAATATATTCTCTATGTTATTATTATTATTATTATAAATGTCAATTTGTATAGCGCTCTGTGCCTGGCTAAGGCCATAGTCAACGATCATATAAATAAGGTCAGCAGAGCTGCTCATATGCAAATCAGAGATATTCGACGAATTCGTGATCTTGTGCCCAAATCCGCTCTGATTCCTCTTGCAAACGCCCTTGTCAGCAGCAGACTTGATTATTGCAATTCTCTTTACAATGGTATGACCAGATCTAACATGCAAAAGCTTCAAAGGATTCAGAATTCTATTGCCCGAGCCATTACAAAAACTCGTAAGCATGATCATATTAAACCTGTTCTTCAAAAGTTACACTGGTTGCCGGTAGAACAGAGAATTCTATTCAAAACTGGTCTCCTGGTTTTTAAAACACTGCAGTCTGGCCAACCTCAATATTTAAAATCTATGTTGAATCACCCAAACCATCGTCATTCAACAAGGTTTGCTGATTCATTGTTGAATGTACCTAGAACCAACACTGAAATTGGTAAGAGAGCTTTTTCTATTTCTGGGCCTAAAGTCTGGAACTCTCTCCCTCCGGCTGTCAGATCTTCCAATTCACTGAGCATCTTCCGATCCAGACTTAAGACACATCTCTTTCAATTGGCGTTTCCTCCATAGTCCGTCTCCCTCTCTCCCTCTGACTGATCTCTGGAATGACCTGGATCTTTTGCGGATTGATTTTGAAGTACCATCGATTGATACCTTGGGTATTAGAACTGGTGCTATAGAAGTGCATAATTATTATTATTTATTTAGTCAAGAGGGCTTTACAGAAGCCTCTGATATGAAATGCTAAAAAGAATGGTCTTGAGTTTCGTTGCAAATTTGTCGGGAGTGGTTTCGCTAGTTATTTCCTCAGGGAGGGAGTTCCAAAGTCTAGGGTTCCCCCTCGAGGCAGATCTATCCCCGAATTTGGCTGTCTTAGACGGGGGAGGGACAACAAGCTGGACTCGGCGACATGATCGTAGCTGCGAGCGTCTGTCAGCTGGAGAGGGTCGGTGCACAAGTGTCGATAAATACTCCGGACAGCATGGGTCGTGTAAAGCTCTGAACGTCAACCAACATCGTTTGAATGCTATCCGTTCAGGTATCCGGAGCCAGTGAAGGTGGTCTCGTAACAGCGGTGTGACGTGTTCGTTCCACCTGGCTCCAAATATAAGCCGCGCGGAAACGTTAAGAACTGATTGAAGGCGGTTCAGTAGGCTGTCCGGGAGTCCGAAGAGTAGACTGTTACAGTAATCCACGCGTGTCAGGATGAGAGCGCGCACCAACGTTATCACGTCCGGTAGTGGAAGATAACGACGAATGGCTTTGATCCTTCTTAGGTGATAGTAGCAGGTACGGATCACATTCGTTACGTGCCCGGTGAACGAGAGCGTTATGCCTTTATTAACATTCTCTAATGATGTCAGACCCATAACACTGCATTGTTATAGGCCTATTGGTAGCTAGAAAATCGCATTTTTAGTGAATCCGTTATAAAGACCTGGATGAAACTGTTACACTGTATTGCTTTTGTCAGCTATATCAGATGATCTTCTTCAAGTCAAGATGAACATTCTACCTGATTCAGAATGCTACGAATACTATCCAAGATACGATAGCGCTACTCAAATTTGCATCGGAAGAAGTCCGACAGTAATTGATAACAACATATGCTTCGTAAGTATTCATCATCCATTTAATTACTGTGATCGTCTATATTACATATAAACTTAGTCAATACGAGATTTGTTTATATGGCAAACTATTAGATTCGTACTTGAAATCGCACTGTGTAGTGTAAAATCTCCATCATCATCATCATCATCATCATCATCATCATCATCATCATCACCTTCATCATCATCATTATCTTCATCATCATCACCACTACCATGATGATCATCGTCATCATCATCACCATTATCATCATCATTATTATTATCATCATCATCATCATTATCATCATCATCATTATTATCATCATCATCATCATCATCATCATCATCATCATCATCATCATCATCATCATTATCATCATCATCATCATCATCATCATTATTATCATCACTTATATCGTGCACTCTGGAGCGTAGCCGTCTCCGCGATGCGTCGCCAGTTCGTTCTGTCCTGTGCTCGCCAAAAGGCGGCAGAGACCCAGGTTTCGGGTAGCCAAGTCGGCTTCCATTGTCCTTGGCCAGGTGGTAGGTGGTCTTGCAACTGGACGCTTCCAGTGTTTAGGCCAAAGCTCGATCATACGCGTATGACAAAATAAAATACGCTAAAATACGTGCGTATGAATAAGAAAATAAAATACGCGTATGATACGCGTATTTTATAAGTCTGCTCTGTTACTTATAATTTGCTTATTCAGCGAGCAATATCAATTGCGATGTCACGCCACGTCACTGTAACTGATCCCAAAATTCACTTCGCTAACACTTGTTTCCCTTTTAATTTCTTTGCGCAGGTAAATGGTTAACAGATTGCGGTAAGTGACGCAATTTCATGACTATTTAGGCTTAAGATATTTTTGCTCACGTATGATAGCGCGCATGATAAAGAGTCATACGTTAAAATACGTGCGTATGATACGAAAAATATAATACGTATGATACGTATGATCGAGCTTTGGTTTAGGCGAACAGAAAATTGTAGCTCGTAGGGCTCTGACGTGGTCCCCGCCTGGTTTGGAACTTGCAACATGTCCAAATAGGCGCAAGTAACTGAGATTGGACCCTCGCCTGTGCGCTGGAAGACTTCTGCATTGGTCATGTGCATGGTGTAAGGTGCAAGAAGCAGTCGCCGGAGACACTATTGGTGGAAAGCATCGAGTCTTTGGTTCAACGAAGATGTCAGCGTCCATTATTCAGCTCCAAAATTCAAAACTTCCCAGCTACAACAATATTTTGCAATTTTTTGACTACCTGACTACCTTCTTGCGAGATCAGTAGATACAGTCTGTTATATTACTAGCCATAGTTAAAACCGCCTTCAAAGCGTTTTAAATGCCACAGCACGGATGATCTTCGGAGCGGGGCGCACGGATCACATTTCTCCCCTCCTCAAGGAGAAACTACACTGGTTGCGAATGCCTGAGCGTGTCGCGTACAAGAGATGTGTCCTGACGTTTCGCGCTCTACACGACCCAGGGTTCCCAGCCAACCTCGCAGCCCTGGTTAGCAGACGGCAGCTTCCTGACTCGCGGATGCAATTGAGATCAACTCGGGAACTCAGGCTGGCTCTACCTCCACCGTCACGTGCTACAGTATTCGGTGAAAGATCAATGACACATGGGAACCCTATTCTGTGGAATATGCTACCGAGTGATATTACCACAGAGATTGACTCTGAACGGTTCCTGCGGAAACTCAAACATTCTTTTTTCAAAAATCATTTGGACAGTAAAGTGCTTTTCATTTTGAACTTTATTCATGTGTACGACGCTATATAAATCTGCTTGTTAATAATAATAATAATAATAATAATAATAATAATAATAATAATAATAATAATAATAATAATAATAAATTAAAGCTTTTGTTTTGCCCTGAAGATATACTCTATGATTCGAAGCAGCATTTAATAAGACTGAGTGACGGTTTGATTGGAAACATACAGGGTGTAAAAGTAAAAACTGGATACATGTTTGACATTTAATATCTCGGCCGTGTGTGCAGCGATTTCAATAAAACGTATAGGCCATATACCTGGGAATGTTTCTGACACAATTGCCAAATTTCATGCTGCTGAAATATGGCTATGGCCAAAAAACTAAAGAGATCCAAATTTTAAAGTTGACAACGCAATAATTATAACGTCATAGTAAAGTGATAATTTTTTAAAAAAATTTTGACCCTGAAAAGGGCCGTTTTAAAGGGGGTTTCAGATGATATGTTGCGAGAGCAGGTGCTCAAAATCCCCACCCTGAGCCTTCACACATGCCGACAAGCGCTTCTTCACTGACAGTATCGACTTCTTGATCTGGTCCTCAGGCAAACTCTCCCAGATATTCTTCAGCACGGTCTTCAACTCCGTGATGTTCTGTGGCTTTGACTGATACTTTTGATATCTGTCGAGCACGATTCCCCAGACGTGGAAGTCAAGTGGATTGATATCTGTGATCGAGTTGGGTGGCCAGTCATCTTTCTTGATGAAAGCTGGACAAATTTTGCTCCAGAAAATCCTGGGTCCTGAGAGCAGAGTGGGCAGGTGCTCCGTCTTGCTGGAATATAAAATCTTCTCCTAGCAAATCATGACAGTCCTGCAGCCAATCATAATGCTGCTGTGTTTATCTGTTGGCCATAAATAACCATTGACCTTGTCTGGCGCGATGACAACGACGCTATATTAGACTTTAAAACGATACATTTTTACTATGACGTTATATTGCGTTAACTTTAAAATTTGGGTCTCTTTAGTTTTTTGGCCATATTTCAGCAAATACTAAAGATATCAGCATGCAATTTGGCAATTATATCAGAAACATTCCCAGGTATATGGCCTATACATTTTATTGAACTCGCTGCACACAAGGCCGAGATATTAAATGTCAAACATGTGTCCAGTTTTTACTTTTACACCCTGTATAACGGGCAAGAAAATTTTCATCAGTCGTCTTAGAAAGATCAGTGTGACTACAGAGTTCTAATAGAAAATAATTGATCAATTATTGTAAAGTGCTTTTTAATTAATGTTTACACAGGGCGACAGTGGTGGGCCGCTTTCGTGCCAAGATCAAAATGGAGTTTGGATGGCAATTGGAATCAATAGCTATATCATCAAGTATTGCAGGCTGTCCTTTGTTACTCGTGTTCCTGCCTACATGGATTGGATAAATGCGACTATATCAGCAACCGATCCAAGCGCCTCCGAGGGAACTACCAGCCTATTCTAATGGACAGTCACGCACACTAATTGACTTTTGATTTCTATCCATATTATTTGTTCTAATTTTCAAATTTCTGAAAGTATATTAGTTTCTATTCTGTAGCTTCACTCGTAATTTTTTAATTTAGAATATTTTCTGGTTTATGCAACCTTAACATATTTGTTTCTGATCTGCATTTACTATCTTGCTTCTGATGCCTATTTAGATTGGCTAATTTGACTCCTATTAGCGATAATTTAATTACCACTGTAGACAGCATTTCGATGGCAACTTCAAGATATTTTAGTTTTCTAAGCTATTGATTAATTTGTTTTACACTAACATCGGTTGACAATATCTGATGTTGAGCTTGTGCTTGCTGCATTAATTCAACGACAGTTTAACTTTCCTTGCATCAAATTTAATATTGGCACTATAAAATTGATTAGGTTGCCGTGTGTGATTTTCAATTTTTATAGTTCCAAAGACATAGGCCTTCCTATCTTCGTGTACCTGAAACTACTAGGCTGTGGGGGCAAGCTAAACAATTTAAAATACTAATTGGTGTTTAGAACGTGCAACAATAAAATCAAAAGTGCCATTGTGCAGTGTACAAAACCATACTTACAAAGCTCTACCAAACAGATTCTCTTGAACAAATGGCAATTTTCATTTGTCACTTTTGTGTCTGTCTAAATATATTCGATATAAACAATTATATCGGTGGACGAAATAAACGTCTTCTATAAAAAAAATAATTACAGTAATATGGAATTTGGGACCCCGACCCTTACAGCAATGCCTAATGCCTGTCCCTCTCTACACAGCCTCGCTCCAGCCCTTCCCTACGTCATGTGGCGTATGTGGCGTTCGATTCCGCGCTCCTGTAGACGAGCCCGCCGCCTAGCGTAGGCTATACCAGCGTCCTATAAAAACCCATGTCAGAAGAAAGGGGCTTTTGGTGGGGTTTCTTGAGGCACTTCGGACTTCTCCGACCCTCCGTACCTTTTAGGATCAGTTACTGAGCCCCGTTTGGACCTTCTCTCTCGGTGTATGCTATAGCCCGAATAGTGAATACTATTATGTTTTCCTAGAAAATTTTCCCCATAAGTTACCCTTCCCTAGACTTGCCCCATTCAGAACCCTCCCGCTCTCATGGCTCCGCATCTAGATTTTATAGTCAGCATTCTCTCGCATGTTTTCGTGATGTTTTATCAATAAATGTCTAAATGCAAACCTGTTCTCTTCTCTTAGACTTAGGTCATCGATTGTATTTCGCAATTATACTTCTATCTTTGTCCCAGTCGTCTGCCTACTCATAAACGTCTTACCCCAGGCCTTACCACTCAGCCATTATTGTACTTCATAGCGGTTTAAGCTACACCTGGAGTGTAGTTTGGGCTTGCAATCCTGACAAGATCGGGCCCAACTATTCTTCACAGTCGCAACAGCCCCACACCAGCTACACACCCTTTCCCCATTTTCGTATTAATATTAGTCCAACTCCAACAAACATAAAAGTCCAACCTCACGTCCCAGTTGTTGGAAGCGGGAGACATCCAGTAGGAGATTGCTTGGCAGGGTGAAGAACGGTGACAGGGCTTGCCTCCTCGACCGCTACAGTAGTCGTGAAGACCTGTCATGAACTCCGAAAACGGGTGGCTAATCAAAACACTTGTCTCCACTCTGGTGTTGACCAAATTAGGTTATGGCAATGCCAACCTCGCCAGAATACGAAAACCTTCTCAACCTTCTTCAGTCCGTTCTGAACGCTGCTGCTCGTATGATCTGCCATATTCCACCAGGTGAACACGTAACTCCATCGCTTCGTGATTTGCACTGGCTATCAGCGCCAGAAAGATTCCACTTCAAGCTCGTGTTATTAGCCTACCGATGCCTGAACGGTGTCGGCCCTGCATACCTGGCGACTGAACTGGTACGAGTGGCTGACTTGGAAGGACGGCGACGCCTGAGATCTGCCCGATCCCCCTCACTGATCGTCTCGCAGTGAGGGGGATCGGGCAGATTCGAACGCCTTCGAACTGTCGGTGACGCGCGTTTCCTGTGGCTGCGTCGATAGCGTGGAACTGTCTGCATCCATCTGTGCAACTCTGTCCATCGCTCAGCACCTTTAAAGAGAAACTTAAAACCTGGCTATTTCACGGGAGCTACTCGTGATTTCTTGTGGTTTTGTAATGTGTTCACGCAGTTCTTATAGAGAAGACATCTGATTAACAGAATTCACTTTCATATCGGTCAATCACGCTAACTTGCTGACTCTTCTTAATTAATAAAATGAATGTTCGTTTGTACATAATGGCTATTCTTCAAGCGTTCTTGACCAATTACTTCGAAAAAATTTACAAAACCTTCCGTTAGATTACGGAATGGTTTGTATCACACGCTTTCGTCAAGAAACCATTTACATTCACCTTCGTTTTAATTTAAGCGAACGAACGCAAGAAACAACATGATTATAAATACATAGGCTCGACTAATAAGCAAGACGACCATTGATAATAAAACAGATACAAAATTAATTAACAATCGACGTAAAAAATCAACTCTAAATGTTCGAATACAATATTGTATTATTTGTCAGGAATCGATTTATACAAGTGAGAATTGCTGACGAGTCACTTAAATGGACAAACGGATCAGTTTTATAGCGCTCTTGTAAAACCTCATACAAAACAGTACTGTAGAATAGTAGATTCGATGAAGAATTAATCATAGATTTCAATAGCCACGCAATCACTCCACAATTGTGATTTTTATCGTTCAAACAATGAAAGCCAACTACGTTCTGTTATTTCACAACTAATGAATTGGAAATAGGCTAACGCGTTCACGTTAGTATTAATTAGGCGATATAACCTATTGTAAGCTGTTTAATGATATATACCTGCAAATCCTAGGCTATGTTCGCAAGGAAAAGGGGAAGCGGGTGGGTGTAGTGGGCGGGGAGTGGTGATTGAGGGGTACGGGAAATGAGATTTGAGGAAATGGGTGGGAAATGAGGCGAGGAAGAGGGTTTTGGAGAGGAAATTTTGTGAGAGGGTTGCAGCAACCTCCAGAGAGGGCGAGAGGGAGGCAGAGAGAGAGAGAGAGTCCGCCGTTCGCAGTTGCTTATGCAGGAGAGCCGATTCTGAGACAGCGACGCGTCGCCGGGAACCGCTTGTATGTAATAAATATTTTCATATCTGCGTTTTGTCAGCTGAACATTTATTTAAAAATACAACTTATATAAGTAGTATGCAGATGTTCCACATCGATCAAATCTCTTACGAATAATTTCAAAACATAGCGCATTATAATAACTGTAGGCCTAAATGCTATCACAAACTTTAGAAGTGTGTGTTACTGATTTGCACAAAAACAATTATTTTAAAATTATATGCTACTTAGATTGGTACAATTATTTGCTAGAAATGTTGCAAGAATATACAATGAACGAATGCTAGAACACATTAAAGTTTGCGAAGAAAACCTGAAAAAATTAATCGAAGTGACTAAATCATCCAAGTTTTTTTGCAATTGTCATAACTTATTATTGAAACACAGAGATTTATATAATAATAATAATAATAATAATAATAATAATAATAATAATAATAATAATAATAATAATAGGGGTTAGTGTGGTTCATTAGGATCTGCCCTGCATGTGTGAGAATCCTCTTTCATAGTAATTTCAAGATCACCAGACGTTATAACCTTTTCGAGTAATAAACTGTAATCACACTTGCAATATGGCGGATAGGTATTGCATTAGAAACATAAAGTATTTAAAATTAACTCAGACCACGCCTTGTAAAAGGATATTCAAATGAAGACCATCGGTAATGTCTGTCTGTAGGCTATTTAAAATATGTTGGTATATTGCTTCTGATTCAACATATAGACCTATCAAATAGGACCGCTGATTCTGTCATATGACGTCCAGCCAGCATGCATATGGAAATATCCTAGTAAACATATGAATGTTTGATTCAATTTAACTCGTTGACGCAGCCCTTAGCTAAGCATTAAAACAGTTTCTCTGCGGTTCAGCAGTCCCGTTATATGAATCTATTTCAGTAGTTCAGATGCGAAGTTTCTTTATTGAATGGTTGGTGATATGGTGCATGGCGAATGTGACTCAACCTCTTCATGCATTAACGTGCAAATCCATTGTATTCGTCGAAATTCCGTATAAGTGGGAATGGCGAATGTCAATTCGATCGCTTATAGAATCTCAAGGTAGCCAAGCGCCATAACCCTTCTGAGTCATGAACTCGGGGTGTGACGCCAATTGATTAACAACCGGTTCGCTGACGTTGACAAAGAAGTTTTGTACATTATGTATGTACATATACACCAATTTTACATATATATATATATTAGGGATGTGCGGGTATACCCGTACCCGCGGGTATACCCTACCCGTACCCGTACCCGCGGGTACGGGTAGGGTAGGGTACACATTTTACGGGTACGGGTCGGGTACGGGTACAGCGCTACGGGTACGGGTATAGCGGCTACGGGTACGGGTATACCCGTTTTACCCGAAAAGTTATATTTTCATTTCTCACTACTATAGCAAATTAGCAATGCAGTAATAGAAAAATAATATTGAGTAAAGCGTATTAGTATAACTTGTACATCGCGTTCAGTTTGTCAGACAGCATGCATTTTACTTACTGAAAACATAAAGGAAATACAGATGACGTAATCTGACATCATCAGTAATAAATCTATAATGGCGTCCTCTGACTCCTCCAAGGACTCTTTGACCGAGAAAGTTCTTCTGGTAAAGTTTTGTGGTTTAACTTGAGCTCTAATGCCTGCTCATAGATAAATGATATCTACTAAATATTTTAAACAAGCCCATTCATGTCGGCTTAGGCTAGCTGACTGATTATCCTGATTCCTAAGTACTAGATCTGTCCTAATCTAAACATGCGTGCTATTTACAATGAATAGTTATCCCAATTTCGTAGCCCCCATTTCACTGTTGCCTCTCTATAGTCTCTAGGAACGGATACGGGTTCACGGGTCCATGTACAGGTCCTTGTAGTACTTGTACCCGTAAACGCACCCGCGGGTACGGGTCCAAAATTCCAAATCCAAAAACTCCAAATTCCAACCAAAGTCGGTTACGGGTACGGGTACGGGTACGGGTACACAGCTTACGGGTACGGGTCGGGTAGGGTATAGCGCTAGCGGGTACGGGTAGGGTAGGGTAAAAAAGTTTTTCCACGGGTACGGGTAGGGTATGCATTTTGCTGTACCCGCACATCTCTAATATATATATATATATATATATATATATATACAGGTCTATATATGCATATATATATATATATATATATATATATTGCATGTAAAATTGGTAGTCAGTCGCGCTTCGTGTAAGTCAATCCTCCAAGGTGTAAATCAATTAATTTTAAGGAATCCTTTCACCGTCTCAATTTTCACATTACTATAAGTCTATCATCATTGAACGTAGGCACTGAACTGCAGTATAAGCTCTCGAGCACCTTTACAATTTGAACTTATTCTTCGTCTTTGTAAGGTTCTAGTTTTGGATGAAAACTTTAATCTGGTATGTCCAGTTGTGACGAGTTGTCCACTGGACCCCAGGGTGCGGTGAAACTGGAAGTTAGGTGGAAGGTGACATGGACCCACCATGGACATGGTGGGTGCTTTTAAGCTTTAACCTATAAAGCACATCCGCTGTAATTATAGCCATGGTAAGTTACATGTGAATGCCGTTGGGTTACAAGACCGGCCAACACACACTTAAAAATCAACTACCAATCCAAGGGTCGAAAGGTTTTCCACACGTATTCAGGAAAACGAAACCCAGACTAGTAGACAAGCAGACGGTTCGGTGATATAGGCATAGTCGTCATTTTAATAAACGGTCCGGCCGAACCGGTCGAAATGTTAACAAACCGTTCGGCCGAACCCGACCGAACCGGTTGCATCACAGCCCTGCATGAACTGCTATAACACCTTCATAAGAGACCGAAAATTGGCACAACGACGCCATTAAAATCAGCATTAGCAAAAACTGTGCAAGGATCTTAAAATGGAAGTAGGCCCTACGCCTGCTGTGTTAACGAGAAAGCTGAAACTAGAAATGCCCTTTCAAATGAAACGACTAGGCCTATAGGTCTATGGACATTGTGAATATGCATTCGACCAAGACTGCCTGTCTGAATAGATCCAATGAAGTCATTAAAGTCAAAATTAGCCAAAATTGTAGAAGGATGTGGAATAGGAAGTAGCCTACAGCTGTTGTGTTAAAAGAACGCTAAATATAGAAAGGCCCTTTCGCATAAAAATGACTGCAATGAGTTCGTGCAAACAAAAACAGACACTAGACTAAAGAACCTATACATATTCAAAATATCTAGAGATATAGACAAAGTCTATGGGCGTTGTGAATATGCATTCGACACATTATACAAAGCTTAGACGTTGCAAACATGAAATCTAAACAAAAAAACGTAAAAACGCGTTTTTTCTGAAAATATAACAAAGTAAAAAACGTTGAAAAAACGTTCATTTACTTTTTAGCCAACACAAACATTAACATGTTAATTTTCTACAGTGGTGGCGTAATTAGTTTATAAACGAAGAATAGCAAGACAACGAGAAACACTCATTAGTAGGTCTAATGCAGAAAACGCTATATGTAGGCCTATTTATTTAGTGTGACAATTACTTAATAGCTTTTTGAATAAATATTAATAACATTGTCCTGGCACCAAATTAATTAGCTCCTCTAAAAACCATAGACAGTCAAGACACGAAGCGATCATCTTAGACTTAACGCAAACGTATCACCTCCAAAGCTGGGTAAACACATATTCTAAGAAAGTCTAAGCAATTGCCGATACTATTTTTAAATACACCGCACCTTTTCGTATAAATTTCGTACAATTTATAACAAAAACAAGAGAATTCAACTCAATGTGGTTCCTTTTTTGACTTTTCAATGTTGCCGCTAAACTTCGCGTAATTGAAATTGTGTAACGCCTTGAAGAAGGAAGTTGAGCCTATTGCTGCTGTGTTAACGAGAACGCTGAATTTGTAAAGGCCCGTTCACATGAAAACGACTGCAAGGAGTTCGTGCAAACAAAAATAGACAATAACCTAGAGCACCGGAGTAGGCCTATATTTAAAATATTAAGAGATAACATAATAGGCCTATACGCTGTAGCGACGTTGTGAACACGCATTCGACATAATATAGGCCCTATACAGTGATCCCCGCCAAGCAAACGTAAATCCCCGCCAAACTAAAATATTTCTGTCAGGATTTTACGTGTTCTTATAAAAGACAATTCTAGTGAACCATGACGTCTGAAGTTGACAGTTTTATTAGACGCCTTCCACTCCCTGGGTTTTGACATCCTGCGTTGTTCTGATCGCCGAAGCATAATTGAGGTTAGTAGAAATAGGTATTGTAATTTGTGCAGTAATTTAAGAACAAATTGAATGAAAAATGGAGTTGGATGAAACTGTTAAAAATGCCACTGTCAGCTAAAAAAAGTCAATCAATATATAATAGAAGGAACTAAACCAGAGATCTCACCTAGTGGCGGCGCCAGGTTGTGAACTGAGGCAAGGCCTGTGGCAAGGCCTGAACTTTTTGCCAGGACCAGCCTGACTAGAGAAATTTTCGGTCAATCGCATAACTATACAATACATGCGCAATCGATTGCGCTTAAACATGTTGATTGCGTTAATAATCCTAAACTAAGACTAAATCATTAATTGTTCATGCCGAGGCATTTTATACCAAAAATTAGAAACACATCGTGAGTGACAGTAACGGTATCACTAGTATACAATCTGAACTGACAATATTCTACGCAGTGGTGACAGTATGACACCTGAGCTGAAAATTACAATTTTCCAATTCTTTGGCGAATTAAGTCTTTGTCATTTTTATGTCGTTCTATGTGCGCTGTATAATGTATGTCACAAAAACAAATTAACAAAGAACTCGCAAATTACTGAGGAAGTGATAATATAGCGTGATTTTTAGCGTGATTTAAAGTGACTTGGGATGCAAGAATCAAGAACAAAACAAACATCATGCAATCCTGATACAAAGAAAAAAACTTCTTCGGGTACGTATGCAGGATGGAAGACAACAGACTGGTGAAGAAGATCATGCTAGAAACAATAGATAGAGAAAATCGAAGAGGCAGACCTAGAAGAGAGTGGTTGGGTGATATCATGGATTGGAAGAACTCACAGCTGCACACACTAACCAAAGCAAAACAGGACCGAGAAAGATGGAAGCAAATTGTGAATCAGGCTGTCGACACCTACGGGTACAGCACCCATGTAGCTGGATGATGATGATGATGATGGTGATGATGATGCATTACTGTTTGTGTGAAAGTCACTAGGGGCGCTAACGGGGCTCGAACACAGCTTTGTCAGATTACCGCTCCAGCGCGTAACCCGCTCTGCCATCTTCCGCCCCATACGGTAACTACGGTATACAGATAGGCTGCGATAGCTATTGAGCTACTGTAGCATAATAGACCGACGGCAGTTTGGAAACATCTTTATGAACACATCAGCAACTCGCTCCATATCCAGGTTTTTGGTTCTTGCGTGGATAAAAATAATCGCCAAATTAGATAAGCTTTGGTTCCATTCCTGTAGCTCTATTCGATGCCCGAAATCCAATCGCTGTGAAAATATCACTCCTACTTTCGGAACTACCAAAATGGCGACATGGGAAACAGAAGACAGCGTCTGCGGGCTGTAAGTATTCTAACCAGCTGCACTTTCTGTACAACTCAGTGGCAAATCGACGTCGTTTCTTTTCGATGACATGATGTGGGTAGCTGTGCTGAATAGACTGTTGGCAGTTACGACAAATCATTAGAGCAAGAGGCCAATTTTCTTGCCACATTTACTCTCTACTTCATCGGTCCAAGAACTTCCGCTGTCTTTTCATCGCTGTTCTGATCAGGCCGATCCTTCACAACACTGTCATCGTCATCAGATTCTGAATTTTATGGCCTGTTGGCTACTAGGCTACTTGCTCGGTTTGCACAATTTACAGCACTGTCTGTCTGTCTCAGAAAACTGCTTTTGCAGTGCAGGTTCAACTGACGTTGCAGATACTACAGTCGCTACTGTGTCTCACGAACATCAACGTAAAAACTTTATATGCAAATCTCTGCAGTCTAATGAAACAAAAGCCGTACCTCTATAGCATTGTTGAATATATAGAAACATTAACCTAAGGCTGTCGGTAAGTACATTTGCCATGAGTGCTATAATGCTATTTAAATTTAAGAAAACTAAACCATCGATTCATAACGTCTATTTGCTCACCTGTAAAATCAGACCGTCAACGAAGTTTCAGCCTTCAACAAAATTCAGCGCCTTTAGTTAAAGTTGCACGTTGAAATCGGCCTGACCGCCTAGCGCATATCAGACAATCGGGACTGTAACTTACATGTAGAAGCTGCATCGCAGTGGCTGTAGATGGGATGACCTGATGATAATTAATCAGATCGCAAGGGACGATAAGGCGAGTCCGAGTCGACAGCGTTGAAATAGTTAATGACTGGGAACTATTGAAGGCCTAAAGTCTTCCTCTTAATTGAACTTGAGGACCTAATGAAATATGTCAACCGGGATCAGTGTTTAATCTAGACTCCTGGACTCCGGGTGGGAACTGAAAAAGCCGGGGGGAAACTGACAAAGACGGGGAGGAATTCTGCTATGGGGCTGCTGTTAGTCCATGTAGTATGCCAAAATTTCCGGGTAGGAATTCGAAATTTCCGGGGAAAGGTCAATTTCCCCCCGCCCGGAAACGGCCTAGATTAAACACTGACCGGTATAGTATATTATAATGACTCCCATATAATAATAACTCCCCCTCATTATTATATATATAATAATGACTCCCCCCATCATTATTATATATATAATAATAACTCTCTCTATATTATAATAACTCCCAGAAGAAGTAGGCCTCAAAATTGAAAAATAACCCCAATTTATAAAAATGTCTCTAAAATGGTTATATGAAATTATAGACCCATTTCCAATCTCCCAGTTTTTCAAAAATTCCTAAAAGGGCAATGCTTACCAGAATGTTAAACTACTTAGATGCATTTAATATATGGTTTCAGCCCTATTTCTCCACTTAAATGCCAATAATGAATTTAATTGATACCAAAACAACAAATTTTGAATCCCACAAGCACACTATTTGGAACAATCCTCGATATAAAAAAGCTTTTGGTGTTCTAGGCCATGGTATCTCAGCTGGCTTCTGAAAAACTAAGGGAGTTATTATAATATAGAGAGAGTTATTATTATATATATAATAATGAGGGGGAGTCTTCATTATACATATAATAATGAGAGGGGGAGTTCATATTATATGGGGGTCATTATAATATGCTACACCGGGATCCCTTTTATCATATTAAGTCTACAGTATTTCGTAGGGCAGTAGGGCGGGAAGATAGATGAGTGGTAATATCACTGGGCAGGCACGCCGACGGAACGGGTTCAATCCCGTAGGAGCCCCTAAGGTCGACTCAGCCTTAATCGCTAGAGGGCGGTAGTAACATCAAAATGAGTAGCAATGGCAACATTGCGAAAGTAACCATAGGTTCGGCGGAAGAGACTGGCCACCGTCCGCCGATGTATGGCTTAGCCACCTATGGGCTGTTGGCTACAAAATACGGGGATCAGCACCGGACCCTACGGGCTGTGAGCCTACGGGTGAAACCTTTACTTTACTTTACTACAGTATTTCACTGTTTGTCTGGCAGGGCCCGTGGCAGGGCCTGGCAAAAAATGGCAGGGCCTAGGCCCTACCCCGTGCATGCCTGGCGCCGTCATTGATCTCGATCTCACCAGAAGCCAGAATGATGGGGTAGATATTGAGAAACTTTGGACATATAGGCTAATGATAATTACCGGAGACACTCTTGAAAAGCGATCATGCTGGTTACAGTGGAAGGAACTACAGTGTAGATTCCAGAGGAAGAAGATCCACCAGCCATCTTATTCCAACGAATAAAATTGCTGGAAGGAATTTCTTCTTCTTCTTCTTCTTCTTCTTCTTCTTCTTCCATCATCTATGATGACGATGATTTTACGAGGTGACTCCAGGTCTTCCTGTCTTTTGCCATGTGTGTTGCGTCCTGTCTTTTGCCATGTGTGTTGCGTCTTCTAAGTTCAGAGTTTGTTTTCCGACATCTTCTTTTATATTAACTATCCATCTCTTAGCATGGTGGAATTTACGAAGCAACAAACATGAGTATAAATTAGCTAAATGAAATTATGAAGAACAAAGAAGTCGTCCATTGTGTCACGACTCACAAGGAATCCCATTTATTACAATGATGGTTGACCAATCGCTGAACATGAAACTAATTGTAGGGGCAGAAGATGTCAATAGATTTAAGTAAAATATCACATGGTAAATGAGTAATACCAATGGCAAGTTTTGGTGGGTATTACATAAACATACTCGATAAAAATATTTTAGCCATTACGTTCACTCCACCCTAAAATACACTATGCATGTGCCACTATGCATGTGCACCGAATATGTTTTTCGAGAATGATACCGTGCAAAGATTGAATGCTGGGCAATATCCATAGCCACAGAAGTCGCGAAGTCTTGACGTACCTATAGCCGGGACTAGTCTGGATCCATATTGGCGATTTCGCCCAAGAAATTTTATTTATAATAAAATTTATCATATCACATAATTGCGCGTATATATAGGCCCTATATATATAGGTCCTATATATATATATATAGGCCATATATATAGGCCATATATATATAGCCATATACATAGGCCATATATATAGGCCATATATATATATATATATATATATATATATATATATATATATATATATATATATATATGCTAGAGCCCTGAAATGAAATTATTGCAGGAAAGATTATATAATGTGGCGGTGAAATAATTACAGAAGAACTGTACAAACCATGTAACATGATATGGAAGGTAGGTAGGATGCCAGCTGGACAGACATAATCAATACTGGTGCTAATATCCAAGAAAGGAAGCATGACGGAATGCCGAACAATAGCGTTGCTAAGCCACCTTGGAAAAGTACTAATGATCATTCTGAACGAAATACTCAAGACTTGGAAAGAAAGATACTAGCCTTCGAAAGGAAATGTCATAGACAAGTACTAAAAATCGGACGGATCGAAAAAATCACAAATGAAGAACTATGCTTGAGAATACAGCAGCCAAAACAAACCATATAGGCCTCTGCAAAGAGTAAAACAGATGTGGTGATGGCGTTATACACCAACTGGCGTTGAGCCCGCAGTTAATGATATTTATATATAGGCCTATGCGGAAATCCCATATGCTGAAAAAAGAAATAAAATGCGACGCATTAAAAATGTGTTAAATATGCGATCGCATAATCGCATTAGATCGGCATGACTAGATAATCCGTAGAGCGGCCTAATCGCTTTTCTCATTAACTTGTCGCAGCAGCGCATAATTTTATACGGTAGCTCGGCAGATACTGGTTAAACTATATGCAATAGTCCATTTTAATTGCTCAAAGTTTCACAGATGATAAGTAAGTAAGTAAGTAAAGTACATAAATAGTACAAATGTTGGAATAAATAACAGACTGAAGTACAGTGTACTGCTTTTAATGCGAATTCTAATGTTAGTCAATATTTTGAATGTACACTTTATTTCGTGCATGTTAAAAGAAACCTAGGCTAAATGAAGTCAATTTTGCACATCGAATTCAGTTGCATTACTATTACAAGTGTTTTATTGAAATTTAAGATGCTTCCATGGTAGCAAACAATGACGTAAGTTGTGATAACACTGGTCAACAAGGCTTTTGTTTCCTGTGCAATTTCTGGTGTTCCAGGTAGATTTTGTCATGCTGATTACAGGAATAATTTTGAAATTTTCCTATCACGTAAGTTTTTTGAGAAAAAGCTGATTTTAAATTTTAAAATTATAAGAATTTTAAAATCGTGGTTTTTGAGAGTTATCTGAGTTATGGGTATTCAGGTTAGGCAAGAATCTTATGTGACCGCCATAACCGATGTAATATGCACTGCTGGTTCACTTAACTACATGGATTTTGAAAATTAGTATAATTAGGCATGTCCAGACATGCCCAGACGCGCCCAAACCTGTCTTCAAGACTACATGCCTAGCATGTATTGTTGCTATGATTACGCAGTCCTATATAAATACCAAGCAGCACTAGGAAGCAGCTGCAGTCTTTCTATTTGATGAGATATAACTGTTTAGTTAAAGGCTGTAAATTGAATATATTAACTAATTTAATTAAAGTTTCTGAAATGTTGCGTCGATGTCGCAATAGCAGTGACACGTTCTGCTACATCTGTGGAGAGTTTACGATGAAATCACAGAAGCGGAGTATGACAGCAATCATAAAGAAAGGATATGAGTTATACTTTGGATGCAAAATTGGCAACCAGGACAAAGTATGAGCACCTCATATATGTTCTTCATCTTGTGCTACCAGTCTGCGAGCGTGGCTTGCAGGTAAGCGTCCATCCATGCCATTCGCCATACCAATGATATGGAGGGAGCAGAATAATCATGTAACGGATTGCTATTTCTGCATGACGAATGTTACAGGATTTTCTTCAAAGAATAGGAAGTCTATTGAGTATCCTAACCTTGCCTCGGCAATGAGACCAGTTCCACACGACGAGAGTCTTCCTGTTCCACCCCCACCGAGTTTGGACACTGGAGGACGAGGACGAGCATGCAGAGACAGATGAAATGCTGCAGATAGTTGATGATTCAGCTACGGAAGACCCAGAGTTTGAGCCATCGACATCCAGCAATCCTCATTTGATTTCTCAGGCAGAGCTCAATGATCTGGTCAGAAACTTAGATTTGTCAAAAAATCAAGCAGAATTGCTTGGATCTAGGTTGCAAGGATGGAATCTGCTCTCTCTCTCCAGATACAAAAATTTCAGTATTTCGTAAACGGCATGAAGACTTGACTCGATTCTTCAAAAAAATCGACAGTCTTACTTTTTGCATTGACATTGATGGATTGCTTTCTGCTTTTGGCTGTAAGCACAATCCATCCGAATGGCGACTTTTTGTTGACTCTTCGCTGTTAAGTTTAAAGGCTGTTTTGCTGCACAATGGCAATTCATACCCTTCAGTACCCATTGGACATGCTGCTTACATGAAGGAAACATATGAGAACATGCAGCTGCTATTGAAACACATAGAATACTCGAGATACAACTGGAATATATGTGGAGATCTGAAAGTTGTTGCAATTCGACTCGGTCTGCAGCTAGGCTACACCAAGTACTGCTGCTTTCTTTGCGAGTGGGACAGCCGAGCTAGAGATTCACATTATGTGAGAAAGGTCTGGCCACCTCGCAGGGACTTGGTTCCAGGACAGAAGAACGTTAAACATGATCCTCTCGTTGATCCGAAGAACATTTATCTCCCACATTTGCACATCAAACTTGGGTTAATGAAAAACTTTGTCAAAGCAATGAACAAAGAAAGTGAAGCCTTTACATACTTACGACAAAGGTTTCCACGCACCAGTGATGCTAAAATAAAAGAAGGCGTTTTTGGTGGCCCACAGATTCGAGAGATGCTCAAGGACAGTCACTTTGAGGGCCTTCTGCAGGGTGCCGAGCATGTAGCCTTCGGGGATGTTGTTGCTAACTTTCTGGGCAACTACAAGGCGCCAAACTATGTTGAACAAGTTGGAAATCTGCTACAAGCTTACAAGGCAATGAAATGCAACATGTCACTGAAGATACACTTCCTTCATTTTCACTTGGACTTCTTCCCGGACAATCTCGGTGCCGTCAGTGATGAACATGGTGAAAGATTTCACAAAGACATTGCCAGCATCGAGAAACGCTACCAGGGAAAGTGGAGTTCGTCTATGCTCGGAGACTACTGTTGGTCACTGATACGTGAAGCACAGGACAGTGACTACAAACGAAAATCTACAGCAAAACATTTCTAATTTTCTCATGTCTTGTCATTATTGCCTAGATCCTTCTGTAGGATTATATTGCAGAAGACGTTACAATACTAAATGCTAAATTGTCGATTTCTTAAAAACCTTACGTGATACAGAAATTCTAATTACATATTTGTGTTCAGCAAGTCAAAATCTATTAGTTTCACCAAAATTTGTAGAGGAAACAAAAACTTGCATAAAATTTGTTGACCAGTGTAACGTATCATATGAAGTATAGAGAGATTGCTTCTTTCTATATGTAGCTTTCACCTTTCAGAATACGAAAGATGGACAAACGGCTGATAATAATCATAGCAGTTGTGGTCGCGATTCCAATTGCTGTTGCGATAGCAATAATCTTGACTGTGCTTGTCACCAGACAAAAAGGTAACCTTTACACTTATTACTAAACTAAGCAAATAGAGACAACCAAATACAAATACTCTGTGGGACAAAAGGAACGCTGAGATTTTCAGGGTTACAGAGTTATTCACCAAAGGTGCGATATGACTACATTACAGCAATATTATGGAATGTAAGTTTAGATAATAGGTTCTTACTATATTTCAAACATTCATGCACCGATTGTTTATTAGGCAAGAATATATTTTTAAAATCAAAGAGTCTCTATTAAAATTTAAATTCTTTCCATTTGATATACATATGTGCGTGTGTGTATTTGTGAGCTCGCATAGGCCTATATGTCTGTGTGTGCATATTAGGGCTGGGCCAGATTTCAAATTCTTTAATCCGGATGGAACCGCATTTTGCATGATTTTCAGCGTGAAATCCGGCCGGTGCCGGATTTATAAATAAACTTTAGTAAACTGCTTTGCTTGGTTATATGTGGCGTTCCAACCACTGATGGATTATTGCTATTGGCTCAGTCAGGGCCTCCGAGAGCGGAGGGCAGGGGGGCAAGTGCACAGGGGTCCGGCGGTCTGGAGGGGGCCCGGGCCAATGATGAATATGAATAATTAATTAACAATTATACCAATAATAACACTAAAGAAAGGTGGCCCGGCAAGTAAAAGGGGGGCCGGACCTGAGGACATCAAAAGCATCAAAATGAACAGTGTAAACAGGGGCGTCATTTGGGAAGGGGCAGGCGGGCTCCCCAAGGAAAATGAAGAAATAATGTATTAAGTAAATAAATACTGTAAATATGAAATGTGCAAAAAATCGCCAAAATTGTCCAAAACTTGCCAAAAAATGTCAAAAATTTTAAATTTGACAAAATTGGTCCCAAAATTGCCCAAAATTTGCCTATAATTGCTCAAAGTTTGCCCATAATTTGCCAAAATTTGGCCAAATTTGACCAAAAAATTATCTCGCCCCGAAGAAAAGTGTGAAATGACGCTACTGAGTGTGAAAAAGAGCAACAAGAAAAAAGGTCATCACTAGTTTTTTTCGAGAGTTGCAACATGACATCGTGTCGGTTAATTTGGGTTAAACCAATGACAAGCAAAAAAGGGTCGTCAGCAATTTTTAAAAAATTTTCGGGGGGCCTGGGCTCAGTCGTTTTTATAATAGGATGTTTAATTGTGTAACTGCTTAATGCATCATCTTAATTAACTATATGGATGTCTTAAAAAGTTTTTTCATGCCCGGATTCGAGCGTTGGGGCCGGTGCTGATCTCCGTCCACTTAGACATACAGCGATGTGGTTGTTGCAATTACCTAGGATAGGTTGGCAGTCAAACGTCTTGGGCCGCGCTTTGCTTCGCAGCGAACGCTGTTCCTCAATTTGATGTTGTCACCGCCCTCAAGCGAATAATGCTAAGTCGACCTTAGAGGCTTCTACGGGAGTTGAACCCGCTCCGTCAGCGTGCCTGCCCAGACAGATTGTAATGGGCTTCTGTCAAGCAAATGACCTGGACGTCATGACTATAAAGTTCAAAGTACTTGAAAGAAGATATACTTGAGTATCGCCAGATGGAAAATCACGAATCAATATTGATAATGTCCTAGTGGGTCGAAATTTGGCAAGAAACATCAGAAAGTATAAAACGTACCCAGGAGCCGAAAGAGATAGTGGGCAAAGTACAAATTCGACTACACAAAAACACCTTAAAAGAAGCTAATTAATATGGGAAAACTCAATGGAGACTGTTTACAAGATTCACTGACGCTTTTGACATAATTCTGTACTTCTACATTAACATCAGCACTATTTGTATCAATCGCGCAACGATTTACAGTCCATTTTCTTTCGTTGTTCTTTTCGGAGACGCGGAAGCAATGTTTCAAGAGTCCTAACAAATATAGCAACGACGTGGCGGTTGTCCTTTGCGGAATTTGTCGGTATGTCGTGTAGACCGATAAATCTGACATCTGTCCAAGCCACCACTTCCTGGCTCCAATTTCCTTTCTCGTTTTGGAAAGTTTGAAGTCGTATTGGAAAGTTGCTGAAATCGGCTGTTTCTGATTTCCTTAGATTGAGATGCATTCGACTTGCAAGGTGTATTTGGTCAGTTATGGTCATGGCTGACAAATGCTTGTCCTGCATAACGCGACCCAGCCCCGTTTTATCATACAAATCCGCCAGATCTGAAATCTCACTGGCAGACAATATTTCCGTTCCTTTCTTCAGAAAGATAGACTGGAGAGTGTTTCTGGGTAGCATCAGCATCTCCTTCAATTGATCTACAACCACCCAATAAAAAAAAATTTGTATAGTCATCGGTCACTTGTCTACAGTCTGCATAGTATTTAAAATAATTTTTCAATCTAGAAGCGAAATTATTATAGGTTTCATCTTTGAGTTTATACTCTAAAGGAGTCAATCGAAATTCTTTCAAAATCTGATCCTTCACAATTTTATAAGAATCTAGTTGTGTTACTGATAAACTGTTTTGCCTTTCTGGCTTTTACTGACATCCGCGTTAACAATCATTTAACCCAAATTTTTTTTCATTCTTAAAATTGTGAAAACGTTTATCCACTTCCTGAAAATACACTATGACTACCATCGGATCTTCAGGCATATTCAGTAGAGCATGTTTCAACGTATCCCCTGCCTTCTTGAAACGAGATGCCATTGAAGATTCTCGCTCCCCTTGTCTCTTCTGTCTTTTTTGTTGAGCTACTGCTGCAGCATTCATTTATATTCTTTCTACACTCCATCGTCTGACACCAAAATGTCACCGCCGACCGGCGATCCAGATCGCGATAAACATCCACCTATTTGGTAATCTGAGTTTTATCTCAGTCTATGGGCCATTTGCCCGTCTACGGACCGCTATTTAGGCCTATAGGGCTCGCACACTTCCTTAAAGAAGGTGTGCTCAAATTTGACTAATCTCCGGTTACTGTCTACCTTACCGGTAGCGCCTTCTGGTAGCGCCATTTTGGCTGCTTGCACGTGTCTGTACGTGCTTCGGAATATCGCCGTTCTTGGCGGTTTTACAGACGTCTTGTGCACATTTCTTTGCGCTAATCGCGTGGATTGTCGCCTAGCTGTCGTTTTCGAAGCGGTCAGCGATCGTATTTGCGCCTTCTCTGCGCTGAATGGATCGGATTTATGTTACCCGTGTCGGCGTGGTTGGCCCGCCATTTTATCTAGGCCACCAGCCCGTCGACGGAGTCTACAGGCTATAAAGGGCAAAGACTGTTCCAGTTCACGCGCGGAATTCCATCTTCAGTCGGTTCCCGTCAAGTTCGGCGATGGATTATTGTCTCGCAGATGACCGCCCTCAAGGATTCGCCGCCTGATTTTCGCTACGCGGAGAATTTTCCCAGCATCCACGCGGTCCTTCAACATCCTTTCTGCGTTTTCGCTGACTCTTCGACGGCATGTCTTCTTGCGGAAGACTGCCTTCTGACGGGCTAACTGCCCGATTTCGACACGGCAGCGACCTCTTTCGTGCCATCAGAACGGATTTTCCCTCAAGACCAACATCTTCCGTTCCATGTTGATTTGTCAGCGTTGTTGACAGCGCCTTTGACTTTGGCCTTCGCCATGCTACGGCGCTATAGAAGTTGTCCAGCACCATAGACATTAACGCCCCCTAAGAACTGTCAGTGAAAACACATAAAGGGTTTTATACTTTAAATATTATTTTATTATTGGACCTCAGGCGCGTCTATCTTAGCTATTATAACCATTTCGCCACAATAGCACTGACGCGGAGGCCAAATTTTAACCATAGGAAGATCAGCGCATAAGCAAAAGCATCTTCTAAACTAAAAATACCACTGCCTGCCTTATTTCAGTGTTTCACGCCAACGCGAGCGATTCTATGCCTTTGTCCTGTGTACATGTTTGTCGTTTCGCTTCAATCAGTACTAGAATCGCTGGAAACCCGCTGAAGGTCACCGACGACGAACTGTACCCGAACAATCTTGAAATATCCGTTACAGAGCTAATGCCCGTTCTCCGGTCCGATTAACAAATCTAAGGCATAGGAGGTGGGCTAGGATCCCTATGCCAGGCTGGAAAGGCATCTGCTTGCGCAACAATCATGTTAGGGAAGACGGTATCTTGATTTGTCATATAAAGAGCAGGAAATAATTGTCTGTATTTTGGCACATCAGCCGTGCATTTTGTTTACTTGCTTCTCTTGCTATGGCATAAATTACTGTGACTGACATAAGAGCCAGAGATGGAGCATGGGCTTGGCTGAAGGCGTAACTGATAGACAATTGTGAATTCAATTAAGGCAAAGCAGTTTAAGCAAAGAATTCAATTACTTCTAGATTATGAGCAAATGATGATATAACTGAAATGCGTGTATGTAACGATTTCGCATCAACGAAAAAATTTACAGTACTTCACAAAACACTATTTAAATCGACCTAATATTTGAATAGTTTTTGAGGTTATTGTCAAGTAAGCAAGAACCAACGTCAAGATGGAATCAAATGTAACAAATTCTAAACTGCCCTAATTTACTCCTAAATACAAATTCTGTTATCGCATGGTAGATACTGATAATTACATTACTTCAATTAGCAGTTAGTATTGAAAGAAACTATGCATACTTAACTGAAAGACACAACACGGGCTTCTTCTAATTATATATGATATACTTTTGCAATAATTGCAGAGTCTTCGAATAAGGTACCTTCAGATTCCACTTCAAGTGATTTCGCTTTTAAATCAACGACTCCTTCAACACATTCCATTTCAAGTGATTTCGCTTTTAAATCAACGACTCCTTCTACAAAGACAGGATACGTTTCTCTGATCGGCAACTTTACTATTCTTCACAAGACAATTTCCGCAGTTTCAGACGGTTCGATCTGCGAATATGCAAGTCTGACTTCTCTCTATTACCATTCACATGAATCGGTCTATATAAAAACTAGCGTTAACTAGGAAAAGGGTCAATACCGATTAATATCATCAAAGTTTATATTATTATAGCACTGCGTGGATAGATCACTTTAACATAAACGCACGTAATTGTTTCATTTTGACAGCTTACAAGGATTTTGTCAGGTGCACATCTTAACACAACCAATTGCACAATCTTAGATATGAGGTGAGTCTGAGATCATATGAAAACGCCTGATTTGGCGCATTTAATAATAAGAGAACAGAAGTTTACACGTTGCATTTCCTTGGCGAAATCAATCATATGTCCTGTGCAATTAAGTCAATGTCACGATTTCAACTATAATGTTGGCAGAAATGAAATATTCAGCATAGACCACATTGTAAATATGAATGCATTTTTATAGTTCAGGCAGTGTCAAAGTCGGATACAAGCTAACCATAGGCAACGTCGCTGAGAAAGATCGACAGTCAGTGTTGCAATTAGCGAGTTCTTCAATCGCCAAAAACTCATCTGACATCTCAACTTTCACCATCAACCAAACATCCATAACATTTGAAGATGAATCAGGTAAATTAATAGCATCATAAACGATTTTATTTTATATTCCATGGCTTTTATGACAAGTTTCAATTAAAGCTCAGCATAAGCAAGTCGGTTTTCACGAGAAGTGTATTGCGTCAGTGCAGCAGTAGCCAACTTCATCTATTATAGAACATGCGATATGTTTCAACTTTCAATGCATTTACTGTATTTTGCGAGCAAGAAATACTTCAGATTTTCAAGACGCTAGTGTAGATCAGACTACCGCCACGATTGAATATCCTAAACGCTCTAATACAGCGGTTCTCAACCTTTATAGTGCCGCGACCCTTTTAATTCAATTCCACATGAAGTGGCGACCCCCCAACGGTTAAATTATTTTCGTTCACAATGTAAACTGCTAAAAATAATAATGCTACGACAATCAAAATGTTCGAAATCGTTATTATTTAATTGTCTCCATCCTCGAATGACAATTATAGTAAAGCAACTAGTAAGTCGTAACTACCACTGAGGAAATTTTGTACAATAACAAGAAAAGAGACTACCCCATATTTCTGATGGTCTCGGGCGACCCCTGGCAAATCGTCATTCGACCCCCGTGGGGGTCGCGACCCACAGGTTGAGAACCGCTGCTCTAATAGTAGGCTACTCGATGAAATTGAATATTATAATTAGAAATGATTTTCGTGACAAATGTCTCAAGATGAATTGCTCTATTAGAAAACTTTGGCATTCTTTCCGAACTGTGTTTTAGGTTTGAAGCAAAGGTATTGCTATCGGTGGTCGTGTGCAAACTCAAATTCAGCGTGTGTGTCTGTTGTCGGTGGTTATGAATGCGTCTGTTTAACGGGATTTAAATACGACGCAATCAACGAATTCTGTTCCAAAGGTAAGACGAAATCGCCGAAATAGAAACCATTTCATCGTCTATTTAGTGTAGCTAAATAGGCCTTTTTGTTATTTGAATAGACTCACAATCTAAGATTTTACTAAATGAATCTGCATCACTCAGTAGAAAGAAAACATTAATGAGACTGTAAATAAACGGGAGTCTGTTTCTAAAAGAAAATGGTGTGCAGTGATGCAACATGCGATCTCTAAATTAGTTAAACTTATTTTAAATATTGTCAATTTCCTATTAAACCTATCAGTTGGACCGACGCATTTTTATATGCAGATCAGATGAATAGTCTATACACTCGATCTTGGTTATAGTCGTTAGGTCCTAATTTCAATCTTCAAAGGCCAACATTGGTGTGAATAAATCACTAGCGCATCCTCGAATGGGCACGCGGGAAGGTCCATATTCGTTCTGGAACAAAAAGTCTGATTTGTACAAAACTCGTGAGAAATTTTTGGTGAAGGAGGGTAGGCTGATGGCTTGCAGAACCGATATGCCTAGCTGCATTACATATTTTGGCAATTCAATCATATATCGCAATAAAAGCCTTTAAAGTATGCATCAGAACCCACGGTCGGACCTAGAACTGATATAGGCCTACTCCCCCTGGGAACTCACGACGCTCCCCAAACCGTCCCAGTCGGACTAAATGAATAGGTATAGAAATCTAAATATTGTTATACCGAGATGTTAAGTCTACTCTAGACAAACATACGAAACAAATCATAGATTTTTTCTAAAGATCGTCGCAACCTTAAATTTGCAAAATCACTATTGATGAACATTTATTTCATTGTTATTTATATACGTGAATCACAAAGCTGAAAGTTGACAGCAGAAAGCAGAACACACATTTTCTCGGGAGATTTTTCTGTATCTCTACTGAAAGAATTTATTCTAGAATTCATTTTGACTTGTGCTACGATATTTGCTTTTTAAATTAAGGTTATATCCAGAGATACTGTAATTCGACGAAAAAATGGATATCAACAGCAAAGATATGCGATAAATTCCAGGATTGCCCTGATGATTCAGACGAAATTAAGTGTGGTAAGCTGTTGCATATTAGTCGCCTGTTTAAAACGTTTTGCTCCACAAGTAGGCCCTATATACTTACTCTATTCTGGCGGCGGTTGGAGGAACTATGTACAATGATTCATAGTATGCTTATATTTGATGAATATGATCACGACGAAACTCGAAATAATTGTAACAATAGCCATAAAATTTATATGATAGCTAGTCATCAAGAGTATTCACATGTTGCAATCATTTTAAAATGGGAAAAAGGGGGTGGAATACGCAGCAGAGGTTAACAACAGGTTCGAGGCATTAAATAAGATACAATCAGAGAAAACACCCTAGTCTCTTTGGGAAGAACTTAAAGCAATAGTGATGGAAACGGCAGAAAACACAATTGGATTCATAAAGACCAAAAGATCAAAAGAATGGGCAACACAGGAAACACAAAAGCTAATAGCGAAAAAAGAGAGGTGAAGAATAAAGATCATGACCAGTACAAAAAACTAAAAAGAGAAGTACAAAGGAAACTAAGGCAAGACAAAGTAAAACATCTAGAGGAAATATGCGAGGAGGTAGAAGAATCACAAAAGAAAGGAAACATGCGCAAGTTTTTCCAAATAACTCGGTCCATTACAAGAAAGTTTAGTCCAAACTACAATGGCATCTTATCATCGGACAACGAACCACTAACAGAAACAGACAAAATTGCAGAGCGATGGAAAGAGTACTGTGAAGAACTCTATGATGATGATGAAAAGACAGCATAACGAAAATCAAACATACTGTTCATGACACACCAAGAGAACCGCCGCCACTTAGATCTGAAATAGTGAGAGCAATGAAGGATACAGCAAACAATAAGGCGCCAGGACCGGATGGAATATCAATTGAATTGGAAGGAGGAGAGGCTGTTATAAACAGAATGCATGAGTTCTGCACAGCATTGTGGGAAAGTGGCGAGTGGCCTGAAGACTGGGCACACTCATACTTCCTCCCGCTACCAAAAAAGGGAGACCGTAGAAACTGCAGTAATTATATATAGAACAATTGCATTGGTGTCGCAGGCAAGCAAGATAATTCTGAGAATCATACTCGAAAGAATACCAGCAAAAACAGAAAGTGAGATGGCTATAGAACAAGCAGGATTCCGTAAAGGGAGAGGCACACGCGACGAAATAACAAATCTCAGGATACTACTAGAAAAAGCAAACGAACAACAGGTGCCAGTCTACATGTGTTTTGTGGAATTTAAGAAAGCATTTGACTCAGTAAAACACGAGGAACTGTGGTTAAGCATGATAGAGATGGGATATCCACCGCATCTAATAGAAATTTTGATCAAATTGTAAAACAGACAGAAAGCAAAAGTCAAGGTGGCCGGAACACTGTCAAATTGGCTAAAAATAAAGAAAGGAGTAAGACAGGGCTGTGTTATATCGCCGTATCTGTTTAACATCAGGGCAGAAAAGGTAATGAGAGAAGCACTGGACGGTTTCACGGGGGGCATTAGAATAGAAGGAAAGAAGATTTCAAACTTAAGATACGCAGACGATATCATACTATTCGGTGGCTCAAACAAAGAACTACAAGATTTGGTAACTAGGGTGGATAAAATAGGAAAAAAATACAACATGATGATTAATATTGATAAAACCAAGGCAAAGGCAACAAAAGGCAAGAGCTGCAACATCAAAGTTTAGAGTACAGTATTTGAACAGGTCAACACCATCCCGTATTTAGGGTCCATCATATCAGACGACACTTCAAACAAAGCCGACATAAGAAGCAGATTGAATAAAGGACGTGGGGCGGGAACATCATTAAACAAAATATGGAAAAGTCACAACATTCCTGTGAGCACAAAAGTCCGGTTAATGAGATCAATGGTGTGGCCAGTTGCTACATATGGCTGTGAAAGCTGGACAATAATGAAGGAAGATGAACGGCGCATACAGGCATTCGAAATGAAATTTTTACGGCAAATAATGAGAGTTTTCTGGAAAGCAAAGAAGACGAATGAGTGGGTAATGGATAAAGCAGGAGTTCAAAAAACCCTACTGGAAACAGTAAAGAAAAGAAAACTGAAATACTGGGGACATATTATGCTAACAAAGCAGGAATGTCTGGAGAAGGATATAATGCAGGGCACAATGCCTGGAACACGAAAAAGAGGCAGGCCAAGAAAAAAGTGGGAAGACAACATCAAAGAATGGACAGGACTCACTATCGAGCACGCGATAAGAAGAGCAGAAGATCGTAACATCTGGAAGATGACAGTTCATAATGCAACCAATCTTCGGAGCGAAGACGGTTGAAGGCAAGACAAGACAAGAATCATTTTAATACGAAATTGTTAGCTGCTTGCAATGGCTAAAATGAATCGTTGAAAGTTTGCGAATATGTAAGCCCTCGGTCGGACGGCATCTCTTGTTTATCACCATGATTTCCTATGTGAAACTATCATAATCGCCTTCGTTATTATTCGACATTATTGTCTTTATTTTATCTTCATTGCTTTCATTTTCAGTCTGTGACTTCAGTTACCAATACCCCTGTAAAAACGGGAGATGCATCTCCAACGATTGGCTCTGCGATGGTGTCAAGGACTGTCCTGAAGGCGACGATGAAATTTTACCACAATGCGGTATGAAACTTGCACAAACCTTTTCGCTTCAAATCATGCGCCTGCTTCTCTGATCAGAAGCTCGATGTAGAAAACTTTCGTTAAGTTGTCCGTTTAGGCAAGCCTAAAATGCTTTGTTTCTGTGCGAAACATCTATAAAACTTTTTCTCTGTCAGACATCCACACTTTACCTACCATACCATATTAAAATCTGAACTTGGCGTCTATTTGCTTTTACAAATCATAGATGAATGTGGAAAATCTCAGTTTCGTTGTGAGAACCCGAGAAAATGCATATCATTAGATCAGCAATGCGACGGTCGATCAGATTGTCTCGATTCTTCAGACGAATATCGATGCCGTATGTCGACAGAGATGCTTCTATTTTGCAGCATCATGATTGCATTATAAACCTGAATATCTAAGCCATTTGCTGATGTCAGTGATCGAAATTTTACTGACGTTGATGAGATGTCCTTTAAAAGTGCATACTTTTGCCTTAAATCATATGATTTCTCATGCTGTGTGTATGATTATTTGATTTTAGTATACAAATGATAAATTGCTAGCGTGTTATTTGTAGCAGGTCAAAGCGTAACACTATCGTCACATTTATCATTCACGTTCTAGATCCTAGAGGTTCAAGTGTACACGGTGATCACGAAAATCGGGACCCCCTAGATTAATGAATATAACTCAACGAAAAGTCAACTAATATTCAACAAAGTTGTAGTACGTGTACTTTAGATAGTTCTAATGATATTCCACTCATAGTTTGTGTTCAAACGGTCCGCCATTTGCTGCACTACACGCACGAAGACGCCTACGCAATTGCTTGAATGACGCATCAATGATGCCTTGATCAATCTCGTCCCACACTTGCATGATGCGTTGTCACAGGTCCTCAATATCACGGACTTTCGTTCGGTGAACGCGTTCCTGCATAGCACTCCAAATTTTATAATCCACCGGATTCAAATCCGGGCTGTTGGGTGGCCAGAGAGTAGGCGGAATGAAGTCCGGCGTTTCGTTACCTAACAGTTCAACTGTCTCTCGAGCTCTGTGTGCCGGTGCGCCGTCCTGTTGGAAAGTGTAATAATCTGAGAAAGTTCGGGTGTCCGGCAGCAGTCCCTGCATCAGTAGAACGTCTCTGTAATACTGTCCGTTAACTTTCACCCCCGGCTCGACGAAGTGAATAGCTGTACGACCGAGTGCTGAAACACCAACTGATACAATTAAGGACTTGGTGAAAGTCGGACGAGTACGCAGAAGACGAGCGCCAGTGATGTCCTTCTTTCTTGTACCAGCTGCAGCGTAGAGGCGAAATATTTTTTGAGGATCGAGACTGCCTCCTAGGCCTAATATAATTAAAATTTCAGCATGATTGGTCGAAAGGTAGTTAAGTTATACTCATTAATCTAGGGGGTCCCGATTTTCGTGATCACGGTGTATAATTTTAGAATAGTGAAACCTGGAAGTCTTGTAATAATGATGTAAATTCTAATATTAATTTTGGTATTTGAGATCAACTTGGGCCTACCAATATTCCAACATGTAGTGAACTTCGATGGACCTGGATTAATGATTAATGGAAGTGGACCTCGTCTACTTACCGTTACCTACAAAGGAACTCCTGGTTACAAAGTTTGCTCAGACAATTGGAATGAAATGTGGAGTAGCAGGGCCTGCAGTTACTTAGGTTTTGGGTAAGAAAATTAAAAATTAAATAATTCAGCAAATTGTATTTTATATATAGGCCTACTGCTTCTATTTTAGTATTTGCTGATATGCAACAGCTCAATTCAAGCAAGTCTCAATAATGATTAAACTTTGCACAAAAATTGCTGCCACCTTCAATTCAGATCAATTATGTTACGCATTTACTGTGATTTTTCATTTCTACGCATGCCAACAGTAAATTGAGTTACGTTTCAATCGTGGAACATGGAAAAATAGCCATTTACGGTTATTTTACTATGCATGGTTTGCCAAGAACTGCTCCTGTTGTCCTATGAGTTCATGGACATTACGTAAATTAAGGCAAAATTAAGAGAAGTAGGTAAAACAAAGTGAGTGCTCCAAAGGGACGCAGTGGGTTAACTCTGACCTGCGCCCAAATTAGAATCTATGTCTATGCAACTATGTGACTAAAGACCACAATTCAAATATAGTAGTTTAATAATATAAAAACAACTGTCAGCACATGGTTTAGGCGTTAGTGAGCACGCATTTCCAAGCAGATTGTAGTTTCAATTTTCGGGAAGGAGATGGGAACAGGATAAAGAGTTGCAGAACCTCACAAATTTTGCGAAGCAGCCGTTATCTCACTTCTTTCTGAAGGAGCCAATAGTTTGTGCTTTGACAATTTCATCACCTAAATTATTCCAGGAATCAATGACCCTTCTAGAGAAGAAGAATTTTCTATGATCTATGCAGGAAGATGACTTGTAGAGTTTAAAGCAATGTCCTCGTGTTGAAAGGTATGGGAGAGGAGGAAAATAAGCGATGTATATCTTTTTCGTACATCTTGTTAAGGATCTTATAAACATTTCTTAGATCAATTTTTAGTCTACGGAGTTCCAGAGACTCTATGTCAAGCATAATAAGCAGAGATGTAGCAAGTACACAATGCTTCAAGTACAAGTACAAGTACAAGTACCTGGCCTCCGAGTACAAGTACAAGTACAAGTACTTGCATTCCAAAAACTCCGAGTACAAGTACAAGTACAAGTACCTGGCCTCCGAGTACAAGTACAAGTACAAGTACCTGGCCTCCGAGTACAAGTACAAGTACAAGTACCTGGCCTCCGAGTACAAGTACAAGTACAAGTACCTGGCCTCCAAGTACTAGTACAACATTTTTGACAATGACATTTTTTTCGCTGACATTTTGTCCCCGTGACATTTTCTACATGACATTTTGTCCTCGGACAGTTTGTCCGGCCACGAATAAAATTGACACTATATTAGCATCTAAATATCATCACAGTTGCACTTAAAAAATAGAGATGATAGTCTTGCATCGGTCATATTAACCCACCTATGCGGTCTCGCGATCAAGCCAGCTTGGCTAAATACGTGTTTAATTGGTGCGCCAGAAGCAGGCACACTAAGGTCTCTAATTAATGGCTGCATTATACAGCCTGTTGAACTCCTTTCTATTAACTTCACTGTTCCAAAATACGATGGTATCAGTGGCTTCATCATAAATTTCGTTGAGTTCCAGGTACTTGGCCATCTGTGAAGATGTGCTTGTCATTAGCCTAAAGGAACAGCATTACTGGTACCATTGAAGTACATGTTGCCAGAGATGTAGCAAGTACACAATGCTTCAAGTACAAGTACAAGTACAAGTACCTGGCCTCCGAGTACAAGTACAAGTACAAGTACTTGCATTCCTAAAACTCCGAGTACGAGTACAAGTACAAGTACCTGGCCTCCGAGTACAAGTACAAGTACAAGTACTAAAAATTTGTACTCGAGTACAACTCGAGTACAAGTACAAGTACCAAGTACTACATCTCTGATAATAAGTCTTTGAAGGTAACGAATGCTGTACAATCCTCGTAGGCGCTTGGTGAAGTTTCGATTTTCGATTCGAGTTTAATGATATTTTTAGATGTGTGGGGATTGTAGAAAGGTTGGGATGTAGTATTCGAGAAGGAGTCGAGCGTAGGTTATGAAGACCCGCATAAGTAGGCCTACTGACGGAGATCTCGATATGACTCTGATGATGAATGAGCCAACTGAGTCTTCTAGTACAGCTCTCATGTTAGGAGCATTGCGGAGACTGAGAGGTGAGGGACAACTCATTTGATAGGCATTCCCTTTTATGACATTACCAGATAATGTTATAGAAGGCAAAGATTGTGTAAAATAATTAAAACATTGCATCTGATTGGTTATATCTGAGGAGTTGGGAGTTTCAGCTGACAAATTATTTTAGCTGTTTCTAATTATATTACAGGTAGCCAAAGTTTTGAATCATGGCTAGACCTTGCTTATGACTACTGTCCTGGGTATTTTACACAGTTACACCCTTGCTACGAGTCGCTGTTACATCTTCCTGGTCTATCTTCCATTGGATTTCTAGGTGTTAGATAGAACCGGATAATACGCTTAGACGCTCGAAATCGAGTATGAGCGAATCTTTAACCTTAATACTGTACAGTGTACATTCTGATGATTCTGAGTAAATACCGCTACCTACGTGCTCGCCTTGCGTTTGGCGTTGTCCATCACATTCATTTCTTTACATAAATTAAGAGCAATTAAATACAGTTTTTAGTAATTTTGAAAATTTATTGAGTGGCATATTTATAGATCGTAACCCTGATCATATTGATACAATTGTCTATCTCCGATATTTTCATAATGATCAAAATAGAATTATTTGGTCTTTGCTCAACCAAATCGAACTAATTGTTTAGTACACTTGTGGTCTGAACTTACATGTTCAGACCACAAGTGTACTAAGCAATTAGTTAATTCATTAGTTTTACAAATTTCATGAATCGCTATCGTAAGTAAGAACAAATTTCTCAATTATGTATTTAGCACTGCTGTTACAACTTCATCTGTACTCGTAAACGATTCGCTTTTGGCGCTGTACCCACGAACCTCTTCCTCCAACTTCATCAACAATTTCAACACCACGTATGTTTTCAAAATCATCTATCTCATTAACAGTTATTCAATGTAACCTGATGATGATGATGATGATGGTAATGATGATGGTGATGGTGGTGGTGATGATGATGATGATGATGATGGTGCCTATGATGGTGATGGTGACGATGATAGCGATGATGATGATGTATAGTTGTCGTTAATGGAACAATTTTAGTTGCAATTACCATTGACTGTTAGGTTAGTTTTCAGTAGCTATTTCACTTCCAGTTAAAGATAACTTGAACCACATTACGTCACTGTCATCAACAGGAGTTATGTCTGTACTTAACACAAGTGTCAAGATACCAAATGTATATACGTATGTATATATATATATATATATATATATATTAGGGTGTCCCTTAAAAACCAACTTTCAAAAAAATCAGGTCTGACCTTTGAAAATGGTTCCATTCTGATAAAAAACATTTAGTAAAAAATTAGAAGAAAAGATTTCACTGTTTACAGGTAGCTCAAATGGGTCAAAGTTTGCATGAAACATTAAATTTGAGTCATTCCGTGCCAATTCAACTAATGGCTCCAGCTCGATCATCTCAAAAAATTATGAAATTTGCCACAAATGCTCCCCACACATCCATCTGAAAGATTGCAAAATTTCAGCCTGCTCTCTTGAATAATTTTTGAGATATTGAACTTTTATTGTACCTGGGGTAGGCCGTTTTTTGGCGTTTTGCGGCAGCCACTTAAATATCTCACAAATTCAGACCTCTATAACTTCAGAAATATCATAGCTAGGGGGCTGAAACTTTCTGGACTTATTCACTACTAGTAGTATTTTATAAAACAAGAGTAAGACTTTGTCTTTTGAAAAAAGTGTCCTCACTTCAGAGTCACAAAAATAGAAGAAAAAAATTACTCCTTTCCTGATATTCAATGTTTAGCTCTCAATAGGGAACCTTTCTCTTTATTTCAGAGTTGCAACTTTTATTCTGTAAACTGTCCAGTAACTATATTTTCTCTCATTGCAAACAGATTTCCCATATTGTTAATTATAGATCCTTATACAGGATCTATAAATGGCTGCGCCAAAGATTCCTGCACGAACTGGAGTTGCACAAGCAAATGCTGTCTTTGAAACACTCAAATCGTGGCAAATTGTTGACAACGTGCAAGGATTGTGCCTTGATACGACAAGCAGCAACACTGGTCTTGAATTAGGAACTTGTGCAATACTAGAACAGTTGTTTGGGCGTGATCTTCTGCACTTAGCAAGTTGACACCATATATTGGAACTGGACACTGGTGCTGCTTTCATTGAGGCAATGGGTTCATCTTCAGCACCTGAAATCCTACTCTTTAAGATATTTCAATTCAATTGGTCCCACATTATTCAAGATTGATTTGAGGATTCGTCGACTGACGAGGTAGCTGCATCTTATAGGCCCTATATCCAGCAGCAAATAACAAATTAGTGAGTTTCTTATTATCAGCTCTGACGGAGGCTCAACCACGTAATGATTACCGTGAGCTGATGGAAATAACTCATTTTTCTCTGTGTTTCACCACTTCATGAATGGCATTTCCGCACACCTGGTGCAATGCACAAGTAATGCTAGATGGCTAAAGTCATCTACACCTTCAATGTATATGGATGTTTAGGTCACTGTTCGCTCACACTGGTCGAGAGAAGAAAGGTCTGCATGGCCTGTGTATATTTTATGCGTGCTATACGTAAAAGCTTAGGTCATGGCACCGTTCACTGTTGCAGCCCCTCTTAAGGACCTTACACTTATGAAGTCACTCTTGACATACCAATCAGTCAATCCAGCAATTTCTCGAACAATCTGATGGAAGCTCGCAGATCACTTGTCGTACCTCTCAGAGAAGTTGGTCGTCTTGGCCTTCTTTGACAGCAATGTACCAAATGATGTCAAGCACAACATGGTTACAGCCATGTGTCAAGTTGATGGTGAAGATTTTCCACACAAACGTGTCAAACTCTTCGAAATGACGCTGCCTGCATTGGAAAACAAGTCACTTGCTGACTTCGTGATGAAAACCACAAGGTCATTTTTCGCTAAGTTCAAATTAACTCAGACCTTTCTGAGCCTACCAACTTCAGAGTGGGAAAGTAACGATGAATACAAGGCAGTTGTTTCAACCATTCGAAAAATTGCAGTCACAAATGACCACACAGAGCGAGGCGTTGATTCGGCAGTTCTCTGGCAGTCTGACTAGGAATGAAGAACAGCTGCAGTACCTACAGTACTACAGGTCATAGCTGAGAGTCAAAAACAATACCAACAGGCCCTCAAACATTTGTTAATGGGTCAAAATGAGGATTTGGCAATGCATTCAAACTGAACATCAACAGTGAGCAATGAACGTCCTACTAAGGACACTTTCTAGTGTTTGAGCAACCTCTAAATGTCTCATTACTTGAACAAAATTTTCAACACAGTGTTTTTTCCATGAACTGAACCATTTTATGGGGTCAGACCGCATTTATCACAAAAAATTTGTTATACCATTGACGTAAGGGACACCTAATATATATATATATATATATATATATATATATATATATATATATATATGCTACTTAAGCCTCAGTCATATTTCCTCCACATCCATCCACTCCACACGTAACGTAATCAGCGAAACCCACAAACACATTCTGCAGCAGTGCGTAGTTCGCTAACTTGGCATGTTATGTTGTAATAAGTAGCATTGATTTAATAATGAGGTTATTATTAGTCGTTTTCGGTTTCCATTAATATTTGCTTCTGAAATATTGACAGCATGAAAAGATGTGCTTTAATTTATCTTTGAGGTGATTTGGATCTCTCAAATTTAGCAACCCTCTGTTGCCAAACGAGTCCTCGTGTTACGCCCTCCAGGGTCTAGGGCGTCTAGGCCAAACCAGATTCTACTTTAAGGGGATCATCTGAACTTCTTTTGATTCTATAGTGTCGCTTAAAGTATAACCTTCAATAATTAATGTCTAGTAATTGAAATATATGTATCATGTTTTCAACTCGCGATATATTACGTTTGAAAACTTTTGTGTAATCCTGTACCGTTAACTGTAGTATCTGTCGATCTCAACTCGCAGTCGCTGTCAGCTGTCAAGTTGCAGGTATGACTATAACATTTTAATAATTATTTAATTAATTATTTAAGCAGCACAGGAGCTAGTTGTATCTGTTAGGTAATTAATGTTTAAAAAGTATCCTACTGTGTAATTTCGATGACGAAGGTTGTGATGCGCGTTTATACCGGAATAAAATACCGTGGTATTAAAAGTTACTATATTATATACGGTGAGCTTGTTGAATACCGCGGTATATCGTCAGTATGATCTATTTGCAAATATTAGGTTAATGAAGACCTACTGGTAGTCGGGGTCTACCTATTCACACTTTGGCGACGGGTTCTTTTGCTCAACAATCATGCCCTAACACATTTTCGAGTATTTAAAATTAATAAGTAGCATCTTCAATAATAGCCAAATAATAATCCTTCGCAATATTTTCGATCACTATCTGTAATGTCCTTCGTGACCAAAGTAAATTTTCTCATTCCATTTTACACGCTCATTTAAAAATAAATATTTAAAAATAACATTGAAATATCTACACATTTCATCCATCCAGCTCCACATTCATCAATACAAATGAAAATCAAAATTTAAATCATAAATAAAATCTCACTACTTCTTTTCAGTAATGCAAAATGCACAATCATTGAGCCATCATCAAAGTACCAAATTAAACCTTCAAACATGCGTTTTGATAAACTGAATTGAACTTTTAAATCAAATCACTGCAATATCATAAGACACGATAGCAAATAATAAAATCAATTAAATTCTCTAATCTATGAACAATCACAAACCAACTCTTTAAAAACGCATTAATAGAATGTTATTGATCTTTAACTCCACGTTATTCCTTCTTTTCTTCTTTCTGGCGTATTATCTTGACCTCATGATCAGTGGCGTCTCCACAGGTGCCTGTTCCCCTCCAGTGACCCCCCTGTTGGGACCCTATACTTAATACTACATACCTAACAACAAATGGTTGGCCCCCATGATTAGAAGTTGCCGCCCCAACGGCGCCCCACTTGCCAAATCCTGAAGCAGGCACTGCTCATGGTGATCCTTTTGAAAATTGCTACTTCTCAAAAAGTCTTTGCTTCCTCTGAATCACCGAACATTTGTTTCGTATGTCCAAGTAGACATCTTTTCAACTCCAAGGACTAAGCATTAGCAGGATCAACGAGAACGACAGTTGAACTCCGTAGCTGTGTGACAATCATTTGTCCCCTGTCGACCTCATTTACTTCAAATGACGAATCTTTTGTATTGCTTACCCAGGAATCGACAATGCTCGTCCCTTCTTCGTTTTCCACCTCTTATACAATCTCGAAGCTTCTTCGCTCCCTCACTATTCCTCTCTACGGGAGTAAAAAATGTCAAACTCAAACGAAATAGTGTAATAATTAAACTCCATAAACCATTCTTTAAATCCGCTTCTTTTTAAATAAAGTTCAATATTCTGCCTTCTTACTGCAATATTAATGCTGCACATTTGCTGCATCCCTGCCCATTGTCGAATCAAACTTTGCCCCATGATCTCTTATCACTTTCTCTCTCTCTCTCTCTCTCTCTCTCTCTCTCTCTCTCTCTCTCTCTCTCTCTCTCTCTCTCTCTCTCTCACATACACACACATGTTTAACCACATCAACAAAATAAATCGCTTTGTGACAGTTAGGTAGTATTGATTGCAAATAAACTTTCGAATAAATATTGTAGAGAAATCACATATAGGCCAATAGAAAGATTAACATATGTATACGATTCAATTAAATCTGAGGTCCAATAATAATAATAATAATCAATAGTTAGGTAATAGCTAAACAAGTATAGAGAGTGGGTGTTGAAGATATTCGGTAGGAGGTGGCGCTCTACAATATTTATTGTCCGTTAGATATAAGGAAGGGACAGAATGAGTTTTAGACACCATCGTTTAGTGGCCACCGAGTTCCACATAAGGAGGGCCGAGATCAGGCCCTCCGAGAGGGGGCAGAGGGGGGCAACTGCACAGGGGCCCGGCGGTCTGGAGGGGGCCCGGGCCGATGATGAATATGTATAATTAACAATAAAATGAATAATAACACTAAAGAATGGTTTTAAAAATGTCAGTTCAGCAGAGGGGCCCGGAGAGCACAAGGGGCCCGGGACACAGTGCTAAATAAACGGCTGACGAGCAAAAAAAAAGGTCGTCAACACTTATAAACGGCTGACGAGCAAAAAAAAAGCTCGTCAAGAAATTATTACTTCTCAAGGGCCCGTCGGCCATTCTGCACAGGGGCCCGGAATTTCTCTCGGAGGGCCTGGCCGAGATAGTGCTCAGGGCCAATAGCTGAGGTCAGCGTGTCTTCGGAAAGAGGAAAGACCGTAAGTTCACCCATGAGAGAAGTGGTACCAGCGGTACTAGCTGGAAGAAGGAGCGGTACCAGACGGTACCAACGGTGATTGATAAATATAATTGGCACCAGGCGGTACCAACGGAGGTTAAGGAACGGTACCGAGGCCCACCTGAGATTAGGAGCGGTTCCAAGAGCTGAAATTAGGAGCGGTACCGAGGGCCAACTGAGAGAAGGAGCGGAACCAAGCGGTACCAACGGCAGATAAATAATGTAACCAGATGTAGCAGCAGAAGGAAGAGAGGTACCAGCCGAGAGAGGAAAGCAGTACCAAGTGGTACCAGCAGTGAAGATAGGGTGGTACAAGTCGTACCAGCGGTACCAGCAGCCAAGTAGAGTGGTACCAACGATACCGAGAGCGAATAGGAGGTTGGTACCAGAGCCTTAGGAAGGTCGGTACCAGATCTATAGAGTGATACTAGAGACTAAGATACCAGCGGTACCATGAGTGAAAAAGAATGGTACCAGCGATAGAGATAGAGTGGTACCAAGGCGTTAGCCGGTACGACTATCATTCCTTCATCGATCTCAAGGTTGCGAATATTCGGGACAGGACAGCCGGAGAAACAGGAAGTTTTGGCCAACACCGAAGGTAAAGATAGATGTGGCTCTTGAAGGAAATAGTAGCCACGCTAGCTCCGTATCTGACAGCACTGATGACGATCTTCTCTGGCGAACGGCGAGCGAGTCATTGTGTAAATGCTGTACGTCCGCATATGAAAAAGACCTCGAGGGAAGACCTGTTGAAGGAAGGAGGTGCATAGTTCTAATTGAAGCTGATAGAGCGACTGGCAAAATCTACGCACTTGGTTCGCAACGGTCTCATGCAACCACCAGTCGGCGTATCGAGCGGGCCATTCCACTGAGACGGGTCGGACGACAACGCTCTTGCCTTATGCTCGTTGAGCGTTCGATAACCACTCCATCCTTTACGCCGCCCCATTCCTTTGGAATAAAAGACCGCGGCTTTGGGCCATCGAAAGAACGCAGTCCGTCTCCTGGAAAGATATACGTCAGCCGGCATTTGCTGACGCCCTGTCGCAGCGGTGGATTTGGCGTTCGGACTACGCGGATGGACTGTACGCCTCCTGCCGTCTCGTTCGTCGGTTTGCTGATCCCGGGAGCTATGTTTTAGCCGTCATATTCTCGTTTCGTAACCATCGGTGATGCCGTCATCGTCGTTCTGGAAGTATCCACTCGGTCTCTCCACTGCCTGGTGCGCAAGATGAGATTCGACGGTACATTTCCGCCGATCCACGTTGGCTAGTGCTATCCAGGTTGATTAGCGCATTCTTCTGGGGGTGGCGGTGATCGACGCTGTGTTCCGATTGAGCGTCGATGGAGTCTCCAGGAACGGCTACACTGGCTGAGGACTGCTTACAAACGTTTGGTCGCATTTCAGTTCTCCGACATTTCTCTCAGCGGCCGATGCCGACGTTCTCTGCGATCAGACCACGTCGGTCTGTCCCTCCTCCGTCCAGGACGGTGATGCTGGGGAAAGATCCGTGACACGCGGTCGGTCTCTTCCCGTCGAGTGTGCGTCAAACATCAGTCACTATTTAGTGGCTGCCATCGTGAAAATCTGTAAATCGCTCTTGATTTTCGCGGTTGATCTGTTCGTTCAGGAAACGTCGTCGGAAGATTTTCCATCTTCGTCGTATTTGCCGATTTTGAAGACGGAACTATCTTCTTGTCGGACGAAGACCGGACCGGGCTGGCCATCTTCAAGAACTCGGCCGACGAGTTATATCTGCGTCGGATAACTCGTTCGTCGGTTTACCAACTCGTCGGACTGTTTCGCATCATCTGGAAGTATCCGTCTCTCACTCAGGAAGCCGCCATGTCAGCGCAAGGTGGCGGTGATCGACTGTGTTCGGACGTCGCTGGAGTTCCATTTGAAGGACGTTTCGCTCTTCAGTTTCCGACGTCTCTCGGACGTTCTCTATCAGAACTTCGGTCTCACGGCAGCAAAGTTCTTTTCCATCATCACAGTGGATTTTAACATCGCCGGTTGACTGTTCGTTCTGACCTTCATTTGATCATGTCGTATTTGCGATTTTGTCACGGCTATCTTTTGATTTTGGAGTTTTTAAACCAATGCGGACTCTTACATCATCTTCAGTTCCTCGTTGGCTCATATAAATTGTCCTGGATAATAACTTCTTCACGGCAGCAAAGTTCTTTCCATCATCACAGTATTTTAAATAATAATAAGCGTAATAAGCGCTTTTGATTTTGGATTTTAAAATAATAATAATAATAATAATAATAATAATAATAATAATAATAATAATAATAATAATAATAATAATAATAAGATAGAAAGAGCTCGTCGTAGCAAACGAGTGAGCCCGCGTTTCGCTACAATGTCATATCTAGTTTTCAATTCTAACATCATTAGCAGTGACGCAGTCACGTCATTGACTAACGTGATCTTGATTGGTCTCGTTAAATAAGTCGCAAAAAGTTTTAAAAACTGCGTTACTGCGCAAATCGTTGCAGTCATACCTGGCAGCTTTGTGCTATAGTTTACAGTTGCTCATGATAATATCATTACAAACAAACGAAATTCCTACTTAATACAAAATTTTAAGACGCAAACATGTATTTACGGATCACGTTATAAGCATCAAAAGTGGACTCTTCTCTGAATGGCTATTCAAGTGAAACAGAATGTTGATCTGAAACCCAGTTATTCCACAGACATAGAAAGTATGCATGCTGTAGGTACCCTCCTTGCATATCAAGAATGAAACCTATCATCATAAAACCTGTACAGGCTTCTCACACGTGCTGACAGAATTCTAGAGTCTGGACTCAAGACTGTTGAGCAGTGAGCACACAATGAGCAGTATGTTATGATCCACCGTGTCGAAAGCCGAGCTGAGGTCAAGTAGTACAAGTGCAGTGACCTTGCCATCATCTATGGCGCGCACGAGGTCGTTGTGGACTTTAATCACCGCTGTTTCTGTTGAGTGAAATCGCCGATATGCAGATTGATGAACTGGTAAAAGGTGATTGCGCTCGGAAAACTCAGCAAATCGAGCAACGACTGTTCGCTCCACGAGCTTCGACACAAAACTCAAGTTGGAAATTGGTCGAAAAGATTTCAGATCTCATGGATCCAACGTTGGTTTCTTCAGGCGGTGAAGGACGATAGCCAATTCGCACAGTTCCCAGTGCCCAAAGAAGTGTTGCACATCAGACTAAGCAAAGGAGCGATGACATCAGCAACCTCACGTAACAGCCAGGTAGCCTGAGGTAGGGATCTGATACAACACAAACTATGCACGCTGATGTTCCGTGCACGGAATGGTCTTTGTCCGACCTATCTGGCCGATTTGCTCCAGCCAACATCAACCGCCTTTGGTAGACCAGGCTTACGATCAGCCTCTACCAGCTAATACCAGAAACCTCGTCTTCGGACAGTCATGGGGCAACGAGCCTTCTCGTACGCTGGACCCCATGCCTGGAACGCCCTTCCACCAGCGCTACAGAACATAAAGTCGCCCGTCGCTTTTCGTAAATATTTGAGGACACATCTGTTTAATTGTGCTTATAATAATATAATTGGCATTAATTGTAATGCGCTTGCTAACATTAATTGATTAGGCGCAGTATAAATAGCCAATTAAAGTAAATTAAATTACATATTGTCATAGTTTTCCTTCAAATGAAAGGATGCCCCACTAAAATAAATGGATATTGGCCGTCATTTTGTAACAAAAATACTTGAGTGCACTTGTTGAACTATAAACCATACATAAAGCCGAGTTTAGGTTCTTTTGGACCAATGTGGCATCCACAAATATTGTATAGCAAAATAGGATCCATGATACTTGGAAAATACGACTTGTTAATTTGATTGTTGTTCATATATGACGCACGATTTGTAGGTTTCTTATGTTGTATTTGTAGCTAGTTCTCATACCTCTAATATTGTTATATTCATTGCCTAACTATTTATGTCTAGAGACAGTCGCTAAATATGATAAACCCCTTATTCGACTTTTATTCGCCTTTAATCACTTGACAACTGTTCATTCCGAGGTTCAGCTGCAAAGGCCTATGAAAGGTCGTCGTTTTATATAAATACATGCTTATGTCATCAATAAACGTTCATTTTCATTTATTTAATTTACTATTTACGAATGTAGAATGTGGAATACGAACAGTGTCCTCGGAAAGCGTTGGACCTTACATAATCAATGGGCAGAGGGCAGCAAGAGGAGCATGGCCCTGGCAGGTCGTTGTATACACTGGCATCTACAGCTTTGGTCGGTTCGAGTGGTTAGCTTTATGCGGTGGCACACTAATCAATGACCGGTGGATACTGACCGCTGCTCACTGCATCCGCGTCGAGAGAGACAGCGAGTTATATCCAGAGCTTGGGTCAGTTTTGAGATGATACATGATTCTTCTATTTCTTCCTAAGGCTTTTTGATATCGTTTAAAGGACTGGCAGTTAAGCCAAAGGCAAGATAATCTGATAAAAGTCTTTAAGTCGATTCAAATTTAAATTTAGACAATGCGTCCTATTTTAGTTAAAGGAAATATTTATTTTTGGCCTAATGGTAAAGGCTATGATTAGGCCTATACTTCTGGGTATAAAGAAAATTTGTTTGATTTTAGCATGATTTCGAGCGATGATATGACTAGGTCCCAATTGGTATCACCGATTACTTATCTGACGCTGGTGTTATGTTTCCGTTTACATAATATTGCATTCTTCAGTTTGTCTCTCTGGTTGAAAAATGTTCGAAAAAATATAATGATCGCTGTCATTGTAGAGCGCTGACTGAATTTATTTTTATACAGTTACACAGGAACGACAAGAAGTGAGAACATACAAATTTTACTGGGAACAATATCACGCAACTCGACAAGAAACGGAGATTTGATAACAGCCCGAGCTGATGGAGTTTATCCGCATAATTCGTACATTGAAAGCACGATTTCCAATGATGTGGGACTTATTCGTCTGAGCCAACCAGTTTCATTTTCGGACACCGTTAGACCAATTTGTCTTCCAACATATGATCAAGATCTTAGCAGATTGAGAGTCTGCGTGGATACGGGTTTTGGACGCACCATAAGAGACAGTAAGTATGAAAAATTGTCTGACTTTCCATCCAGCATTACCTGACGAGGACTTTAAAAGGTCCCTGAATCACACAATTCACTTTAAGTGACCCACTGAACCTTTGATAAATTAGCCTACTCACCTGACACAAGGCACATGTGTCATTAGCAATTAAATATCTATTATATATTTTCAGAGCCGTTAAACCGTGACAAAACTAATGTTGGTATCGATTGAACATATTCTACTATAAAATTGCACGGAACACACCAATCAAAAATGTGGCCAACACGAGCTGCATGAAAATGAATCAAGAGTTTCGTCATTACTATAGAATAGATGCAAAAATTCAATTATTGACAGCAATTTAAAATTTCGTGCGCTGTTTGACCACATATGCAGTCCTACAAATTTAATGGTTAATGTGGCAAGACCCATATGTCTCTCCCCCGTCTAAGACAACCAAGTTTGGGGATAGATCGGTCTCGAGGGGGAACCCTATACTTTGGAACTCCCTCGCCGAGAAAATAACTAGGGAGACCACTCGCGGCCGATTTGCAACGAAACTCAAGACGCATCTTTTCAGCATTTCGTATCAGAGGCTTCTGTAAAGCGCTCTTGACTATGGCCCTCGCCAGGCACATAGCACTTTACAAATTGACATTTATAAGAATAAATAATAATTATAATGACCCATCTAGCATTGGTGACCCATTTGACCCTTGACCCATTGCCACCTCTGTCTGAAATCTGAATGCCAATAATATTTTTACAAATAATTTCTTGTTAATATATTCTTTACGTTATGCCTTAATTAACATTCTCTAATTATATCAGATCCATAACACTGCATTGTTATATTGGTAGCTAGAAAATCGTAATTTTAGTGAATCCGTTATAAAGACCTGGATGAAACTGTTACGCTGTATTGCTTTTGTCAGCTACATCAGATGATCTTCTTCAAGTCAAGATGAATATTCTACCTGATTCAGATTGCTACGAATACTCTCTTAGCTACAAAAACGCTACTAGTATCTGCCTCGGAAAAAGTCCGACAGTAATTGATAACAATATATGCTTAGTAAGTATTCATCATCCATTTAATTACTGTGATCGCTTATATTACATATAGTCAATGCGAGATTTGCTTTTATTACAAACTAATAGATTCGAATTTGAAATCGCACACTATGTAGCCTACTGCAAAAATTCAAATCTGCACCAATATATGTGACAATAATTATTTAGTTGATATAGTTAATAATTATTTAGTTGCTTATATATATAATATATAGTCTATATAAGCAAGACATTTATATACAGTAGAGCTGCCCGAAAGCTTGGTGCAGTGCACCAGCATATTCACGAGCGCTCAATCTGAATGAAACCCATAGTCCGTAATCCGTAGATCCAGGTAGGCAGTTGCATCAAAGTATTTTTATGGCGGATGATAACAAGATTTGCGGCTGGTAGAATGCTGGCCCGTAGTAAGGTTTTCGCCATAGGATTTCTTGAAAAGAATAGTTTTAAGTTGTTTTCGGAAAGTTTGTGGAGTGCTGGCCAATGGTATATCTAAAAATATATCCATATCTATAATATTAAGATCCTTGCTCTGTATGTCTCTCTGTTAAATTCAAGCGTTCTGATTGGTTGGCTGTGTAAGCGTTCTGATTGGTTGGCTGTGTGACGTTCTCAACGTTCTCATTCGTTACCTTCAAGCGTTCTGATTGGTTGGCTGGGTGAGCGTTCTGATGGGTCGTTCTGGAACCTTAGGCGAGTTCGCTTCGCTTCGCGAAGCGAACGGCCACGCGAAGCGAAGCGTTTGACAAAGCGTACGTTGCAGCGTCATAATGTGTGCAACGTCGCGATGCGTTGGTGGGCGAATCGAAGACGACGTTGCTATTGGAAACTTCGAAGAAGCGTTTGACGAAGCGTACGTTCAATTGTTCATTGCAGCGTCATAATGTGTACAACGTCGCGATGCGTTGGTGGGCGTAGCTTGAGGAAGTTGCGCAATTTTAACGTACACAAAAAATACGTGTACAGCGTCACAAATGGTCACAGTTGCGTGATTTTAACGTACATAGGCCTAATTGTTACGTGGCGCAGAGCTTGGCTAGGTGGCGTATGGACATCATTGAAACGTTGTTCAGCATGAATTCAATGATTGGGTTTTAGTATTATCCTGCACTGCGAGCGAAGCGAGCATCTTTCTAGTATATGTATCTATATAATATATATATATATGTATATATATATATATATAAACAGGTAGTATATACATACTACCTGTTTTCCCCGTCATGCATGACGCAACGCTAGGCTAAGTTATTTATGCCGGTTACTGTTAGAAATTTTCGATAAAATTATGGCCTATATATACATGTATTATATTTTGTATGAAAGATATATGATTTTGTCCATTGATTCGTCCTTGACCGGAACCATAGTGTAATCAGTGTATTGACGTATCTTGGGCTTCTTGGCCTTTGAAAATGCCACATATAGTTGGCCATCGGTAAAGACTGGCTGGTCTTAAAACATTCGTACATATATGACCCTAAGGAAGGCAAGAAAGGTGGAAGATGAGGGGAATGGTATTGGATATTGCTAAGAGAGAGAGAGAGAGAGAGAGAGAGAGAGAGAGAGAGAGAGAGAGAGAGAGGAAGACACATAAGTTGGCCATGAAAAAAAGACTAACTAGCTTAAAGACATTCCTGCATGTTAAAATGCTTGCCCTTAAGAAAGGCGGGAAGTAGATTGGAATATGGAAGGGAGAGATTAGAATGGATAAGAAAGATGAGGGAGTGAGAAAGAAGTGAGTAGGGAATGGTAAATGGATAAGAGAAGGATGAGAAGAGCGACAGTGAAGGGCTGAGAAAGAGAAAGGGTTTAAGGGAGGAAGGATAGGATATTTTTGTCTGGCATAGTTTGGGAGGGGAAGAAGGTGGAGAAAGGGTGGTTACGGGGTAGAAAATAGAATAAGCGGAGAGGGATACAGGAAAGAGATTGAAAGAAAGATGGACGGTAGAAGAGGGAATGGAGAAGTAAATGGAGGATTAAAGAAGGGATTGGAAAAATGATGCATACATACGCACAAAGGTAAAAAGTTATAGGTCCAAAAGCAGCTTCTAGATATACAGAGTAAACGTCCAGCGAAGTATTAATTAAATTTTAGCGTCGCGCTAATGATGATGGCGATGATGATGCTCCGTAAGCTCCGCCCAGTATAAAATTGAAGTTGCCTATAGCAACTGATAGCAGCGCATCGTCCAATGAGAACGCGTTTATAGGCCTACTAAGACACACGGACATGCACACTTTGGTAATATACAGGGTTTAAAAGTGAAAAAGGCACCCCTTTATGATATTTAATATCTCGGCTGCGTGTATAGCGATTTCAATAAAATTTTTAGGCCATATACCTGGGAATGTTTCTGATGTAATTGCCAAATTTCATGCTGATGGCTTTAGAGTTTGCTAAAATATGGCCAAAAACCTAAAGAGACCCACATTTTGAAATTGACATTGGAATATAACGTCATAATAAAGTGATAAAATCTTTTTTTATTTGGCCCTGAAAAGGGCTGTTTTAAAGAGGATTTCAGATGATTTGCTACGGGAGCAGGTGCTCAAAATGCCCCCTCAGCCTTCACACATGCCGACAAGCGCTTCTTCACTGACAGTATCGATTTCTTGATCTGGTTCTCAGGCAAACTCTCCCAGATATTCTTCAGCACCGTCTTCAACTCCGTGATGTTTTGTGGCTTTGACTGATACTTTTGATATCTGTCGAGCATGATTCCCCAGACGTGGAAGTCAAGTGGATTGATATCTGGAGAGTTGAGTGACCAGTCATCTTTCTTGATGAAATCTGGACAATTTTGTTCCAGAAAATCCTGGGTCCTGAAAGCAGAGTGCGCAGGTGTTCCGTCTTGCTGGAAAATAAAATCTTCTCCTAGCATATCATGACAGTCCTGCAGCCAATCATAATGCTGCTGAGTTTATCTGTTGGCCGTAAGTAAGCCTTGACCTTGTCTGGCGCAATGACAACAACGCAATTTTAGACTTAAAAACGATACAAATTACTATGACGTTATCTTCTGTTTGTCAATTTTAAAATTTGGGTCTCTTTAGTTTTTTGGCCATATTTTAGCAAACTCTAAAGCCATCAGCATGAAATTTGGCAATCACATTAGAAACATTTCCAGGTATATGGCCTATAAATTTCATTGAAATCGCTATACACGCAGCCGAGATATTAAATATCATAAAGGGGTGCCCTTTTCACCGTTACACCCTGTATATTATTATATACATGATATATCTTCGAATTTGGAAACCAGACCAGTGGGAGAAGGAATCAGGCATCCATAGATTTTAATTATTTATGTGTAGACTTTAGGAATTAATATATATATATATATATATTTGAATTTGACAATCAGGTCAGGGAATTGAATTATTTCTGTGTAAAAACCACTGGAAAGTCTTTTGCGATTTTATTTTCTGAGATAACGCGTTTATAAAGTTTTCTATTAAAATTTTCTTTTTTAACGTTTTTAACATCTATGAAGCATATAACGAGCAAGGACATTTTTATTTCCTGAAAAATGCGTTTCTAGCCGTTTTTATTTTCATGTTAACGTTTTTAACATCTATGAAACATATAACGAGACATGAAATTTCGCCAGTCGTTCAAAATATTTTAAGTTCTACATCAAACGCAGGTTAATCTTAGAATGAACAGTGTGACTGACTATAGAGCTCTAATAGAAAATTGATCAACTAAATGATTTGTTAATTAATGTTTCAACAGGGTGACAGTGGTGGACCGCTTTCGTGCCAAGATCAAAATGGAGTTTGGATGGTAATTGGAGTCAATAGCTATGTCATCGGGAAATGCCGACTGACCTTTGTTACTCGTGTTCCTGCCTACGTGGATTGGATAAAGGCGACTATATCAGCAAACGATCCAAGCGCCTCCTAGAGAAACCACTAGACTATTTTAGCATACACAATCACGCACACTAAGCGACTTTTAATTTCTATACATACTATTTGTTTTGATTTTAAAAATTTTGGATAATATACTTTCTAATATTCTGTAGTTTCACTCGTGATGTTAAACTTCATAGTTTCTGGTTTATGCAGCTTCTAGGCATATTTATCTTTGAGTTGCATTTACTATTTTGCTTCTTATACTTAATTGTATTTGCTAATTCGCTCCTATGAGCGATAACTTAATTCCCACTGTAGACAGCAATTTAATGGAAACTTCGAGATATTTCAGTTTTCTAAGCTTTTGATTAATTTGATTTACACTAATATCAGCAGACAACGTTTCATGTTGAACGCGTGAATTGCCACGCAAACTGAATGGCAGCTTGGTCTTCTTTGCATCCAACTAAATTTTGGCGCAATGAAATTAATCTGGTTACTGTGTGGATTTTCAAGTCTTTTAGATCTAAAGACATAGTCCTGCCTCTCGCCATGTGCATGAAGCTACATCGCGGAGGCGCAAGCTAAGCATGCTCAAACACTAATTTGTATTTAGAACTTGCACCAACAAAATCAAACGCCACATTGTGCTATGAGCGAGATCATATTTACAAAGCTCTGCCAAACATACTTCATTGTAGCTCAGTTCTTTGCCGGTATAGACAGTTCATTCATTCATTCAAGCTGACGACGACGACGTTTCGCCACTGTTTCAGGGCTGTGGTGTTCGCCTCGAAGCAGCTATAGTAAAGTGACTGTGGAGGCCGAAGTCGAGTGGACGCAGTCTCGCACTTGCACTGTTAGGGTATTAAGATGACGTTGTCAGAATAGCGGTACGGGGAAGACGGGCAAGACGTGCTTTGGTGTGGTGCTCGGGTGTTCTAAAGGAAGGTTTTGAGGCTAGTGTTGCTGATTTATTTCCATAGATCTCGATCAGACGCCAGAGCTACAAGGCAGGAGAAGGATATGTACATGGTATAAAATCAAAAATCATCAAGTTGAGTAAAAGCCAAAACCAATGAATGTCGGCAAAATCCAGTCAATTACCAAAACATGAAAACCCAAGAGAACACAAGGACAGTTGTGATTAGAAGCAAACATTTACCTAGGTATGATGTACCTAGAGTGCGTTGTACCTAGGTGTGATGTACTCTGGAGTATGTTGTACCTAGGTATGATGTACTCTAGAGTCGATTGTACCTCCAGTGAATGTATGATGTGCTCTGCAGTACGTTGAGCCCAAAGTCCACCATGCCTAGATAGTTCGTACTCTGGAGTACATACTACTGCCAGCTATCGGGTACTCAAGAGTACATTGTACCTAGGCACGATCTACTCTACAGTACGTTGTACCTAGGTACAAGGTACTTTAGAGCTGAACCTAGGTACAGCGTGCTCTAGAGTATATTTTTGCCTAGAGTCCACCCTGTCTGTCATACCGGCTCAAATCCTGATGACGCTGTTAGCCACCGCTCTGTTTGAAGCCTTTCCGTCTTGTCGAAGGTTTTGTAGAGTCATCAACAGGCAAGTGGTAGGAAACTTGGCGACGAATGGCCTCATGCCGAGGGAACAGTCGGCGTACATACGCGAACACTCCACGGAAACCGCTATACTGCGAATCTTTAATGATATCGTTGATGCCACAGCGAACTGACAGTTGGCCCTCCTCTGCCTGCTCGACTTATCGACTGCGTTCGATACTGTGGATCATAATATCATGATCTGTCGTCTCGAACTGACCTATGGAATTTACGGAAATGTACTTGTCTGGTTTCACGATTACCTCACTGACGGGTGGAATGTCTGGTAGAATGGCCATTTGTCTGCCCCACGCGGGTCCTCTGCGGCGTGCCTCAGGGCTCTGTTCTTCGACCCCTGCTGTTCGTACTATAATTATTATGTCGACGACATCAGCCAAATCATCAAGTCGTGTGGGCTTGACGTGCATGTCTGCGCGGATGGCGTTCACACGTGTACTCCTTCTACCGTCCAACTGAAATAGAGCCACTTCAGCAGTATACTTGATTATTGCAATTCCTTTTACAAGGTATGACAAAATCTAATGTGCAAGAGCTTCAAAGGATTCAGAATTCTATTGCCCGGGCCATTGCAAAAATTTGTAACCAGGATCATATTCAGCCTGTTCTTCAAAAGTTACACTGGCTGCCGGTAGAACAGAGAATTGTATTCAAAACTGGTCTCCTGGTTTTTTAAACGCTGCAGTCTGGCCAACCTCAATATGTATAATCTATGTTGAACTACATGAAACATTGTCATTCAACAAGGTTTTCTGATTGATTGTTAAATGTATCTAGAACCAACACTGAAATTGGCAAGAGAGCTTTTTCTATTTCTGGGCCAAAGATCTGAAACTCTCTCCCTCTGGTTGTCAGATCTTCCACAGAATTGATTATTTTCCGATCCAGGCTTAAAACACATCTCTTCCATAGTCTGTCCTGTTGTATCCCTCTGACTGTTCTCTGTAATGACCTGGTCTTTTGCGGACGGATTTGAAGTACCATCGATTGATACCCTCGGGTATTAGAACTGGTGTTGTATAAGTGCATAGTTATTACTATTATTTTGTCATTATCCTGTTGACCTTGCCAGAGGCCTTGGTAATGTCTATAAAGTCCAAGCAGAGGTTCTGGTGCTATTCACAGCACTTCTCTTGAAGTTGACGCGCGTCGAAGCTAATGTCAAGTGTGCTTCGACCCGTCGGAATCCGCACTGTAATTCCGGAGCTAATAGGGCGATATTTCAATCGCGTATTTAAGGAAACTGCCACCAACCGTTAAATTTGGGTTCTTATAACTTCTCAAAACACGTCAAAGATGACCAACGACACAGATATTTAATTTTGATAATTGTTCCGTTCTTTTCCGCTTCCGGCGCCGTCATGGCTGCCAGCATGCGTTTGTGCATGCCGTGGATTAGTCGCCGTCTTCGACATTTTCCGACGTTTGCGCTTGGATTTTACGCCAATCGCGAGGACTGGATTCTACTCGTCGGTTTTTCGACGAGTCTCTTGCCGTCCTCCTCTTTTCCGCGTCGTTTTGGAATGTTTTAAGTCGGTCGCCGCTGAGTGAATCGCCATTGTCCGCCATTAATATGGCCGCTGGGTGAAACTCAATGGGACCGTGGCTGACGGTCGTTCCATCTACGTCGGGTTTGCCGATTTCGGTGACGAACTATACTCTCACGGAAGACCGCTACTTTTGATTCACCGCTGGATCTCACCATGCGGAGAACGCCTACCACCAACTCGCGGACCTCTAACATCATCTTCCGTTCTTCGCTGACGTGTCAATGTAGCAGTTATCTTGTGAAGGACCGCTTCCTAAGGACTCGGCACCGGATTTCGCCACGGCATCGAGTTCATTCTTTCATCAGAGTGGATTTTCGACATCACTGCCTTCCGACCTTCATTGACATGTCAGCGCTGTCAAAGAGCTTTTGATTTGGCTTTTAACTATGTTACAGCGCTATATAAATAGTCCTGGATAATATTTGACATTTCATAGTCCAGTTTCATAGCTTAAATTCAAATATGGTAAAATATTTCACGTGAAAATCTCTATTCTACAACTGCAATTCGTTAAACTACAATTTCTGGGACATACGGATATTCCAAGAGCAAATTCTGAGCACCAAGAATAATTGCAGAAACTAATTCCAATAGAAACTACTTCAACGGATGCTTCGTTTGCTGCTGGTGGCTGGTTGACCTCAGCTGCTGGAGGAGCTATTGACTCCTAATCCACGGACAGAAGACTTTCTTTGACCTGCTTGAAGAAACCTTAACGATGAGCAGAATTGCTAGCAAATATGAATTATAATTTGGGATCGAGAAATGTGGGAACGAAATTGAGCATTTTCAAATTGCTCCAGTACTTATTGGTGAGTGGCTAAGTATCAGCTGACTTCGGCTGCCAATTCTCATACAATAGTCAGTATATGTCATATAAATGAGTGAGTAGACGTTTCCATATTCAGGCATGCATATCAAAAGTAATGGAAATATCCAGAAACAGCACAACTTCATTCAGCAAGTCGACATCTATGCTGGCTATCAGCTGCTCCGTCTATCTTGTTCTCAGAATATGAACTAGAACATAATGACTCTTGCTAATAGCTGGCAAAGTCCCACTCAAATTAATCTACGACCGTGTTTCTCCATCATTTTTTAACGAAGCTGGTAAATGTGACTAAATGCCTAATGACTGATTAACATATCTCTCAAGAATATAATGGTAAGAGTGTGCGATGGAGCAGTAAGCGTGCGCGGTGTAGCAGTGGTTAGCGCACTGGTCTGTCAATCTTGTGGTCCGTGGTTCAACTCCCGCCCGCTCCAGAAACTTTTAGGTTGTTTCTGTCCCAAGCGCTCCCAGTCGACTCAGCTGTGAATGAGTACATCGGGTGTTAATTCGGTGGAAGGAATGGCGGCGAGGGAAAGGCTGGCGACCGCCCTCAATCAGCCGTTGCCATGTAAAACTGAAGCCGCTAATCCCTTCGGTTCTCCCGTACGGGCGCTGAGCCTAGGTAATGTACCTGTACTAGAATATAGTGTTTTTCGATTATTGGGTCGGAGTAATTTCTAAGCGCAAATAAGGCCTAATTTTCGACGAATAAGGTACGATATGTGCAATTACTTATAACTGAAGAGAGAAAAGACTGCTAGCCAAATTGATTCCTTTACTCGCTAAAATGTCCCTTACTGGCGTTAAACTGCTTCTTGAAGCCAGCAAAGAATCACATCACAGATCCAATGTTAGCAGATAAAAACTGTTGTCTGAAATTGTTTGATATTTATTTAGTAACTATATCATAAGCTTAGATGATGAATTGAATGTAAATTAGGCTCAATTGCCTAATTATATTATGATCGTTCTTGACTATTGTACTAATGTTATCTGACACAGAGGTCATTGGCAAAGTAAATTTTCATATGCGTTAATGTAATATGCGTCTGGCTATACAAAGTGATGTTTGCATGGAACATACTGTATGACAGGGGTATTCAAACCGCGGCCAGCTGTCCACAATCCGGACCGCGAGGACGTTTCTTGTGGACCGCCACAGCTTTCTGTGTCTGAGAAATTTTGAGTATGTAATATTGGCTTAATTATTTACTGTTTCCACTGCAATCAAGTATCTCTGTGCTCAAAACTTTATGATGAGCTAAATTTAGTTATGGCCACTGTTGCGAAATTGGTCAATTTTCTACGATGCAATTCAACACTGCAACATCGTCTTTTGCGTTTATTTCTTGAAAATGTGTCGGCAGAATTTGGAGATTTGCTGCTTCTCAATGACGTCCGATGGTCGAGCAAAGGGAGAGTTTTGGAAAGAAAGAACCTGAAAGAATATATTTCAGATTTTCTTCAGAGGCGTAGCGTGCCAATGGCTATTTTGGCTTTAGCCATGGGCGGCACACATGGCGGGGACGGCAAAGTTTGGAAGCGACGACTCTTTTTGCTTGTCAGGGGATCATTTTCAGTGAAGGCCGGAAATTTTAGAAGGGGCGGCAAATTTAATATTTAAACATTTTAGAAGCGACGACATATGATATGAATGATTAGCCATAAGCCAGAGGCGGCAAAAGTGCACGCTAAGCCACTGAGTTTCTTCAGTCGCTGAAAACAAAGAAAGCTAGTTTTTAATTTTGTTAATGATAATGAAAAGACTCCATAGTTAGCATTTCTTGTTGACGTCACAAGACATCTTGAATGCATTAGATTTGCAACCTCAAGTTTCAGAGAAAGCAGACTAAACAGTGGTGGACTTGCAAGAGAATTCCTTCTGTCTTACAACAAAAATCTGTATTTCCCTAAATGACTTGAAAGGCGACAAAATGCATCATTTTGATAAATGAAAAACTGTCCTTCCACCAATTGGCCAGCGTGTTTCTGAGATGTCAATTTTTTCTTTATACGCCTCTTGGTTGAAAACCGAGTTTGAGGAACGTTTAATTGATTTTAGATGGTTGAAGCCTGTGTTTTTATTAGCCTCCAATCCTTTCATTGTTAAGCCTGATGGTGATTGGACAGATATTGGGAGTTCAGGTTTTGCAAATGTTAAGCAGGCATTACTGCACACCAGTAGCGTGCAGAGGTGGGGCGGTGGCCCAGGGCATCCACCAGACAGGGACATCCAAATTGACTCGGCGACCATTTTTTGCTTGTCACCACTTTTTACACGAAAGCCCTTACAAATTATATTGATTTGGTCCCGGGCACCCGCACCAAATAGGGGCAACCAAATTGTCTCGACGACCTTTTTCTGCTCGTTAACACGTAACCAAGGTGGCGCGGGGGTAATTCAACTTAAATATGGCTTCGGGCGTCCTGCGTCATTTACTCATTTCGTCATTCATTTACTTAGGCAGCACTCAAAGCTCTGATGGAAGATGCACTGCAGACATTTTGCGTAGAATAGGCATAGCCGCTTCAGCCATGCAATCGCTTGACAGACTATGGAAACAGAAGAGGACGAGCCTAAACACCAAAATAAGAATCTATAAAACATGTGTCTTACCGATCCTTTAATACGGCTCGGAGACCTGGACCCTCGAGGCGCAAGGCGCACGGAGAATTGAAGCCTTTCACGTGCGCTGTCAGCGACGCATAGGCCTACTAGGAATTCGGTGGTTTGACTTCATTAGGAATGATGAGGTTACTCGGTGGGTGAGGGGCAATTACGCTAACTTACTGAATCTTCTTAATTAATACAAATAAATGTTCGTACATAATTGCTATTCTTCAAAAGTTCTTGGCCAATTGCTTCGAAAATTTTACAAACCCTTCCGCTCGATTTCGGGATGGTTTCTATCACACGCTTTCGTCAAAAACCATTTACATTCACTTGCGTTTTAATGTAAGCGAACGAACGCAAGAAACAACATGATTATAAAATGCATAGGCTCGAATAATTAGCAAGACGAATATTGATATTATAGCAGATTCAAAATTAATTAGTAATTGACGTATAAATAAACTCTAAATGTTCGAATACAGTATTGTATTAATTGTCAGGAATCGATTTATACAAGAGAGAATTGCTGACGAGTCACTTAGATGAACAAACGGAACAGTTTAACAGCGCTCTTGATAAACCTCACACAAGACAGTAAAATAGAAGACTCGATGAAAAATTAATCATGTATTTCAATAGCCATGCAATCACTCCACAATTGTGATTTTTATTGTTTAAACCATGAAAGCCAACTACGTTCTATTATTTCACAACTAATGAATTGGAAATAGGCTAACGCGTTCACGTTAGTATTAATTAGGCGGTAGCCGGTAAAACCTATTGTAAGCAGTTTAATGATATAGGCCTGCTAATCCTAGGCTATGTTCGTAAGGAAAAGGGGAAGCAGGGTGGGTGTAGTGGGCGGGGAGTGGCGTTTTGAGGTGTACGGAAAATGAGATTTGGAGAAATGGGCGGGAAATGGGGCGGGAAAGATGGTTTTGGAGAGGAGGTTTTGGGAGAGGTTGCAGCAACCGTCAGGGAGGGCAAGAGGGAGGCAGAGAGGGAGAGTCAGCCGTTCGCAGTTGCTTATGCAAAATGCAGGAGAGCCGAGTCTGAGACAGTGACGCGTCGCCGGGAACCTCTTGTATATAATGAATGTTTTTTATCTGCATTTTGTCAGCTGAACATTTATTTAAAAATACAATTTATGTAGGGCCTAAGTGGTAAGCAGATTTTCCACATTGATAAAATCTCTTACGAATAATTTAAAAACATAGCGCATTCAGGGATGTAGTCCTCAAGATCGCGGTCTTGGTCTCGAGACCGCTCGAGACCGATTTGTTGTAGTCTTGGTCTTGTCTTGGTGCCGAAGTATGTTACTGATTTACTAAAAAACAATTATTTTAAAATTATATGCCACTTAGGTTGGTACAATTAATTGCTAGAAATGTTGCAAGAATATACAATGAACGAATGCTAGAATACATTAAAGTTTGCGAAGAAAATTTGAAAGAATTAATCGAAGTGACTAAATCAGCCAAGTTTTTTGGCAATTGTCATAATAATTTATAAATGAGACACAGAGATTTATATAATAATAATAATAATAATAATAATAATAATAATAATAATAGTAATAATAATAATAATAATAATAATAATAATAATAATAATAATAGAGGTTAGAGTTGTTCATTAGGATCTGCCCTGCATGAGTGAGAATCCTATTTCATAGTAATTTCAAGAGCACCAGATGTTATAACCTTTTCGAGTAATAAACTGCAATCACACTTGCAATATGGCGGATAGGTATTGCATTAGAAACATAAAGTCTTTAAAATTAACTCAGACCACGCTTTGTATGATATGGTATCGTCCATCCTCATTGCTGAGGGTCGGAGACCATGCAGGCTGACGACAAGGTTCTCCGCGTGACTCTGTCTTTTGCAGTTCTGATGCAATTGATAATTGGTTGTTTTGTCCATTCCACAATATCATCCGTCCATCGTCTACGAGGCCGTCCTCTCTTCCTCTTGCCATTAATTCTGCCATGCAGCATCGTCGTACAATCGTACTTAGATTTTCTGCTCGTACTATGTGATCAAAGTATTTTAGTTTCCTAAATTTGATAACTGAGTATAGACGCCTATTTTCCCCAAGTTCTTCTATGATTGAGGCATTTGTTCTATGTTTTTTCCAGCTGACGGACATCATTCTTCTTAAAGCTGTCATCTCAAAACCGGTGATTCTTTTCTGATCTTCCTTTTCCACTGTCCAAGCTTCAGCTCCGTATGTTGCAATGGGCCATAGCCGCCATACCATAGCCGCCATACCAGGCGTTTCTTTATGTGCAAGACTGAGCGACTGATCCTTCCAAACAGTAGTGAGTGTCTTTATGGTTGAACGCTCCATGCTAAGCCTTGATCTTATTTCAGAGCTGCAGTCATTATCCTCTGTAATTAATGAATGCAAAAGGATCTTAAAATGAAGACCATCGGTAATGTCTGTCTGTAGGCTATTTAAAATATGTTGGTATATTGCTTCTGACTCAACATATAGGCCTATCAAATAGGACCGCTGATTCTGTCATATGACGTTCAGTCATGCATGCATATGGAAATTTCCTAGTAAACATATGAGTGTTTGATTCAATTTAACTCGTTGACGCAGCCACTTATCTGTGGTTCAGCAGTCCCGATATATGAATCTATTTCAGTAGTTTCTTTATTGAATGGCTGGTGATAAAGTAAAGTAAAGTAAAATCTCGTGGATTTCTATAGCGCCTTGGAAAGCAGCACAACAGTAGCTGCTTATTCTTAGGCGCTCAGCCTCTCTTAAAATAGCTATAGGAAAGGTGTGGGATCAGCCAGGCAATGGTCAATATCCGAAGGGCAGTGAGGCTAGGTTGTTACAGCTATGGCGGAAATGATTTCAGAAACAGGAAGGATTTAAGCTTAGACCTGAAGACTTGAGGAGATAGTGCGGGAATTATAGGAAATGAGGAATCAGATTTTATTGTTTGAAAGTGTCCAAGTGTGCGAAGGGAAGCTGGGATCGAGTTCCAGAGTTCAGGTGCAGCGTATGAGAAGGCACGGTTGCAAATTTTCAGGGATGATTGATTTAGCGGGCGTGACAGAGTGAGATGAGATGACGAACGTGTGGGTCGAGGAGGCTGAGGGGTTAATAGTGACCTAAGGTAGACAGGTTTTGATGACTGAAGTGAGCTATGTGTAATAGGGTGCCCGCCAAACCAATGTAAAAATTTGAAGTTGAGAAATGTTAATGTGGTACCCCCTCAACTTGTTACCCCATATAAGAGCAGCAACAGTGCAAAATTTCAGCTCTTTATGACAACATTTACTGGTTGCTCAACATGTTTAAAGTTTATCGAAAAATGCCATTTAGCGAATTTTCTAAAACTTGTTTGTTGTGCAACTTTTATTGCTCAATGCCCAATGTCATTGGCATCTGCTACTTATTTATTTCAATATTTGTTTAAAAAACATATAAATATTCTATTATTACCATTTTTGTTTTTTACAGAGAACATTTAGAATAAATTATTAACTGTCAAATTAGCACTGCCACCGGTTAATATTTATAAGCATTAAACTGTAACAAGCGTGCTTTATTATATACAATTAATTAATTATTTAGCAAATTATCATGTCTTTATTACCAACAACCAGTGTGTGTACAGTATTGTTTTATGTTACTTATGGTTAATAATATGAGTAATAGTACAAATTTCAGGTTATGTATGAATTGTGTCATGCAACTATTGTTTGTAGTAGGCATATTCTTGGCAAAATATTGTTGTAATTTGAAATTAAATTATTACATTTGAGATCAGCGTGTAATCAGCTTAAAGTAATTAGAATAGCTTGACTACAGTTTTGTGAACAGATGGGAAAGGCTGGCATATCTAATTTTGATCCATCCTTACCTTCAGTAGTACACTGGGATAGCAAGTTGTCGCCAGATACTGTAGGTTGTGAACAAGTTGATAGGCTGCCAATCTTGGTGCCAAGTTTTCAAGTGGAACAAGTACTTGGTTTCCCAAACCTATCTACCTGTACCAGAGCAATGCAGTTGCAACAATGATTACAGAATGGGCATTCAAAGTCACGTGAAAGCCATACGCTTCTGACAGCTTTGAATACTGGCATACGAATTGGAGTTTGTGTCGTGAGAGAGACCATGCTTTACAAGAACCTTTTGCATCTGAGCATTCCAACTTCATGTGCATGAAGTAGTAGCTGGTGATGTTTCTAGAGACTGTTGTTGCTGATCATCTTTGGTCCAGATATTGGCTTATTCATTTATTTTTGGCACTCAGATCTATGTACAGAGTCCAGTGGATGGTCAAGCTGCTGTACTGTGTAAAAGTGTGGATGTTTATAGAGCAGTTCAAACTAACAGCACGCGAAGAAACTGCACTGAAGGAGATGAGCCTTTTAGATGCGTGTTGTACACAATGTCCATGGCCAGCAGCTGTTCCTGCCAATGACTGAGCGTTTTTAAGCTATCAAAATACTATGTAGCTTTGAACAAGGGCTTTTCCGATGCTGCAGATTAGCACACATACATGTACCTGAGTGAGGAAGTAATAGTCTTAGAATTTTTGACGACACTGTAGACAGCTGCATCAAACGAAAGATGAACAATGCACTTAGTAAACAGAAACACCTAAAGAAATTCAGTCCAAGTCCAGTACCACTGCTGAAAAGGAACTCAGCGGCTTTGTCATAAAAATACAGTGTCTTTTTTAATACTCTTGGCCTGAATGCTGATTTCCTCACACGCACAGACCAAGACAGCTGGAAAACCATGATGAATTTCAGGTAACCAAAAACACCTTAACAGTTTGACAGTTGCAAATGACAGAACAGAGTGAGCTGTTAAACTGATACATGACTTTTACAGCTATACAGTATTGCGACAAATAAAGAACAGAAACGTATCTTGTATCAAGATACAAAGCAAAGTAGCCAGAAGCAAGAAAGTCCTTGCTTGTCGGTGCCAATGTTGATGTTCCACAGTTCGCACTAGAGACTCGACTGGGCTTAATAGAACGCCAAAGGATACTTTTTTGGAGGCAATTGAACCTTCTAGTTTTTGAAAATATTTACAACAACTTAATTGTTATCTTGGTGTCTCACAGTATAAAAAGTATGCATTTAACTGTCGAAGAACTTATATAGAATTTTCACGTGTAAAATTTTTTTCATGTATATAGAAATCTGATAACTTTAGAGCCATTGAGCAACCTTTTAAATTTGATTTTAAAAATCTGAAAAATTACAGAGAACTTATTTCAAAGCACCTAACAAAGTGGGAGGGTACCACAGTAGAAATTATGAACTTCAGTTTTGACGGGCACCCTAATGTGTAAGTGTTATTATCTTATATTGGATACGTTCTGTTATTTTAAGCCAATGTAATGATTTTAGTATGGGGGAAATATGGGAGAATTTAGGTGACTTAGTAACAGCACGAGCAAGTGCATTTTGTATTGATTGCAATTTGTTGATAGAGGCTTTGGGAAGGTTATAGTAGAGGGAGTTACAATAATCTAATTTGGAGTGGACTATTGAGGTGGCAATTGTGGAGGCAGTTTTAGTATCTAGGCAAGGACGTAGGCGGCGAAGGTCACGAATATGAACATAGCAGGCTTTTGATAATTGGGAAATTTGTGATTCGAAGTTTAGAAAAGAATCAAATTTGAATCCTAGATTTCTAGAAGTTGGAACAGGGATTATTGTGGTGTCAGAAGCCAAAACTAGTTTAGGATTGTCAATTTTTTTGAGTTGTTGGGGTAGTCCAATTAAAAGAAACTCTGTCTTAGAAGGGTTAAGAGCGAGGAGATTAGATGACATCCAAGCAGAGATTGATGAGAATGTGATATGGTGAATGAGATGTGATATGGTGCATGGCGAATGTGACTCAACGTCTTCGTGCATTAACATGAAAATCCATTGTATTCGTCGAAATTCCGTATAAGTGGGAATGACGAAAGCCAATTAAATCGCTTATAGAACCTCATGGCAGCCAAGCGCCATAACCCTTCTGAGTCACGAACTCAGGGTGTGACGCCAATTGATTAACAACCGGTTCGCTGACGTTGACAAAGAAGTTTTGTCCATTATGTACAGGGTGTCTCTGAAAACAACCCCCAGCAGAAACAATATGATTTCTTACAAATTCTTAAATATATTTCTATCAAATTTGCAATACATGTGCAGCACATATTTCTCCACCTTTATGTATTTTCATCACATTTGCTTATAATTTCGCCCTTCATTGGGCGATGGCCTCGATCTCATATGGGTCCGTAGGCAGACTTGCCTTCAAGAGAATGGACGACTGGAGATCTCGGGTGCTCGCAGCTGAAGCCAAAAAGGCAGACGGTGCAAACGCAGACACCCGGCGAATCCCATGTCCCCCATCTCTATTAGGGAGTGTAGCCTGTACACACTGACTATCTGAAAGATGCCGATTGAAGATTCGGCCCAGCCCCTCGCGCATAGCGTCGTCAAAGTTTTCTAATAATGGATGGCCTGTGCAGGGTGTGCATCTCAAAATGTGTAGAAGCTTTGATTGCGTGAGATACATTCAAAGTAAAATTAGGGCGTCTTGTTTGGCGATCAGTGGCAAACGAGCGAATGCTATATTTAGGTCGCTGGTGCGGCGTGACATCAGGGACCCAAATACCTGCCTGATGGATAGAGGGGCCCCAATAAGGATGGCGTCCTGTGGGTCTATGCACTGAAAAAGGTCCAGCGACGTGTCTGTTGTTGGAATTTGACCTTTAGATATGACCTCGAATTTGCGGTGGTTCAGCGATAGACCTAGCTCTTCGCATTCCTGCTCGATGACTGCGACGTCGCTTGCGACGTTGTTTGCGTTCCCGCCCAAGGTGACGTCGTCAAGATATCCAAGAATAAGTATATATTTATGCCCTCGGTACTTAGTTCCCGAGGGACTTATTACAAGAAAGTGTCCGGAGACAGAAGAATATATACTTTTCAGCTCTGGTCTTGATCCGGACCAGAAGCAGAGAAAGTCCCTTGAAGGCAATCGCATTAAAGCGTTGTACGGTCATCGAAATACGCTGGAGCAAAAAACTTCTCTCTCTAGTGTCTCCGGAAAGTACGGAAAGGTGACGACCCAACTCTTTTATGAAAGTAAGTGCGTCGTGACTGATAGGACCAAGAGTCTCGAAGGCCAATGGCAAGAAGAAATAGTCGGCCGACAAGTCAGTGTACTTGGCGGTTTTCCTCACTGATGCTGCTTCAGCAGCGGCTCCGGGAGAGAGAGACGTCACTGGCAGATGAGTGGCAGCGACTGTGTCTGCCACTGTGACGTCCCACACCAGGCAGCGGCCGGCTTGCCACGGGATCATGGTCATGCCGTCCGGTCTCTTTCCATCGGATCTGAGAAGACCGGGCGGTTCCTTGACCGATGGTATGCCAGCTCGTACCAGGGCCCGGTAGACTACGTCATTGAGCATGGAATGACGTGCAAGGCGACCTGGTCCGAGTTTGCAGGAGAGTCCGTGGGACCCATTCTCCTGGACCTGCTCGCCACAGGGACATAGATGTCGCTCGCAAATGAAAGCGCCAAGACGGAGACCCACTGCAACTCTGGTTGTCTCGTCGTCCAAGCGCAGACCGCAAGAGCTGATGGGCAGCGCATGAAGCCAGTCGCTGGCGTGTTCCGCTGTCACTGCTCTTAGGCGGGCCTGATGGTATTGGCTAAGGTCGGAGCTCAGCAAGTTGGTAATCTCCCTGAGAATTATTGGGCGGTCCCAAGTGGCCTGCTTATCGAGTGAACCTGATGCTGGAATGGGGATCTGGCTCTCTAGGCTCCATTTGGTGAGAATTGCAGCCTCATGTGAGTCATTGGCCAGCCCAGCCTTCTGGAGAATGGATGACTGGAGTCCGCGGGTGCTCGCAGCTGAAGCCAAAAAGGCAGAAGATGCCAGCGAAGACACCCGACGAATGCCCAGTCCGCCATCTCTAATAGGCAGCGTGGCCTGAACCCATTGGTGGTCTGAGAGGCGCATGTTTAGGATCCTGCTCAGTCCCTGGCGCATTGTGTCGTCAAAACTTTCCAGTAAAGGATGGCCGGTGCAAGGAGTGCAGCGCAACATGTACAGCAGCTTTGTGTGAGTGAGTGACAGTTTAAGGAGAATTAGGGCGTCCTGGGTGTGTATTAACCTCCTTGAGGTTACATTCTCTGGCACTTTTCCATGCAGAAAGCGTTCCGTGCATTCCTTACAATGCTTCCGAAGGAACGTCCCATCTGTCACACTAATCAGCGGCACACAATGGTTCGCTCCTTGGGCGAATTGCATTGGATATTGGAATGCCAATAATTGGCTCAGAGTGTCCACTAAGAATACCTCGTGTGACACAGACCGCGCTCCATTTGGTTAGGCGTGTCACCAAAACAATTAAGTGGGTGGTCACCTCCTGCTCCTGCAGCTGCACCTGCTCCACTGGAGACGTAGACAATAGACGACCGGGAGCCGTCCTTAACGCTTTTAGTTTCAGAATCCTCCGACGACCGCAACCCGTTGTTAACGCTAGGGAGGTTAATGGTAAGCGGCTCAGTGCGGTGTGCAGTTTGGTTATGCGCCGCGACATAAGGGTCTCGAAGGCCTCCGAAGTAGAGAGGGGTGCCCCTAGCAGGGTGGCTTCCTGTGGGTGGATGCTCTGAAAGTGTTCTTGGACGGTGTTGGCGATTGGAGCCGGGCCTTTGCAAACTACCTCGCACTTCTGATAGTTCAGTGAGAGGCCAAGCTCTGCACACCCTTCCTCGAGAACAGAGACATCTCCTGCCACGACCTTTGCCTCCCCTCCCAATGTAATGTCGTCCAGATACCCCAGTGTAAGGGTTGCTTTCAATTTCTGGAGGACAGGTTGCATTGGGAGGCAGAAGAGGAGGGGGCCTAAGGGGTCCCCTTGTTGCGGGCCCATTTGCGATGGTAACAAATAGTGGCCGAACTTGAGAATGCTTGGACTGCCATACGACAAATGTCCGTAGGCCGATAACCCTGGCAGCAAATCTGCGAGGGCCGTCAACATGCTGTCCCTTAGCACGCTGTTAAAGGCGTTGCTAAAGTCGAGCTTCACCAGGACGTGGTTGTTGGGCATTGCCTCTAAGTAGCGTCTGGCTGAGTGAACGGCGGCCTCGCATCCACCGGGACACCCTACTCCTACCTGCAAAGGTGCTAGGTATTCAGGTGTCCTGGTCATCGCAAAATTTGCTGCTCACTTTGATGCTAGGCGCCGCCAAAAATACCCAATTGCAATGGGGCGCAGGCCCCCTGATGGTTTACGTAGGGCTAGCAGGTTACCCCCAAAAAGAATAGGTTGGACCTGAACAGGGCAGGTACCAGCGAGGAGCAGATTGGTGAGACCAGTGATGGCAGAGAGTAATCGGCTGCCCGTTTCCGAACCGGCGATAAGTTCGGCTACAATCTGTGGTCTCAAGCCGTCCAGGCCTCCTGAGGACCCTGCCGGGAAGGATCGGATTCTGTTTCTGATCTCTTCCTCTGAGACCTGTAGTGGAGGGCAGTCGCTGATTGGGGGCATCTGCACCCGGTCCGGGGTTGGAGTGGGATGCTTAGCCCTTAGCTCCTCGAATGTCTGGGCATTGGGTGTGACTGGTTCCTCGTCTGTCATTAAAATACGCACGGCCGCTCTTACGTTGCCATCCTCGAACTTGGATGACACCGAAGCGGCCAGCATCTGGTTTCTGCTTTTTCTGGTCGGCAATTTTGCGGAAGCAGGACCTGTGTCGCTAGACACAGATTGAATGTTGGCGTGCAGTTCCTCGGCAAAATTTTGCGCGCATTTTTTAAATACAGACGAGGTGTTGTGCTTCCTCCCGCCCCTTGGCAATTGCCTAAGAATAATGGGCGAAAAACATATCAGGTCCCGCCAATGATCGATGGTGGACGGGGAGGCTAGAATTTTTTGATAATATTTGTCAACAGTTGACTTAGTGCAGGTCTAGCTGCCTTCGGCACATGTTTAACCATTGGGCCAGGTAAGGTTGGATGAAACACCGTAGGTGTGGTACATGGTACATACAATATATATATATATATATATATATTATATGTAAAATTGGTAGTCAGTCGCGCTCCGTGACAGTGAATCATCCAAGGTGTAAATCTATTAATTTTAAGGAATCCTTTCACCGTCCTAGTTTTCACATTACTATAAGTCTATCATCATTGAACATGTGCACTGAACTGTAGTATAAACTCCCGAGCATCTTTACAATTTGAACTTATTCTTTGTATTTGTCAGGTTGTAGTTTTGGATGAAAACTTTAATCTGGTATGTTCAGTTGTCCACAGGATCGTGGTGCGGTGAAACTGGAAGCTAGGTGGGTATTGACATGGACCATATGGTGGGTGCTTTTAAGCCTTAGCCTATAAACCACATCCGCTGTAATTATAGTCAAGATAATTATAGCCATTGGGATCGATAGGTGGCGCCGTCATGGCTGCCCGCGCGCGTTTGTACGCGCTTGCGAATTCGTTGCTGTTTTGGCATTCGCCGACGTTTTGCGCCTGAATTCACGGTCGGGTGCAAAAATTAGAGATTCGTCCGTCGGTTTTCCGAAGCGTTTCTAACAGTCCTCATCTTTTCCGGTCGTTCTGAACGTTCCAGTCGGACGCTGTCGCTTATCGGGTCGTTCTACAATGGCGGCCATTGCTGCAGCGCCATGTTGCTACTTGGCGTGGATGCGATTGACTGCCGTTCTGGACGTCGCTTCCATCTTCGTGAGAACTGCGTTCCGCTCGTTCTGATTTCTGAGAAATATTTTGCCGTCTTGTACTCTTTCACGTTGTTCTGGAGTTTCAAGTTGATCGTTCGCCCGTTGAGAATCTGCCAATATCAGCCGTTTTAATCGGTTGCTTCATTAAATCCAATGGAACAGCGATTAACTGCCGCTTCTGGACATCGTTGAATCTCCAACTTCGTCGGTCTTGTCGATCTCGGGAACGAATTATTCTGCGGAAGACCGCTTCTGTTTGGATTTCACCGGCGGATGCTACCGTACGGAGAATTCCTACTTTCAACTTGCGGATTCTCAACACCTACTTCTGCTACTCGTTGACGCGCCAATGTTGCTGAACTATTTCTAGGAAGGACCGCTTCTCAAGGACTTGATACCGGATTTCTTTACGGCGGCAAAGTTTTTTTTCCATCCAAGTGGATATTTTAACATCGCCACCTTCTTACCTTCATTGACATGTCAGCGTTGTCAAAGGGCTTTTGACTTTGGTATTTTTAACTAGCTACAGCGCTATATAAATTGTCCAATTAACATAACATAACATGGTAAGTTACATTTGAATGTCGTTGGGTTACAAGACCGGCCGACACACACTTAAAATCAAGTATCAATCCAAGGGTCGAAAGGTTTTACTCAAGTAGGGCCTATTCAGGAGAACGAAACCCAGACTAGTAGGCAAGCATACGGTTCGGTGATAGGCCTATAGGCCTAGTCGTCATTTTAATAAACGGTCCAGCCGTACCGGTCGGAATTTAAACAAACCGTTCGGCCGAACCGGACCGAACCGGCTGCATCAGAACCCTACATGAACTGCTATAGCACATGCATAGAAGGCTGAAAATTCGCACAACGACGCCATTAACTCTCTCAGACGGTAAAGCCGCAAAAGGGGCTTAGGCTAGCGATACAGTCCCCGTAAGTCCTCGTTCGGGGTTTCTGTGTAGCCGACGGCGAATAGTCGTCCATTGTCTCTGTAGACAATGGACGACCCTTTGCCGCCCCTACGTAAGCATTCGAATCAGGTGACCGCTCATTTAATTGCTTTGGTGACACGCCCAGTAAACACTCTGAGCCAATTATTGACATTCCAGTGTCGAGGGATTTCCAATGCCATTCAGCTAGAACCGCGAACCATTGTCTGGTCTGACATGTGGGCGGGTCCTTCAGAAAGATTGAAAGGAATGCACATAATTTACCCCAGGAGCTCAGGGTATAGGGAAAATACGTCCAAGGAAGACAGGGCTGACGGGCTTAAAGTCAATACTAGCCAAAACTGCGGAAGGATCTTAAAAATGAAGTAGGCCCTACGCCTGCTGTGTTAACGAGAAAGCTGAATCTAGAGATGCCCTTTCAAATGAAAACGACTCCGCCTATAGGTCTATGAACGTTGTGAATATGCATTCGACCAAGACTGCCTGTCTGAATAGATCTTATGAAGCCAATAAAGTCAAAATTGGCCAAAATTGTAGAAGGATGTGGAATAGGAAGTAGCCTACAGCTGTTGTGTTAAAAGAACGCTGAATCTAGAAAGGCCCTTTCGCATAAAAACGACTGCAGGGAGTTCGTTCAAACAAAAACAGACACTAGACTAAAGAACCTATACATATTCAAAATAGCTAGAGACATAGACAAAGTCTATGGGTGTTGTGAATATGCATTCGACACAATATACAAAGATTCTCGCCAAGCGAACATAAAGCGCGCATATTTATTTCTGTCAGGATTTTACGTGTTCCTATAAAAGACAATTTTAGTGAACCATGACGTCTGATTTAAGTAGACAGCAACTCTATTAGACGCCTTCCACTCTTTGGGCTTTGACATCCTGCGTTGTTCTGATCACCGAAGCATAATTGAGGTTAGTAGAAATAGGTATTGTACTTTGTGCCAGTAATTTAAGAACAAATCGAATGGAAAACGGAGATGGAGAAAAATGCTAAAAAGCCAGTGAAGGCTAAATATAAGTAAATCAATAATAGAAGAAACTAAGCTAGAGATCTCACTTTAGAAGCTAGAATGACGGGGTAAAGATTGAGAAACTTTGGACATATAGCCTAACGATAATTATCAGAGATACTCTTGGAAAAAGCGATCATGCTGGTTAAAGTGGAAGGATTTAGATTCCAGAAGAAGAAGATCCACCAGTAGGGTGTAGTGACGGAAACAAATCTTGACGCACGTTTTGGGCTTTATTCAGACCATACCAAATAGTCAAAAAAATGTAAATTGAAAAAACATTTAGGAGGTTAAGAGCCCCTTTCTTAGCATAGACATTACGAAATTTTTCTAATTTCGGGTTCTTTTGTGAAAATTACGCTATCTTAGTTATAAGCTTATCAATATTTAAAATGATGATGATAGCGATTATCTGATTTCAGCTCTGACCCCAATAACATTGGTACAGATTACAATAAAGATGAAGTTAAAAGAAGCAGCAATAAAGCCAACGAAATAAATGTGGCGCCAATTCAGACTGTTGCAATGGAGGCATATCGTTATGATCTATCCAACAAGGCAGTACAGCAACTTTAGCGGATTATGGAATAATCAGCAACTACGATACAGCTAATATTATTGATCGCCACAAAATATGTAGAGCACGGCAGAGGTTGAGGTTTACTATGAAGGATGCCAGGACTAGTGGTTACGGTACAATCACAGCGTTGTTTTTCGATGACAAAAAGACGAAACATTAGTAAAAGTGAAGAAAGAAGGTAGATGGCACAGTGAAAGCAAAGTAGAGGATCATTATGTTCTTGTTGGTAAACCAGGAACACTGTAGGCCTATCTAAGTCACAAAGCAGTTGAGTCTGGAACTGTAGTGGTTATAGTCGACGCCGTGCATGGTAAAGTATAATAGATGGGATTTACTCAAGGCATCATGGCAGTTGGTGCAAACAGTAGCCTACTGCAGTAAATACTGGACACCATCCATGGGGGAGTAATAACACGTCTGGAGTGCAAATTTAATCTTCCATTACAGTGGCTTATCTGTTTCTTACACCTTAATGGGCTACCATTACGTCATTTGTGCAAACGCTGGCCCAACCGAAGAACCAACAACTTGGAAAGGAGCAATCGGTAATGTTTTGACATCCTATAAGACAATGCCGGTTTCAGCAACAGGCTTTAAATCTATTAGTGATGGCGATTCTCAGCCAGAGATTGATGTTAAAAACTTGAGTCGTGATCAAGTCTACCTATATAGAATCGCTACTGCAATCAGAAGTGGAGTGATCAGTGATGAGCTATTTCGGCAGAAACCTGGAGTAATATCAATGGTCAGGTTGGTGCCAGCTACTAGCAGAATATGCAGATTGTACTTAGGAACTGAGAAGCCCAGCCGTGAGCTATTCGCCTGACGTACTTCGTTGTGTGTATGCTACTAAGTGGTTCAAAATCAAGTACCAATCAAGCTGTGCCAGTGGCTCAATGCTTCTGCTTCAGCAGCTCAAGTTACAGAGCTTGCTAGCATCAGATATCAGAGACGTTATAACTTATATGGCATATTAGACAGCGAAATGCGTAATGGGCTCATCACGAGAATGTGCTGTTAGACTTCTTGCCCATGATGCCCATGATGACCAAGCCACGCGAATAATTGCTGTCTCCATCGTGAAGAGAATTTGTCACTACATAGCTCCTGCTACTAATCAACAACAGATGCGAAAATTCAGACCACCATTGATCAAAGAAAGTCTGTGAGCCTGACAGATCTTCTTCCACCCGACAATGAGTGCACGTTTGAGCCACCTTTAACAATGGATATGTCGGATGCGGAATTCGACAAGATTGTTGATGAACAATTTGCTACTAACACCACGTGTAATTAACAGGGCGTTGAATGATGCTTGAAGATGGTCAGAGAGGCATTAAAGGCCGTGTACTACTACCAACATTGACATGAAACCAAATTTATGCGAAGCTAGATATTTAGACCTGTCAAGCTGCGGCTGAGTAGTCAAAATCGAAGTTTGACTTTGATATCTTATAATTTGGCAAAAATACACGCAATTGAGATGCAAATATACAGAAAGGTGGAGAAATATGTGTTCTACTCGTATTGCAAATTTGATAGAAATATATTTAGGAATGTTTAGGAAATTATAGTTTTTCTGCTGGTTTTTTTCTGAGACACCCAGTGTATATATATATATACACACGAAGAAATGGCATATGCGGAAAGAAATTGAAGAAAATGCGGCGTATTAAAAATTTGTCAAATATGCGATTGCATTTGGGTCAGTGATGTCATTGGGGGCTAGGGAGGGCGTGGCTTCAAAGGAAATGAAAAAATAGTGTATAATTTATTAAATAAATAAATGTAAAATGTGCAAAAAATCGCCCAAAATTGCCCAAACTTTGCCCAAAATTGCCCAACATTTGCCAAAAATATTATCTCGTCCCCCCAAAAGTGTGAAATGACGCTACTTATATGGATATGATCGCATAATCGCATTAAACCGGTATCAGTAGGCCTACCTAATCCGTATTATTATTATTATTATTATTATTATTATTATTATTATTATTATTATTATTATTATTATTATTATTAGAGTGACGACTTTTATAGCGCTATCTTAAAGCTCGGCGGTAGTCGAGAGCACTTTACAGACGAGTTCCATAAGACGTACTAAAAAGGTAAGTTTTCAGTTTCTGAGCGAAACGGTCGGGGGAGATTTCGGACCTGACGTCTACCGGGAGGAAATTCCACACTATGGCATTTCCCCTTGAAAGAGATCTGTCCCCAAACTTAGCGGTCTTGGCTGGGGGAGGCACCACTAGTCTTAACCCTTGGTTCGATCTTAGGTTCGGACGATCTGTGTCCGACCCTACCCTATGTACCAGCTTAGCTAGGTAGTCAGGGCAGGTCAGGTCGTGCAATGCCCTAAACGTCAGCCAGCAGCGTTTGAACAGTATCCTTTCCGGAACTTTCAGCCAATGTAGACGGTCTCGAAGCAGAGGCGTGACCTGATCTGTCCACTTTAGTCCGTAAATGATCCTGGCAGACGCGTTGAGGACCGATTGCAGCCTATGCAGCTGATTGGCTGGAAGGCCATACAGTAGGGTAACACCGGGTAATTTCGGCACTCAGGTAATTTCGGCACCCTGAGATCTAGTGTGAAAATATTAATTTTTTACCACAGACTATAGTATAACATCATCACTATGTCTCGGAGTTAGACGCAAGTTGAAAATATGGTCTAAACTACTATTATTCCAGCCAGGTTGGTCATTTATCAGAAGGTGCTGTTTTCTTAACATTTTTCTTGTTTACAAAAAGTGATTCTTTCTTAGACAATCGATCTGTTCTTTGCGTAGATGTTTTTCTGCTAGGGAAAATTTAGGACAAGTCAAATTATGAGCAATAATAACTGCAGAACAGCATGTAATTTCTGCACAGTTACGTTTTGTAAGTAGGCAGCTAAGTGGGTAATTTCGGCACAGACGCGAAAGGTTATTCCGGCAGTGCCGAAATTACCTTCTTTGAGATGCCGAAATTGTCAGCATTCTCATAGTCCGCTCTCTACGGCTAACATAATCCTTTTCATCGCGCAGGACTTAAATCATGGGCGACTCCAGCCCGTCCGAAGCGGGGACGTTATGCTCAGTGGCCTGAAGAGACAATGAAGTTGGCGGTCAATGCAGTCCTTGTTGACGGTAAACCGAAGAAGACTGCTGCTAAGCAGTTTGGTATACCTCGGCAAACTCTGCAAAACTCCGTTAAGAGACTCCCTTGCAACTGATGGAGGCGTCGAGAAACTTCATGCAGGACGTCCAACAACATTGGCACAAGAACAGGAAAATGAGTTGGAACAGGTTTTACTAAGCATGGCCAACAGGCTGTTCGGTCTATCGCCGAAGATTGTGAGAGAGCTTGTAATTTAGCTATTGTGAGATAAATTGTATTGATCACAGATTCAACACCAATGAGAAGACAGCTGGCAGATATTGGTTGGGAGGCGGTGGGAGGGTTCATGAAACGAAACCCGCTGTTGTCGGTGAGGGTGGCAGAGGCTACGTCAATCGGAAGAACCATTGGTTTTAATAGAGCGAAAGTAAAGCGGTTTTTTGAGGAATTACAGAAGGTAATGTTTGACAACAGTGATAGTCAATTGATACCAGCTGTCAATCAGCGTGGATCTATAACAGCTATTGTATCTCCTGCTAAAGAGTTACGTGCTATAGGCCTAATCAACCTATCACGAGTTTTAGTGCGTTGGCAGGTGAGACAGCTTCTAAAACCCAGCGCAGCGGCCGGGAAAGACAGAAGATAGCGACTAAATCTTCGTATGTTTGGATCTGGGCAGAATGCAGGGTTGAGTATGTTGACACTTTGATCCCAAATATTGTGAAAATTGGGTTATGCAAAGGATGCTCCAAAAGATATCACATATCGTGTGGAGAAAACTGTGGAACCTTTGATGATGACGAATCATATAACTGCAAAGGTTGTATCAACTGACAGTAAATTTAGTCGATTGCCAGAACAGAAGCTGAAATAATGTTACTTTTCTTTTGCATTTAACTCTACTTCATGCCACAAGAGTCCCAGCATTCGTTCAGGAGCATAATCGGGTTTTCAAGTAGGCCTATTGTACCTAAGTACATTGATCATCAAATATAGATCATTTTTGTTGAAAATAAAAGAATTAAATAAAATTAAAATAAATTCGGCACATTATAAAAAATATATTAGCCATTAATTTTAGGCTATATAGCCTATCACTGTGTAAATTTATCCATACAGGTTAATTTAACCCCAATACCTGGACCAACTTTGGCCCCAACCCTAAAAACATTTAATTGCAAAAATCAGAATTTCTGTTATTGTCTAAGGTTTCTCAGACTATATCTTTGAGATGCAAATATAGACAATATCATTCTCGAGTCGGCCTACTTACAACTGTTCTGTTTGATCACAAGTTGGTTGTTGATAAACGGGGTGCCGGAAATATTTCTAGCTGTGCCGAAAATACCAACAATGCGGGTAATTTCGGCATTTCTGGGGCCTCCACCAGACTTAAAATAGTTACAATATTGTAATATAATATAAAATTTTCTCGTGAATTTTCAGTAGCCAGGATGTTCTTCTAACATATTCAACAATAGCAGTTGTTCAGAAAGGCATATTGACAAAAATTCTGAACAAAATGCTTAAGGTGCCGAAATTACCCCAAATTACCCTACTCCATTGCAGTAGTCAGCCCGGTTCAGGACCAGCGCTCGGACTAGCTTGATGACATCCGAAGTTGGCAGATATCGACGAATTAGTTTGATCCTCCTGAGGTGGTAGAAGCAGTTCCGGACCACTAGATCCAGGTGGCCGCCAAAGGATAGATGCTCGTCCAGAAGCACACCCAGGAGGCGAACTTCAGGCTTCAGACCGTAGAGCGGTCTAATCACTTTCTCATTGACATCGCAGCAGCATACAGTAGTACTCGGCTCGATGGATACTGGTAGTACCAGAGTTGTCCATGGGTTGGGCTAACGTAAAATACTTTGCCTTACGTCTGGATTGATTCTTGCATTGCATCCAATTTTAAAAATTAATGGTTTCTACAGCAGCAGATTCGTGAGTCCATCGTCCATTAATCACGTAAAAACTAAAGGTTTTCTGTTTACTGATTTGATAAATTCTTGTATTATTCCTGAACTGACTGAATGCGAGAATGGCTCTAAGAACAGTTAAGTCTGTTAGCGATCGTTGACAAAAACTTAGATAAAATTTTTATTTTGAAAAATTGACCATGGTAATTCAGATTGAACAAATCTTTTAAAACTATTTTGAAAATATTGACTCAAAATATTTTTAAAAAGTATTTTTAAAATAGAAAATACGTTAGTATTTTTTATTTAAAAATAGAAAGACTATTTTCAAATTTGATAATTCATCACTGGTTATAATTCAGTACATTATACACTTGAAAATGGGAATGGCAAGTGATGTTGAACGTACATGCAGGATTTCTGCAGTAGAGAGTCTAAATAAACACTTTCTTTATATGATTGAATGAAGTTCATTTTTGAAAACTTTTCGTTACCAGAAAATTGAACGTTAATTGGGTATTTACCAGACATGGGTTTGAAAATATGTATAGTTTTAAAACGGCGATTGTGCTTTGACGTTTTCGTCGGGTTGGGTCGCGATGGGTTGGGTTGTGTCCGCATACAGGAACTTTATGTGATTTGGACTTGGGTTCAAAAAACCGACCCATGGACACCTCTGGGTACAGTACTATATACAATAGTCCATTTTAATTGCTCAAAGTTTCACGTAGGATAACCAATAATCGCACATATAAAGAACATTTAAGTACAGTACATAAATAGTACAAATGCTGGAATAAATAACAAACTGGAATGTTGCTTCCCTTATCATCGCCGCAAAAAATCTAAAAGAATTTATTGAGAATTCTAGTGCTATTCATACTTTGAATGTACACTTTATTTCGTGGATTTTAAAAGGAAGCTTAAATGAAGTCAATTTTACACATCTAATAAGTTGTATTACAAGTGTTTTACTGAATTTTATGATGCATCTACGAGTGTATTAGAAAATAATATCGTAAGTTGTGATAGTATACCATATGAAGTATAGAGGGCGTGCTGCTTTCAATATGTAGTTTTCACCTTTCAGAATACGAAAGATGGACAAACGGCTGATAACAATCATCGCCGTTGTGGTCGCGATTTCAGTTGCTGTTGCAATAGGAGTAATCTTGGCCGTGCTTCTCACCAGACAAATAGGTAACCTGTGCAAGCACTTTCTAATAAACTAAGTAAATGGATAAGATCATATTTAAAAATAAACTGTGGGACTTCGACAAGAACGCTGATATTTTCACGTAATTTAGTGAAACAGTAAATTATTTCAAACTGCTGTTTACTTGTAACTGTTACCAGTTACTACCGGTATATGACTGCAGTGATTGTCACTGGTACCACTGTACAAAATGTACAAAAGACAACAAAACATGCGGAAGTCCGAACACTGATAAAAATGTATAATGTCCCCTTGTAACAAAAGGTTAGCCAATTCTAGTCTAAGCAGTAAGTGACACCCTGTTTCGGTGTATTGTCGCAATTATCGGGAAGCGAACGCAGTATACCGAACGGTGATTAATTAAGGTGAATTATTGAAGTGACCTGCTAATTGAGTAAATCGTTGGCCAATCTTTCAGCGTTCCTGAAAGACTGGCCAATGCAAGTGGCAGGTAGAAAGATATGGGAGCCTACTACTGTAGACCTATTGGACCCTAATAAATGACATGAAAATTGCTAAAAAGAATTGATGCTGGCTCAATCGTCGCACGGATAAACAAGAACTATACGCCCTGTGTCAAAAAACCCGGGCAAGGGTGACAAGCTCGCTACTGGAAGAAACCAACGAAACAAACTAAATCTGGGAAAGAACTTGAAAATATGGACGTGGATTGTGAGAGGACTAGAGTCAGACCGAAGCTGCAATTTACAGTTTCGGCCGAAACCGAAACTGGAGCCGTTACTGAAGTACTACATTCGGCCGAGGCCGAAGCTAAGCCGAAACTGTCTGTAATAGATTCGACCAAAGCCGAAGCTATTGACATGCAGTCCTAAAAGTTTTTGAACATCGACGTTTTATTTTGGAGATACAAAAATATCGAGTGTAGGACAGTCTCCCCCGGACATTTTCCCTCCCAGACATTATCCCCCGCCGGACATTATCGTCCCGGACATAACCCCCGGGCAATGAAGTAATGAACAATGTAAATCAATATCAAAAATTTTAATTTTAAAAATTCAAAATGGCAGTGTAGTTTTATGCTTACTTAATCAAGCATTTGATAACAGTTTAAACTGTCTCTTTTCTGGTCTATTAGTCTAGGCTCTAGAATGCTAAAAATGAATTAGGTGTCCAAAGCCAATTTCATAACGCCGGCTTTATAAGAAAATCATGAGGAGCATTGACTATAACGGATAGGTGAAACCTTTGAAGACCGGTGAGTAGAAACGATTTAAATTTTGATTTAAAGATTTCAATTGAGAACTTTTAAACAGTGATAGCGACACTAATTCTCTTTCAGCGCCAGTAGATTTCGTCAAAGCCCGTTGAGTAGACAAATAGGGGATTATGTCCGGGGGTTTCATTTCAGCTGGAGTACCAGAGGAATAATATCCGAGGGAATTGTGTCCAGGGCAGAATGTCCGTTCCACAAAAACACGTATGATTAATATAAAATATACAGTATTAGGAAAAGTTACTTTCTCATTTGTTAACTTATCCTAAAGTTAACTTTTTACATTGGCTGTAGAAAAATAGGCATACACATCATTATTATTAAAATATAAATAAAAGTTAATTTGTCACTTGCGATGTTAATTTATTTAAACAATCTATAATTAATTGTTGCCGAAAAGTCGAATCCTGTAAGCCAATCCTGCATTTTGACTTAGCCTAACAAATTCCTACGTCTATCCGAATATACTTGTCCTGCAGAACTGAACAATGGTTCGCTGGCAACTCTGGCAACACTGGTGGGTAGCGAAGAAAGAAATTTCTGGGCAGCAGGTTTAAGAAGTTGGAACTGGCTATTATGCCGGTAGTATATATATATATATATATATATATATATATATATATATATATATATATATATATATATATATAATTGGTTCCAGATTGTGACAAAAGTGGCTGATCAGAGTAGGATTGTATAATGTTATGTAGATGTTAATCAGCAGTCACGAGATATTTGCATAAGACTGGTGGGACTAAATAAATCAAAGCATTGGAATCGGGAATCGAAATTGATGAATGAAGGTTATTATAGCCACTTCCTTTGAACCTTTGAACTTCCAATGGCGCTAGTGATCTTATTCGTTAGGCTACTTAGTCTTTCAACCTTTGAAGCTGAATTCTAGATAGCACACGTACACACCATAATCATGTTTAACTAATTGATAACAACGAAAACTTTTACAGTCGTCACTTATATGACGCTGAAAGTTACGACTATGAGTCGTAACTTATAATTAGTTATGGCAGAAGCCGAATATTATGAAAGCGATTCGGCCGTAGCCGAATGTTGACCGAATCTGACAGATTCCTTAGATTCGGCGCCGAAGCCGAATCCGAAGTTCGGTCTCTCTCTCTAGGAAGGACTAAAGAAATTGGAAAAACTTCACCTTTGAGCAACAAGCTAACGAGATTATCCATCGACATCTGTGGTCTCTCGGAAACAAAATGTAGGCTAACGACACAAGCGAATTCACAACCTCGCTTATTCGTCTGAGGGGGTGCCGCATCTGATAATCAATTCTAAAAGAGAACCCATACTTAACTGGAATACATAACATAAGTTTACTTCAAAATAAGTTTCACTTATGAAATTATTGCAAACATAGTCTTCGATTAAAACGCTTTCAGGTTCCACTTCTACAAAGACAGGAGACATTTCTCTGACCGGCAATTTTATTATTCTGCACAAGACAGCTTCAGCAATATCAGACGCTACCATTTGCAAATATGTAAGTCTGGCTTCTCCCTATCATCATTGACATTACATATGCTGTATATATACATGTATAATTGTATAAATATATATAGTTTATTAATGTTTGTTAGTAATGAGTAAACCTGAAATAAGAAGTGGATTGAGCAAAACAACTGCGGGAGCATCACTTAACAAGATATGGAAAGTTCACAGTATTCCTGTGAATACCAAAGCCCGACTATTGGGATCAGTGGTGCGACCGGTCGCTACATACTGTACGGCTGCGAAGCTGAACAATAAAAAAGATGAACAGCACTTACAGGCATTTGAAATGAAGGACTCAAGACAAGTAATGAGAGTATCTTGTAAAGCAAAGAAAACGAACGCATGCATAATGGATAAAGCAAAGGTTGAACGAACCCTACTGGAGACAATTAGAGAAAGAAAGTTGAAACACTGAGGACGTATTGAGCGAATAAAACAGGAATGTCTAAAGGAAGAAATAATACAAGGCAGAATGCCAAGATGACGAAAAAATGCAGACGAAGAAAAACAGTGGGAGGACAGCATCAAAGAATGTACAGGACTCAATATAGAGCAGGCGACAAGGGCAGCAGAAGACCGTATAATATGGAAGAAGACAGTCCACAATGCAACCAATCTTCGGAGTGAAGACGGTTGAAGACAAGACAAGACAAGTAACGTACTGTACTACTGTACGTAGCGCTGTTCTTATAGGACGAGGGGATGCGGTTGTTTTATAAATGTTGGTAGGCAACGCAATTTCATTATGTCCAAACAAAAGTACTCTTAATGCTCTTGACAGATTGATTCAAGTAGCTGTGTGTAAAATTTTTAAAACAAGTGAGGCAGATAATGTTGATTATATCAGAGTTTTAACGGGTTTGGAAAGTATACTTGTTGCTGTAAAAAAGCGACAAGCATCCTTTGTCAATAAATACGCGAAGAAGCCACTGTATTTTGCCGAGTGCATTGCTAGAATTTGTCTGAGGGCAGAGGCTGGCTGTGGGCAGTGCTAATGGCTGTACTGTGTAAAGTTGGTGCTTAGTTTATTGGTTTATTATTAATTTGCTTTTATTTGGTTTTTGTTCAGTTGATTTATGGTATTCCTTGTTTGTGTACTATTTTTTGATGCTGTGCTTGTCACGAATAAAGATTATTATTATTATGGGAGGAGCTTGAGAAGAGAACGAAATTTTGCTAATTTTCTGGCTGTACAGCAGTGAATACCTTATATCCCCTCCCATTACCACTTTTCATCTACCTCCCACCTCTCTCTTTTCACATACCATCCCAATTTTCTGATTTCCTATCTCCTACCCCATTACATCCATTTCTCACTCCTTCCCTTCCCTCTCTATCCTTTCTCCTCCCTTCCTCTTCCTCGTCCCCTCCAACTCTCCCATATCCTTCCCCCTAATCACTCTTCTCTCATCCCTCCATCTCTCTTTCTTCCCTTTTCATTCCATCTTCTGATCAACTCCCTCTATCCCTTCCCACTCCACTTTCCTTCCATCCCTCCCATCCACTCGCTCCCCTCCTCAAACTACTCTAAACAAACCGGATATCATTGCACGACCTAATTCGTATATTCGATTCTTTCCCTTCGCCTCATCCCTTCCATTTCCTCCATTCTTCAGTCTTTCTTTTCACTCCCCTTTCTTCTCCTTCTCATATATAGGCCTACATAAATTATTACATTATATATGGTGTATAAAGTCATGTAATGAAGCACGCATCTATCCTCCGAAGTTTCTTCAGTCCTTCCTTCTGACGAATACTGCCGCATCAACCGACTTTCAAACAGGGATCAAGCAACCATTGTGATAACTCTTCGTTACATGAATTCGAAGAAAGGGTATGGGGTGGAACAAAACCCATTGTGGCAGAATTACCACCAAAATTTTATTACCACAAAAATCCTATAAAAACAACCGAGGCGAAGTGGTTGCGATCTTAAGAATCAATTTTCAACAAAGTGACGTGTATTTGCCACTCATTTTGAAGAGCCGCTAATTTCCAGTGCTCCTAAAATTTGCAATGGCCATCAACAAGTAGAAGGGGCATACGTTTGAACATGTAGTAATATATTTAGGCGATCCCATCTTTTCCTTCGCTAACTTATAGGTGGCGTTTTCGCGAACAAGAAAAACGGCATGTATCAAGTCATGTTTCGGTCATGAACAAGTCATTGGACAAAATGCTAGAGCATTTACAAAAGCGTACTAAGTCGGAAAATCTTTGGCTGAATAAAATCGAGTAAGAAAAGAAACAGCCAAGCTCTCCCGCCATTTTTGACGAGCAAACAGCTAGTAAATAGGTAAACACCAACGTTTATTAGGGGGGAAAAGCTGAGGCCGAGTAACATCACCAGAGTTTGTTTTGCCATTGCAGTTTATACAATGTGTCCGGAGGGACAACTCTATTTTCACTATAACTTTAGGAAATCTTGGCAGATTTCTATAAAAAATCGGATGCTTTACGTGGGACTGATATCGAAATCATGGGATATAAAAACGCACCATTACAGTACATGTATGTATACACCCTTTAGCTATTTCTTGAACGTAATATATGACCTGCTCGTGACACCGTTGAATGGCTTCACTGGGAGAGTTCTGCTTTCATACCACCCGAACTGTGACCACCAAACTTACCAGATTTGAACCCGGTGGACTAAGCTGTGTAGGATGCTTTACGTGGACTGTTATCGAAAGCATGGGATATAAAAACGCACTCTTACTGTATGTACACACCTTTTAGCTATTTTTTGAACGTAATGTACTGTATGACCTGCTCGTGACACCACGAAAAGAAACTTGGCCAACTTCAATAAAAATTTGCAGTTTGAAATAAGTTTTAAATGGTTTCAGAAGATACAAACATTATCTTAAAAAGGCTGTAATGAGTATTCAAAATGTCCATCGCATGAATCGACTCATGATTTCATTATTTCTACGGGAAAGGGTCTACTGGTCACGATTTCCAATCTGAAAGAACAAAAGCAGAAATTGGTGACTGGTGAATGGGTTGGCAACGACATTTTTGCATCAGAAATTCATCAGTGGCGACGACGTCTGAAATCATGGATCAATTCTTGCGGTGGACATTTTGAATACTCATTGGAGCCTTCTTCAGATAATGTTTGTATCTTCTGAAACCATTTTAAACTTATTTCAAACTGCACATTTTTATAGAAGTCGGCCATGTTTCATTAAAGTTGCAGTTAAATTAGAGTTGGCCCTCTTTTTAACCGGACACAGTGTGGATAGACCATCTTATCTAATAATTTTCTTTGTCCATTAAGTTTGTCAGTCACGCTACACGGCGAATGTTGGACGACGTTGTTGCGATAGGCAATCAAACTTTATAATCGACGGAGCGTTTAACGAAGCGTCCTGATTGCAGTTTGCGAAGCGTCATCATTGGCTGATTGACCACACGGGAAAGCGCCCTCATTGGCTGCACGTTGTTCGGCACTACTGGGGCGCAGTTCCCAGTGTGGGGTCTACGGCACCAAACGGGGACTGCGCCCCCGGTAGTGTCGTACAACCTGCCAACATCTACAGCCTGCCATCTTCATCCTTCCGTCGGAGACAGAAGGATGCGCCCCCAGCCCCGCGTGTGGGGCCGTAGGCCCTATTGGCGGAGTAGCTCCCGTGTGGGGCCGTAAGCCTTATTATTATTATTATTATTATTATTATTATTATTATTATTATTATTATTATTATTATTATTATTATTACTAAGACAATTTATATAGCGCTGTAATTTAATAAAAGTACAAAATCAAAAGCGCTTTCACAACGCTGGCATGTCAATGAGAGTCTGAAGGTGGCGATGTTAAAAATCCATAGGAAATGAAGATTCCGATTTTATTGTTTGAAAGTGTCCAAGTCTGCGGAGGGAAGCTGGGATCGAGTTCCAAAGTTTAGGTGCAGCGTATGAGAAGCAAATTTTCAGGGATGACTGATTCAGTGGGCGTGACAGAGTGAGATGAGATGATGAACGTGTGGGTCGAGGAGGCTGAGGGGTTAACAGCGGTCTAAGGTAGACAGGTTTTGATGACTGAAGCGAACTATATGCGTATTATTACCTTATATTGGATGCGTTACAGTTATTTTAAGCCAATGTAATGATTTTAGTATGGGTGAAATATGGGAGAAGTTAGGTGACTTAGTAACAGCGCGAGCTAGTGCATTTTGTATTGATTGCAATTTGTTGACGGAGGCTTTGGGAAGGTTATAGTAGATGGAGTTACATTAATCTAATTTGGAGTGGACTATTGAGGTGGCAATTGTGGAGGCAGCTTTGGTATCGAGGCAAGGATGTAGGCGACGTAGGTCACGAATATAAACATAGCAGGCTTTTGTAAGGTGGGAGATTTGTGATTCAAAGTTTAAAAAGAATCAAATTTGAATCCGAGATTTTTTGCAGTTGGAACAGAGGTTATTGTGGTGTCAGGAGCCAAGACTAGTTTAGGATTGTCAATTTTTTGAGTTGTTGAGGTAGTCCAATTAAAAAACTGTCTTAGATGGGTTGAGAGCGAGATGATCAGATGACATCCATGCAGAAATAGATGAGAATGCAGATTCAAGCTCAATAATAGATGCATTAAATGAAGGAGGCGAGAAGGAAAGGAATAACTGAGTGTCATCAAATGACAGAAAGAACTCGCTGCCGTGATGAAGTCCGGTGCCGAGTCCTTAAGAGGCGGTCCTTCACAAGACTGCAGCCACATTGACACGACAACGAGGACCGGAAGATGATGTTAAGAGTCCGCGAGTTGGTAGCAGAGTTCTCTGCACAGTAAGCTCCGGTGGTGAATTCCGAAGAAGCGGTCTTCCGCGAGAGTATAGTTCGTCTCCGAAATCGCCAATTCCGACGAAGATGGAAGTTCCAGCGAAGTCCGGACCGGCAGTCAGTCACGGTCCCGTAGAATTTACACGCGGCGGCCATTTTAATGCCGGACATTGGAGAATCGTCAACGGCGACAGCGACCGACTTAAAACATTCCAGAACGACGTGGAGAAGTGGAGGACGGCAAGAGATTCGTCGGAAAACCAACGAGTGGAACGCAGTCCTCGTGATTGGCGTATAATCCAAGCGCAGAAAGTCGGTATATGCCGAGAACGGCGACGAAACCGTGGCACGTACAAACACGTGCTGAGAGCCGTGAAGGCGCCAAAACCGGAAAACCCGCACCCTTAATTGAGTGCAGCATCCCGTCAGGGATCATGTCTCTCATTGGAGCCCGTAGGACTCACTGGGGCGCAGCCCCGAGGGAGACCAAGTCCAGTCGCCCGTGGAGACCAAGCCCCATTTTGGACCGTAGGCCCAAAAGGAGACGTATGCCCAAAAAGTCCGTAGGTCCCACTGGGGGGCGCACCCCCGCGGACACCAGATCCCCTTTGAAGTCGTAGGCCCATACCGTGGTCATAGGTTCCGGTATGGTATGGTATACCACAGGGCTCGGTGCTAGGCCCATTACTCTTCGTCTTGTACTTGTCTGACCTAGGGCGAATAGTGCGATCTTATGGACTTTCTCCCTTCGCGTACGCCGACGACATCCAGATTTTTTCGTCGTGCTCACCAGCAGATAAAGAACAGTTGGAGTTGAGAATAACGCACTGTACCACTGTGATGGATCAGTGGATGGTCTCAAACAGGTTGGCGTTGAACCCAGGGAAAACTGAAATATTCTGGTTCAGCTCACCGAGAAGGACTCATCTATTAAGCCAAACCCCACTCTCCATTGCAGGCGCGATGGTAGCGCCGACAACTCAATTGCGGCTACTTGGAGTCATCTTGGATCAGAAACTCACCCTGGAGAGTCATGTGCATAATATAACAAGAGTATGCTATTTTCACTACGGAAAATCAAACAGATCAGACGCTATCTGCCGACAGACGTAGTGATCCTATTGGTGCCCATTAATTAATTCTGACACGAATCGATTATTGTAATAGCGTCCTATATGGACTGCCAGAAAATCGACTGCGAGGTCTACAGTCAATTGTGAACACATCTGTGAGACTAATTTTTGGTGCAAGATGGTGCGATCATATCACTCCTTACTTAAGAGATAAATTGCACTGGCTACGAGTTCCTGAACGCATAATATACAAGAGATGTCTGATAACGTTCAGAGCTATAAATGATCAAACCTGTCCTGATTATCTGGCTACACTGATTCGAAGACACACTACGCCGGCCAGTAACCGACAGCTTCGCTCCAGTAACAAGGTCTCCCTAATCATCCCACCACCTTCGCAAACAACGATTCTAGGTGAAAGATCAGTCACCAGAGGGAACCCACTTCTGCGGAATTCCCTCCCGGACTTCGTCACTAATTCGAAATCTATCGATCAGTTCAAGAAAAATCTCAAGACACACTTGTTTAGTACGTCGTATGATGGCTAACTCTTTATTGTAAAGCACTCTTGATTTAGGCGTATGCCTTGTTATAGGGCTCTATAAATTATCAGATAATAATAATAATAATAATGGTGTGCATCTCCCTGTGCTGGGGCAAGGCCACCCTGTGAGGCCGTAGGAAACTTTTTAAATAATAGTCACGCATTCACTTAACATTTTCACATTTTTGAAATTTTTATATGTAATAATTTAAACTTTTGTAATAAATCGGGGTAGGAAGTATCCACACCCTCCCGTCATTTTTGACGGATTATCAGCTGGTTTTTACATAAACGCGCATAATTGTTTCGTTTTGACAGCTTACAACGATTTTGTCAAGTGCTCAACTTAGCACCACCAAGTGCACGATCTCAATTATGAGGTGAGTGTCAAATCCTTACACAACGTTAAATCTCAGTGCTAACGGCATTAAATTGATAACTACTAGTAACTAATTGTGGGAGGCAGTCCAAATATCATTGAAAAGTTTTAGGACTCGTGAATCAACCAATTGTTATGCTTGGATGGCAATGATGTATCAACATAGGAAACAAGCGCTATAAAATATATGACTATAAATGGATGACTGATGAAGAAACACGATTTCTAACTACATCTGATGGAAAGGGAAATGTTTGTTAGAAAAGATGCTAATTCCTCGCAAATTACAAAGAAAGACTAGTTTCATTATGGCGTTAATTGAAATTTGTCTATCAAGAATGCGTTTCACGCGTTTGGTCATTCTATGTATTTAAATTAAACTACAGTGTAAAGGCAGAACTTAACGAACTTGTGACTGATAGTGGTCGCTCTCATCAAAGAAGCGTCGATAAACAGTGGGTTTACTTTTCCTGGAATGACACTTTTCACACAGACAATAGGCCTACAAATGGATTCACTGACAGCGTTAGAGATTCTCTTTTACGAAATTCATGTGTAGCCCTATTGTCTGTGCAAAGTGTCATTCCAGGAAATGTAAAGGAAATACAAATTCGATTGCAATGAAGGAAATCTAAACGTCATCATTTCAGGGAATGGAAGTTAAGAATATCATATTACAAGAAACTAATAACACATGCATTAGTTAGAATGTCCTAATTGTGCTGTAATAATTAATAAGAGCGAAATCTTAGATTTCACCACAGACATCCTCACCAATGCTGCAGACATTTACTGAACAATTATTATTAACAATTTTGAAGTAGTGGTTATTTTGATATATTGTCATGTCTCATTGATAGTTCTATTATTATGTATTATTATTATTATTATTATTATTATTATTATTATTATTATTATTATTATTATTATTATTATTATTATTATTATTATCATTATTATCATCATCATCATCATCATCATTAAACTGACAATGTCTTGTGCTACATATTCAGTTATATACAAGGTGCGATTTGTATGAGGGAAGGGGAATTTTCCTCCCCACTGCCCAACTACACCCCCCCACTGAGGTGGCTAATGACATCCCAGCCAGGGAAGTCAATCATCTCCACCACTGTGACAAGAATATGCATTCACCGTCAGCAGAGAGAGAAATTTTTTTAGCGCTTCGTGCCGAGCATGAGTAAAATGTCTGATAAGTGCTGCGCCAGCGACCCGCTGCCGAGACGTCTCCTCAAGGAATGCTCCGACATCTTAGCGCCGTTCATCACGGAGCTCATTAACCGCTCGCTGCTGCTCGGGGAGGTGCCGCAGACGTTCAAAGACGCCTTCGTTACATCGCGGATTAAGCGACCCGGCCTAGACGCTTCAGACGTTGGATCCTACAGACCGATCTCGAATCTGTCTGTCCTGTCGAAGCTGCTTGAGCGGATAGTCTCCAGGCAGCTCACGGACTATCTTGCGTCGTCTGGCCTCTACCCCGAGCTGCAGTCCGCCTACCGTGCCTATCATTCCACGGAAATGGCAGTCCTCAAAATCACCACAGACATCCTCCGTGAACTGGATGAGGGTCAGCTGGCTGTCCTCGTTCTCCTCGATCTTACGGCCGCATTCGACACGGTGGATCACTCGATACTACTGCGTCGGTTTGATGTCTCTTGTGGCATCAGTCACGCGGACCTTCAGATGGTTCTCTTTATATCTCGATCGCCGTACACAATGTGAGCGTTGTTCCAATTCCAGCACTCACCCATCCTACGTTATCTGCGGTGTCCCGCAAGGATCTGTTCTTGGACCCATCCTGTTTACCCTATATGTGGCTGACCTGATACGTCTCATCCGTCAACATGGCTTACAAAGACACTTGTATGCGGATGACACCCAGATATATGGAGGCTGCTGGCCTTCGGAGACGCAGCAACTGCTTGAGTGTCTCACTCGGTGTCTGGATGAGATGGCAGACTGGCTGAAGTCTAACAGGCTCCAGCTCAACGTCGCCAAGACCGAGGTCCTCTGGCTTGCCAATGACCAACATCAACAGCAGCTGTCGCGTTCCTGTATCAGGATCAACGATCTCGAGCTACGCCCAGTCACATTTCGTACGGAACTTGGGCATCTATCTCGACAGTGCAGCGACGATGAAGCTGCATGCAGCTAAGACGGTTGCAAGCTGCTTCGCCTCTCTCCGGCTGATCAAGAGTCTACGTCGGTCAGTCTCAAGCCGTCCTCAAGACTCTGGTCGTAGTTCCAGTCTTCACCAGACTAGACTATGGAAATGCCGTTCTCGCTGGATCGCCTTCCCATCTACGCGGCAGGCTGCAGTCAGTCCTGAACGGGGCTGCTCGCCTAACTAATCGGTCAGCGCGTTGCGAGCACGTCACTCCGCTACTTATTGATCTACACTGGCTGTCCGTGCCAGAGCGCATTAAGTTTAAACTATCAACTCTCGTTTATCGTTGTCTGCACGGAACAGGGCCGAGCTATCTGGCGACCGAGTTGCGCAGCGTCTCGGATCTTGAAGGCCGTAGACGACTGAGATCCTCTACCACGGCTGAACTGATTGTCCCTAGGACGCGTCTCATCGCTGTCGGTGATCGAGCTTTTCCGGTAGCTGCTGCGTACGCTTGGAACTCACTTCCTGCAGATATCCAGGTGGGAATCTCCATTGGAGACTCCCAGCTGGATATCTGCAGGCTCCATCACTCGACACATTCAAGAAACGTCTGATATCTTGGCTATTTAGAACTAGTTGTTTATTTATTTAGTTATGTAATGTGTTCACGCAGTCAATCGACTAGTCACCACATTAATCTTGACTTTACTTACTTACTTACTTTAAAAAATTAAACTTCATGCTCTTTAAAAACTGTGGAGAGATTTATCCAGACTTGGAGTCAACGCCACAACTTTCGAGGCCGAGGCGAGGCCAAGGACTTGTTACACGAGGCCAAAGCCAAGGCCAAGGACAGCAGGTCTAAGGCCAAGGTCGGGAACCAGAGGTTTGAGGCCAATGACATCAGGTCCGAGGTCGAGGCTATGGCCGAAGACCTAGCATATAGGCTTTTACGCTACCAAGTTTGATTTTTGTCAGTTGCACAGTTGCTAAACACAAATGATAGACTGAGATACCCAAGTTGGTACGTTGTGGCGAGCTAGCAAAGGACAGACCTGGCGCTTCAACATAAAAGCATAACCTAAATCTTCGAAAATGACAAATATATTTCCAAAGTATATTGACGAAAATGCTATAAAACCATATATTATCAACATCAACAGGACACAAAATGCCACTTTCAGTTATGATATTACTAGCACAAATTCGATAAGTTTTTCAAACAACAGTCAAATTCTATGGCCGTTCACACTAAATGTGCTTGTTACATTTCAGAAATACTAAAAACAGGGGTCAGTGTTTTATCCAGGCCTGTTAGGAGGGAAGATTTTACCCCCCAAAACCTCAAAATTCCCTTCAAAAATCCCAGCACTTACACAAATTTTGCATTGAATTGTGTCTTTCCCCTCCAACCAAGTCGATTCCCCCTCCCCGAAAGCCTCAATTCCCCCCCAAAGGCGTGGAGTCTGGATAAAACGCTGGTTAAACGTAAGTCAAGATTAATAAATACGTAAGGAGACTAGACTATGTGTTCAGGCATTATTCGTCTCCTTTATACTGACAAGAGGGCTGATGCACACTTCAAGCTGATAGTCCAACAGTGTGAATGCGCAATCCTCTTGTTTAATTCCATGGCGTGACGGTTTGACCCTGAACACAAGGCCAAGGGATTTTCTCCTGAGGCCAAGGCCAAAGCCAAGAACTTGTATCTCAAGACCAATGCCAAGGCCAAGGCCAAGGACAGCGTCACTTGGCCTCGGCCTCGAGGGCCTCGAGGCCAAGGCCACGACCTCGGGGACTCCAAGTTTGGATTATCTTAACCTTTGAAGAAATTTGTCTGTGTTGCTGATTAAAACATTTATACATCGTCATGGCCTGACAATAAAATTGACGGTTTACGGACAAATCGCCCCAGCAACTCACCCCGGAAAACTCGCCCCAGTAACTCGCCCCCGGTAACTCGCCCCCTGAATAAAAAGGTTTTGCGGAAAATTCGCCCCTAACAACTCGTCCCCAATTCGCCAACTCGCTAACAAATGAGGACAAATCAAATCCCAGTTCAAATTTCAAAAACAATATAAATACGCAAATGTCTCGGTCGTTACGGGCGCATCGAGCCGTTAAGAACTGACTTAAACTGGTCTAGAGCAGTAGGTCTAACTGTTGACACCACAAACCATTACGGCTTTGCGTGTTTAGAGGCCTACTATATAAAAGCGATGTACCGCAACCCCAACTAGAATAGAACGATCGTCGCTCTAGTTGACATGACATGACATCTTTATTTCTTTCTCCATAATTTCTTCACAACTTACATAAAATATGAACAAAATAACATGCACATAAGCCTATGGACTTATCTAATAATAGCATTGTAACTGATCAGAAGGTTGAGAAAGAAATAAGAAATGGTTACTGAAGGGATCATGGATCCCGCATGAACGTAACCAGTTCATATGAAATGTTATAATGATAGCAAACATAAATTAATAAATTAGTTTCATAATTTGAATTTAAGTAAAATTAACAAACATAGCATATAAGTGTCTGTAACAAGGTAGACTATAGATTAAATAGTTAAAGCTAAAGTTAAATATCAGTTCTAATTATTAGGCTTAGTTGATGTTTAGAATGGCGGATTTTGTACAATCGCAAAGAGGAAAACGAAAGTTGGTTCACGAAAAACACATTTACGTATATTCAAAGAAAACAAAGAACGAGGAACGTGATATTTGAGTTACTGGGGGCGAGTTGCCGGGGGCTAGTTACTGGGAGCGAATTGTCTGGGGTGAGTTGTACCTGGATACGAATTTACCGGGGGCGAGTTACTGGGGACCGTGGGCGAGTTACTGGGGGCGAGTTGTCCGTATCCCAAATTGGCATAGCCTATCATTAGGGGCTGTCCATTAATTACGTCAACAAATTAGGGGAGGGTTTAAAAGTTTGACAGCTGTTGACAGGTGGAGGGGTCAAGAGAAGTTGACGTCAATAATTTTATGTTTTTTACAAATGATAAAAATAGGAAATTTTATGGAATACTATTTATTACAACGGAAAAAGGCCTGACAAGCAAAAAACAATGACATAATCACCACATTATGACACTTGATTAACAAAAGAAAGGGGAATGGTCATCGCCGCAAAAATAATAACCCTCCAAACTTTTTAGGGAGACCCGTCACTGATCTTAGTGGGGGTCAAAAGTTTTTGACATAATTATAGGGGGGTCAGTGAAAGTTGACAGTTGTTGACAAATGGAGGAGGGGGTCAAAATTGCCCAAAAACTGTTCACATAATTAATGGACAGACCCTTATTTGGCGATAGAGCAATAGTTTATCTAGCAGAACTGTGCGAAGAAGATCCGCCGCAAGCCTTGAATCAGTTCCGACAGTACAAGAAGAACAATGCTAAAGTAATCGCAATGTGCTTGCTTCAATACTCAGCAGAATTCAAATTCTGCCTACCTCGTCAGCTGAATGTGAGCGGGGTTTCTCGTACATGAATATAAAGCATAACCAGTTAGAAATCAACTGTTCACTAGGAACCTTAAAACACATTTATTTAACATTCCATTAGGGACACTTTCATCTCTTCTTTTATTTAACCAGTTAGAAATCAACTCAGTGTCATCACTTTCATCTCTTCAACACTGTTCAATTATATTGAAAAATGGGCATGCAATGGACGACATGCTGCCTCAAACAGGGGCGTAATTTGGGAGGGCAGGCGGACTGTGACCCCAAATGAAATGAATAAATAATGTATAATGTATAAAATAAATAAATGTAAAATGTGTAAAAAAATCGCAATTTTTTTTCTGAAATTGACAATTTGCCAAAATTGGCCCCACATTTGCGAAAAATTGCCCAAAATTTGCCCAAAATTTACCAAAAATTGCCAAGAATTTGCCAAAGAACACCCAAAATTTGCCCAAAATTATCTCGCCCTCAAGCAAAGTGTAAAATGACTCTACTGGCTTCAGATGCACCAACTGGCAAAAACGGACAAGACAAATGCGTCAATTCCTGCCATGGCAACTCTGTATTAATGTTAAATGATAGTTGTTTGAAATTAGGTAGAGATTTTCAATTGTTGCAACTTGCAGTTGCGTTATTATATTTGTGGTTTAAATAAATGGTGTGTGACAATTTATAAGAATAATATTGAAAATTTGAGCAAAGTAATGTGCGTCAAACCATGCATTTTCGATGTTCACCACTCACTGCTCTTTATGTCCACCCACTGTTCCAGGTCACAAATCGCAACCTGGTTGTACAGTGTATAGGCCTATATATTCTTCATATACATGGTTTGGCCTTTCCTCTGTGTTCAGAATCCTTATACAACTCGAATAACAGAAGCCTTAAAATCTTGATTAATGTAGACATAAAGGAATAATAATATATACGTGATCAATAATCTCCGAATGCTCTGACAACAGAAATCTAATGATAATACCTCGCTGCAAGTGTAGACCATTACTGATTCCAGGTCAGTTACCTTGTCAAGTTGTCAAGTCCACAGATATGGAATAATCAGCCGATTTTCAGAATTTGAATTTTTTGGCAAAAATAAACCGTCTTCTATAGAATATACGCTAAGCTCCATTTTCGTCACCTAATGCCTGGCTTTACTTTAGCACATTTTCTTGACGAAAGCAATAATCTTTCCTGTGCAATGAAGTCAATGTCACGCTTTCAAATATAATGTTGTCAGGAATGAAATATTCAGCACAGACCATAATGTCAATATGAATGTCTTTTTATAGTTCAGGCAGTGTCAAAGTCAGGTACAAGCTAACCATAGGCAACGTCGATGGGAAAGATCGACAGTCTGTGTTGAAATTAGCGAGTTCTTCAATCGCTAAAAGCTCATCAGACATCTCAAGTTTCACCATCAATCAAACATCCATAACATTTTACGATGAATCAGGTAAATTACAAACATCATAAAACGCTTCTATTTCAAATGCCAGGGCTTCCGCAATAAGTTGCAAAATAAAGTTCAGCATAAACAAATCGTTTTTCACGAGAAGTGTTTTGCGTCAGAACAGCAGTAGCCAATTTCATCTATTATAGATCATGCGAAACGTTTCAACTTTCAACGCATTTACTTTATATCTTACGAACAAGAAATATTTTAAGTTTTGGAAGACGTTAGTGTAAATGAGACTTCCAGCACGATTGAATATTCTAAACGTTCTAGTGCTCGATGGGATTAAATAATTAGACTGGAAATGATTTTTCGTGTCAAATGTCTCAAATGAATGCTTCCATTACAACACTTTCGTATTTTTGTCGAACTGTGTTTTAGGTTTGGAGCAAAATAATTGTTATTGGCGGTGGTCGTGTGCAGGTTCAAACTCAGTGTGTGTGTCTGTTGTCGGCGGCTATGAATGTATCTGTCTAACGGGATCTAAATACGATGCAAACACCAAACTCTGTAGCAATGGTAAGACGATATCGCCGATATAAAAACGAGAGAGTGACACGGGAACAGCTTTTATTCCCATCCCCAATCCGCATCCAAACATTCTTTCCGCCCCAAGTTCCCACTTCCCATCCCCATCTCCGCCGCATTTGTCCCCATCCTCTTGTGACGAATTTATAAATAGCCATAGGTAAGATTTAGCAGGCAATTAATAATAATGAGCTGAGGCCCGATAGGCCCAATATAATACAGTAGAATGACCGCATGTAGTGAGAGAGAAAGCATTAGATGCATGCGGCGAGCCATTAGAGAAAGCGAAGCGCATGCAAGTCAGTGAGTAGTAACCCCTTTTCCTTGGCCGGCAGAAATCGTATAAATAGCCGATCTCACGAAAGATCAGGACCGATTGCCGAGGCGGCGTGTGGCAAGGAAAGGTGTGTATTGATTTAATATAAAGGTAGGGCACCCAAGCACCTTTAGTCGGGCACCCAGTTAGGAAGGTAATCTGAGGTCGGAGCACCCGGAGTAGGACCAGGTGCGTAGATGCGGTAGAGGCACAGCGTAGGGCGGTGGGTTGATACGGCAGAGGCACTGAGCGTAGGGCGGTGCGAGGCACTGAGCGTAAGGAGGCGCGATAGGTGCGGAGTGAGGTAAGGTGCGCAGGTAGAGAGGTGAGGCGCACGGAGCCAGATAGACAGAGGTAAAAGGACGCTTGAAGGAAAAGATTAAGCGTGGAACGTCGAAAGAAAGTACAGAGTAGTGCGCAGAGTGACAGGAGGTAGTAAGAGAGCCTGAGATCTTAGCCAAAAAGCTAAGACGAACGACCACGTGCCTTAAAGTGAGTCTAAGCCCCGTGTGCGTCGAACCGGGCGTAGCCATCTTGAGTTTAGGAGGCGTAGGAACCTCGAGGCCCGGTTCGCCACATTCCCACTAGCCATTTCTTTCCACTCATTGTTCCCATGCAAACGAACAACAGGTGCCAGTCTACATGTGTTTTGTGGATTTCAAGAAAGCATTTGACTCAGTAAAACACGAGGAACTGTGGTTAAGCATGATAGAGATGGGATATCCACCGCATCTAATAGAAATTTTGATCAAATTGTATAACAGACAGAAAGCAAAAGTCAAGGTGGCCGGAACACTGTCAAATTGGCTAAAAATAAAGAAAGGAGTAAGACAGGGCTGTGTTATATCGCCGTATCTGTTTAACATCATGGCAGAAAAGGTAATGAGAGAAGCACTGGACGGTTTCACGGGGGGCATTAGAATAGAAGGAAAGAAGATTTCAAACTTAAGATACGCAGACGATATCATACTATTCGGTGGCTCAAGCAAAGAACTACAAGATTTGGTAACTAGGGTGGATAAAATAGGAAAAAAATACAACATGATGATTAATATTGATAAAACCCAAGGTAATGGCAACAAAAGGCAAGAGCTGCAACATCAAAATTCAGAGTACAGTATTGGAACAGGTCAACACCTTCCCGTATTTAGGGTCCATCATATCAGACGACACTTCAAGCAAAGCCGACATAAGAAGCAGACTGAATAAAGGATGTGGGCGGGAACATCATTAAACAAAATATGGAAAAGTCACAACATTCCTGTGAGCACAAAAGTGCGGTTAATGAGATCAATGGTGTGGCCAGTCGCCACATATGGCTGTGAAAGCTGGACAATAATGAAGAAAGATGAACTGCGCATAAAGGGCTTTCGAAATGAAAGGTTTAAGACAAATAATGAGAGTTTCCTGGAAAGCAAAGAAGACGAATGAGTGGGTAATGGATAAAGCAGGAGTTCAAAAAACCCTACTGGAAACAGTAAAGAAAAGAAAACTGAAATACTGGGGACATATTATGCGAACAAAGCAGGAATGTCTGGAGAAGGACATAATGCAGGGCACAATGCCTGGATCACGAAAAAGAGGCAGGCCAAGAAAAAAGTGGGAAGACAACATCAAAGAGTGGACAGGACTCACTATCGAGCACGCGATAAGAAGAGCAGAAGATCGTAACATCTGGAAGATGACAGTTCATAATGCAACCAATCTTCGGAGCGAAGACGGTTGAAGACAAGACAAGATAAGACATTGTTCCCATATACACGGATAACAAAATTCGAGAGCATATGTTAGAACATACGAACATTTTCTCGAGCGATTTCTTTGTGTAACTCTGCTGAAACTGTTTATAGCAGAAATCGTTTTGACTTGTGTAACGACTATTTGCTTTTGAAATTAAGGGTATATCGACAGATACTGCAATCCGACGAAAAAATGGATATCAAGTGCAAAGATATGCGATAAATTTCAGGACTGTCCTGATGATTCAGACGAAATTAATTGTGGTAAGCTGTTTTACTTATTAGTCACATATTGTAGGCCCTACTAATCATTTTAAAACTATTATTATTATTATCTGTTTGCAATAGCTAAAATAAACCACTGAAAGATTTATAATTTAATATACTCGCGAATAAATAACTTTGGTCAGACAACATCCGTTGTAATCACCAGGGTTTCCAATCGAACTACCAATGTCTATATATATATATATATATATATATATATATATATATATATATATATATATATATATACTTCATTATGAGGGTCTTATGATAAAAAAGTGTCCGGAGACATTAAGCAATGTGTGGTTAACTCTCGTCGTCCGAGGTCGCAAGTTCCTCGACGCTCGTGCGTTAAATCGTTGCAGAGTGCAGACAATCGTTGGAAGATGAAATTTCTTCTCTCGTGTCTCCGGTTTTCTGAGGAAAGACGACGTCCTCTCGTTGAAAAAACAAAGGAAGTCTTGATTTAGTCTGTCTCACCGCCTGTGCAGGATTGTCGCCATGTTGGCTATTGCTTTGGTATTTTGCTGATGATCGACGGTCGTTCGGCGGCTTCGCTCGAGCATTCATCTTCGCGAGGACGGCTTTGTCCGCTTCGGTTCCGACCAGGCTACGTCCGGCTTCTACGGGATCTTTCCGTCTGGTCTTCGTCCTCGGAAGCAAAGACCAGGCGGCCGTCCGTCGGGGGACCCGCCAGTCAGCCCGCGGCTGCAGATCGTTCAACGTGGCATGATTTGTGGTTGACCTGTCGTTTTCGGACAGGATAGCCGGATTTTCCATCTTCGTCGGATTTGCCGATTTCGATGACGGAACTATCTTGTTGGCGCAGGGAAGACCGATGATGATTCTGATGGTTTCCGGTGGTTATATCCGTACAAGAGGAGATGGGCAGCCACCAAGCCAATCGCTGGCGTTTCAGGCATCATCTTTGAGTCCTCGTTGGCATGTCCTGGGGGGCTGGGACAGTTTTCCTTTCGGATGAGGACGGTCCCAGGTGGACTTTGCAAGTTGACCGGACGTTGGGCCTGGAACGGCAGAAAAGTTCTTTCCATCATCACAGTGGATTTTAACATCGCCTACCTTCTGACCTTCATTGAGATGCCAGCGGTGTCGTCGTCCGCTTTTTATTTTATGATTTTAAACCATGTATCTTGCGCTATATAGAATTGTCCTTCTAATAATAATAACAAATAATAATAATAAATAATAATAATAATCCTCACTCTATCGCGTTAAAATCGTTTTTCTGTCTCACCGCCTGTGCAGGACGTCGCCGTGTTGATTGGTTGACTATTGGTAGACGTTGATCGACGGTCGTTTAGTCCTTCGTCGCGATTCATCTTCGCGGGACGTCGTTGACTCTTCGGTTCCGACGATTTAGACCGTTTAGTCCTTCACGTCGCGATGCGTTGGTGGGTCGCCGTTGACGGGTGTGGTAGACGGTTTAGTCTTTACGTGCGCGTGAAATTTGGCGGACGATGTTCGAAGACGACGTCGTTATTGGTAACAATTGCCGGTAGAACATCTTTAGTTGAGTCATTGCAGCGTCACGGGCTATCTTCTTGCGGAAGACGTTTCTTTGGGAACTTTTCCGGTGGTTATATCAGTACGGAGAAGTTGCGCAATTTAACGGACTTTTAACATCATCTTCAAAAATACGTGTACAGCGTCACAGTTTGGCCACAGTTGCGTGACTTTTTAACTTCACGGCAGCAAAGTTCTTTCCATCATAATTATTTTATCGCGGCGCAGACCTTCATTGGTGGCGATCGGTTGAAATGTTGTTCAGCATGATTTTCAATGATTGAGTACTAGCTATATAAATTGTCCTGATTAGTATTATAATGCAATAATAAGCTAATAATAATAATAATAGCATCTTAATGTCATCTATAATATTAAAATCCTTATTCTGTATGTCTGTTACCTTCAAGCGTTCTCATTGGTTGACTATCGGTAGACGGTTTAGTCTTACGTCGTCGCGATGCGTTGGTGGACGATGTTCGAAGACGACTTTGCTATTGGTAACAATTGTTCTTAGTTTGAGGTTTAAGTCATTGCAGCGTCAGAGGGTTTAACGTTGCTATTTTAACGTACATTTTAACGTACACAAAAAAATACGTGTACAGCGTCACAAATGATCACAGTTGCGTGATTTTAACGTACATAGGCCTAATTATTACGTGGCGCAGAGCTTGGCTAGGTGGCGTATGTACAGTACATCATTGAAATGTTGTTCAGCATGAATTCAAAGATTGGGTATTAGGTATAGGTATTGGATTAGTATTATCCTGCACTGCGAGCGTAGCGAGCGCGAGCGAAGCGAGCATCGTTCTAGTTATTGTCTTAAATTTTCTCCTCATTTGTCATTTTCAGTCTGTGACTTCAGTTACCAATACCCCTGTAAGAACGGGAGATGCATCTCCAACGATTGGCTGTGCGATGGTGTCAAGGACTGTCCCAAAGGCGACGATGAAAGTTTCCCACTATGTGGTACGAAATTTGCACAAAAATAGCCAATCATACTTGCTGAGCAACAGAACATTTATTTACAGACATTCTAGTAATGCACTAGATATCAGTCGATGGTTCTTCGATGTAGAATGGTAATCTCCTTGCTATATCCAATAAGTCAAATAAGGCAAATCATAAGACTACGGACTGGTTCTCAGACGCCTCAAGCTGAAAACTGCGGGTAATTGCCCTTTAAAACTTTAAACTCACGTTCTCTTTTTGTGTGGAAATCTCCTGGCTAGAGCCAGTTAGTCAAATAAAGCAAAAGATATGTCCAGGGTCGGATTCTCAGACGCTTGAAGCAGAAAACTGAGCCTAATTGTCTCGTGTTTTCTTTTTGTGTTGGGAAAGCTCTGATACTATTTACTTGTCTCGCAGACATTCCGCCTTTTATCGATTAGCATTAGGCCTGCACTGAGATCTGAACTAAGGCATCTATTTGCTTTTACAAATCATAGATGAATGTGGAAAATCTCAGTTTCGTTGTGAGAAACCGAGAAAATGCATAACATTAGATCAACAATGCGACGGTCGATCAGATTGTCTTGATTCTTCAGACGAATATCGATGCCGTATGTTGAGAGAGATGCTTTTGTTTTGCAGCATCATGATTGCATTATAAACTGAACAGTTTGACGTTTGTTGATGTCAATACTCGAGTCTTTACTGAGATTGATTGGATTTACGTTAAAAGTGCATAATTTGGAACTAATCAAACGATTGATCATGCTGTGTGTATGATTATTTGATTTGAGTATGCTAGCGTATTGCTTGTAACGGGTAAAGGCGGAGCAATGTTGTCACATTTATCATTCACGTTCTAGATCCTGGAGGTTGAAGTGTATAATTTTAGGAGAGTGAAACCTGGAAGTTTTGTTATATCGATATAGGTTCTAATATTAATTTTTATATTTGAGATAACTTACCAATGTTCCGACATGTAGTGAACTTCGATGGACCTGGATTAATGATTAATGCGAGTGGACCTCGTCTACTTACCGTAACCTACAGAGGAACTCCTGATTACAAAATTTGCTCGGACAATTGGAATGAAACGTGGAGTAGCAGGGTCTGCAGTTATTTAGGCTTTGGGTAAGAGAATTACAAAGAAACAATTAAGCAAATTACAGTTTGTATCTATTGCCTCTCTTTCGGCATTGACTGATATGCAACAGCTCAAATTTATGCTAGTCATAATATGATTAAGCTTAATCGAAAATGGTTGCCACTTTCAATTCAAATCAATTGTTAAGTTCCGTATTTACTGCGGAATTTCATTTAGGCCAATACGTTTGAGTTACGTTTCATTCGTGAAACATGGAAACTAGTGGCGTCATTTCACACTTTTCTTGGGGGCGAGAAATTTTTTTGCAAATTTTTGACAAATTTTTGCAAATTTTTGGCAAAAATTTGGCAAATTTTAGGCATTTTTGCAATCTTTTTTTTTTGCAAATTTTGAGCAAATTTGAGGGCCAATGTTGGAAAATTTGCAATTTTTAAATATTTGTTTGCAATTTTTGCAATTTTTTGCACATTAATACATTATAAATTAATATTTTCATTTCCTTGGGGTCCACGGCCCCAGCCTCCCAAATGACGCCTCTGATGGAAACATAACTAGTTACGGTTATTTTGCTATGCATGGTTTGCCAAAAACTGCTCCTGATGTCCTATGAGAGAGGTTCATGGACATTGCTTGAAATTAAAAGAAAATTTAGTAGTGGTATCCGCCGAGGATAACTTTGGTAAAATCAGTATAATGTAGTAATCGCTATGAAAACAGAATAAACCGAACTTGGGAACATCCACCCCTTCTCGATGCAAGGGTTAATCCAAGTTGAGCAACATCAGAATGGTGACAGAATGGTCTGTTTTCATTCACGTTTATTATTACATAATACTTCTGGTACGAAATAAATGAATTGATTGATTGATCGACTGACTGACTGACTGGCTGGCTGTTTGGCATCCATCATCATCATCATCATCATCATCATCATCATCATCATCATCATCATCATCATCATCATCATCATCATCAGCTTTATCACTCTTTGTGGAACATAGGCCACTGACAAGTTCTTCCATGAAATTCGGTCTTCAGCTAATGGGATTATATCATTCCAGTTTATTTCTTTAGTTTTTAGCTCATTGTCTATTGTTGATTTCCGTTTAATCTTCGGTCTTCTTTTTCGTTTTCCTTTTTGGGTCCACGAAAACATTTGTTTTGTGGTGTTGTTCTGAGGTTTCCTTGGTGTGTGTCCCATCCACATTAATTTTTCTTTCTTTTATTTGAAATTCCACTGGTTCTTGTGACGTTTTCTTTCAAAGATCCTCATTGCTAATTTTGTTTGGCCACCAGATACCCATGATCTTGCGTAGACATCTGTTTAAAAACTTTGCATTTTCATATTAAGATGATACTATAATAGATAATAATAATATTAAGATATAAGAAATAGTGTTGGCTTCTCTATTCCATATGCTACTACCAATACCAGATTATTCACGATCAAATACTTTGACCCTAGAATATCTAATTCAGTACCAAAAAACTATCATATATTATCAGCATTATTGTATTTAAATATAATTTGAAAATTATCTATTATACTTTTCACCTTATTTGCCAAATTAGTTTGATGTACGTGCTTATCTTTATGGTTTCTTTACAGCTTTCCAATATTGACTTGCTGTATATGGTTATTTTGTCAATCATCTTACATTACTTAAATCAATTAGTATGTAAAATATTCATTTACTAGGTACCTCTTGGCGGAAATTATGTTTCTCTTTTGGTATCCTTGTTTTCATTATATGTATTATTCTTATTAACTAAGCTAGCTGTTATCTTTGACATAATTTAATTTCATATTTGTTATAAAATGTGATGCTTGGTTATTGGAAATAAACTTTCAACTTTCAATATTAATGCTTTTAGTCCATCTCCAACTTTCGGAGCCATAGAGCAAAACTAATTTGACATTTGAGTTGAAAATTCTTACTTTAGTTCCGAGGTTCCCTTGCTTAGTTTTCCACAGAATATAATAAGGAAAATGCAGTCCAAGCCTTGCCAATCTTACGTCCTCTTCTGTTCCTCCTGATGCTGAGATAACACTACCAAAGTATGGGAACTCTTTCACTTCTTCTATCTCACTTGTGGATAATTTTATATTTAAACAAAGGTGATGTACATGGAGTTGTTCCATTCTATAGAATGTTCCACTATGCAACGTAAGGTAATTATTTGATCCAAGCATGATCTGCATTTTCTGAATACTGCTTGATTGTTCTTGAGATGACTGTCAACTGCATCTCTAACTCTTTCAAGAATCACATTGTTTAATACCATTAGTGCTGTAGATAGAAAGCAGTGTTGCATTTTTAATTAGTTGATTAAGCTTAATTAGCTAATTAATTAGAACATGTGCTAATTCTAATTCTAATTAATTAGAAATACTGTTTAAGTAATTACACCTATAATTAATTAGATTTTTAAAGCTAATTCTAATTAATTAGAAATCATTCTAATTAAATCGAATAATAATCTAACTTTTTGGGAATAAAGTACTTGCTTAATACTTAGATTGCCATCCTAAAAAGTATTTCCTTTTCCTGTCAATGTTTCAATGATAATATCAACGACCTGGTAATAACTCTTTGTGAATTGTTGGTTGATCATGGCGAATTTTTTGAAGAAATACCTGACAATCTGGACAATTTTTACGGACTTTACAGTCAATCAAATAGACAATAATAAAACGCACATTTCTGGATCCTGCATGACATGCAAGAAGAGGATAACTGGCGACTGGAAACCAAACAGGGTGACGTTGAATTTTATAAGTCACGCAAAGCTATGTACAGTTGTACACCTTACAAGTACAAAACTTTTGATGCGGGAAAAGACAAAGAAAAAGAAAGGAGTTGTCTGTCATTGCCGTCTGACTGCTAAGAATAATGTCTATAACTCGACTGCATTATTTGTCATTTGAAGCGGAAACTGTTTATAACTTGACTGCATCAATAGTCATTTGTCATTTGACAATTCGTGACCATCGTCATTCCTGATCTAATTAAGCTGCTAATTAGCTTAATTAGATCAAAATTTACTAATTCTAATTAATTAGGTATTTCATGTACCTAATTCTAATTCTAATTAATTAGCAAAAGCGCCAATTACAAAAATTTGACAGAAAGGCGATGCCTCTGTAATTTTGGTATAGGTTCAGGTAACCCTTTTTCGGAAGCGGCTCAACAAATCCTTCTTTCTATTCATTCGGGATCTCCCCCCTGTTGCCAAACTTACCCCCAATAAATGATATAACATTTCAGTTGAGGTGGTAATTTCTGTTTTAAGGGCTACTGCTGGTATGTTATCAGGGCCTGCCGCCTTGTCATTTTTAAGGTTTGATGTTATTATAAATTATTTATTACAAATGTCAATGTGTATAGCGCTATGTGCCTGGAGAAGGCCATCGTCAAGAGCGATATTGCCATATTGATTTCACGAATATTTTAATATTGATAAAAATAAAATTATTTGGCCATTGCTCATCCAAATCGCCTACATGTTCAGGCAACAACAGTACTAAACAATTCATTAACTCGTCAATTTTGACAATTTAAAGAATAGCTATAGTGAGTAAGAAAACAGTTTCAATTGTGTTTTTAGCACTACTGTGGCAACTTCCTCTGTACTAGTAAACAGTTCGTTTTTGGCTCTAAACCCACGAACTTCTTCTTCCAACTTTATCAACAATTTCAACACGACGTATGTTTTTCAATTTTTCAAAATAATTTTATCTTTTTGCCAATTATTAAATGTAACCTGATTATGATGATAATTGATGATAATAATGATGATTAGTTAATGGAACGTTTATCATTTACAATTATTTTCAGTAGCTACTTCAGTTTCAGTTGAAGTTAACTTGAACCACATTGCGTTATTGTCATCAAAAGAAGTTATGTCTGTACTTAACGCAAGTGTCAAGATACCAAATGTGTATAATGTATATGTATTGAGGCTCAGTCATGCTCCTCCACATCCCTCCACTCCACACGTAACGTAATCAGCGAAACACAAGCACATTTTGCAGCAGTGCGTAGTTCGCTAACTTGGCATGTTGTGTTGTAATGAATAGCATTAATTTAAGCATGAGGTTATTATTAGTTGACCTGAAAATCCAGGTTAAGACTAAGCCTACATAAACCGCAGTTAACACGGATATTCTTAGAATCTTTAGAATCTCTGTCAATGTTATGCTATTAAAGTAATTTTCGGTTTCTATTATGGCCTATTAATTATCTGCATCTGAAATATTGACAGTATGAAAAGATGTGCTTTAATTTATCTCTGAGGTGATTTGGATCCCTCAAATTTAGTAACCCTTTGTTACTAAACGTGTCCTCGTGTTACGCCCTCTAGGTTCTAGGGCGTCTAGGCCAAAACAGATTCTACTTTAAGGGGGTCATCTAAACTTCTTTTGGTTCCATAGTGTCGCTTAAAGTATAACGCTCAATAATTAATGTCTAGTAATTGAAATATATGTATTATATTTACAACTCGAGATTTATTACGTTTTAAAACTTTTGTGTAATCCTGTTCCGTTAACTGTAGCATCTGTCGATCTCAACTCGCAGTCGCTGTCAGCTGTCAAGTTGCAGGTATATCCATGCGTCCAGCATGCGTCTTTTTTCTGCAAACCGACAGAAGGTTATGCATAGGGTTTAGGGTTAGGGTCAGGGTTAGGGTTAGGGTTAATTAGCCCTATCCCTAACCCTGACCCTAACTCTAACCCTAACCCATAAAGTTGTCTTTGCTTTAGAAATATTTCACATTAAGAGCGTCACGAGTCCATAAATATTCATATAATCTTCTGTCGGTTTGCAGAAAAAAAGAAGCGTCCAGCATAAGCCTGTATGTTTAAGCCTGTATGTTTAAGCTAGCTGTGGACGCCATATTTGTTAACGCGCACCTCAAGACAGAGCAGCAGAAAATGGCGCTCACCAATCAAAATCTGTATACTGAACATGAATATTCATGAGACCTTTTTCATTGGTCGGCGCCATTTTCTGCTGCTCTGTCTTGAGGTGCTTGTGCAACATTGCGTTTGCGATAGGCGACATCCAAGGGTGAGAGCGTTCGAATCCAATACTGTTTCATTTAATTTATAATGATATAATTGATTAAAATAATCGTCGAACGTTTGCTGAATCATCCCAGCGAGATTGAAAATTTTCGCAACTTTTGAATTTTTGAGCCCGTTTTCAAATCCGGGCTTTTCTGGGCTTTTTAAAAACGCAATCTGGGTTTTTCTTATGTTTTGCGTAAAAACATATGGCGGATAGGCTCCGCCCACACGCCCATAGCTGGCTTCAGCCGTTAGGCAGGCCTGCTTAGGCTCATGTTCTCTCCTGTGTATTATTGCTCCAAGGGTATAACTATAACGTTTTATTAATTATTTAATTAATTATTTAAGCAGCACAAGAACTAGTTGCATCTGTTAGGTTCCTTGTCTTGTCTTCAGAAGTGGCTAGTCCGAAGAGGGGTCTAAGCTAGGGGTCATGTTAGGGCATTTCTAGAAATGATGTGGTGACAACCTTTTTTTTTGCTTGTCAGGCTAAAAAGGGGCGGTTTTTTTTTCTCAGGCTAAAAAAAGGAGGCGATCGTTTTTTTTGCTCGTCAGCTCAGCCAAAGATGCCCCCTCTCCAAAAGCACGCTACGCCTACGAGAGTACACCGCATCATGAATGAGATTGCGCCATGCTTTCTGTTGTCTGTCGTTCGGATCGCCATTTCCACCAACTTTTCGACCCAGCCCTGGTTTCCTAACAGGGAACGCGGACCTTGTTTGACCGGGCGACGTCCGAGCCGGGATGCGTTACATAAATTTAAACTCTCATCCATGTTGCTTTCGGTAGTGTAGGTTGGTAGGTACCAGGCTTTCCATCCCGCAGTGACAGACCAGTTCCAAGTAATACTCGTACTTTGCTCTTGCCTTTTGTGTGAGGCTGCTGTTTTCTTGATTCAAGCCAATACTGCACCATCTTCACTATCCTCACTGCTGCTGCCCAGTGAGGGACCGCCTGTGTTGGCCATCATTTCAGGGTTCTCGACAGGCCTTCCCACCTCGCGTAGCGTCCAAGGTGATACTTCGGCCGAAGCCTTCATCACTGATGGTATAACCCTGCCGAGCAATCCCCTACTCAGATGTTTATCCCCTCCGCCGCGTAGAGGCCACAGGTCGGCTTTGGAGGGGTGTGAAGGATAATTATTTGGCTATTATTGAAGATGCTACTTATTATTTTTAAATACTCGAAAATGTGTTAGGGCATGATTGTTGAGAAAAAGAACCCGTCGCCAATGTGTGAATAGGTAGACCCCAATTACCAGTAGGTCTTCATAAACTCTGTTAGGTAATTCATGTTTAAAAAGTATCCTATTGTGCAATGTAGATGACAAAGGTTATGACGCGCGTTTATACCGGAATAAAATACCATGGTATTAAAAGTTATTATATTATATACCGTGAGCTTGCTGAATACCGCGATAGGCCTATATCGTCAGTATCATCTAATTGCAAATATTAGGTTTAATCTATGAAAAATTATAAACCAGTTTCAAAACGCATTAATATAAGTTGATTTCCATGTATTTATCTTATTATTTACGAATGCAGAATGTGGAATACGAACAGTTTCTTCGGAAAGCGTTGGACCTTACATAATCAATGGGCAGAGGGCAGCAAGAGGAGCGTGGCCCTGGCAGGTCGTTGTATACACTGGCATCTACAGCTTTGGTCGGTTCGAGCGGTTAGCTTTATGCGGTGGCACACTAATCAATGACCGGTGGATACTGACCGCTGCTCACTGCATCCGCGTCGAGAGAGACAGCGAGTTATATTTAGAGCTTGGGTCAGTTTTAAGATGATACATAACACTCTTATTTCTTCCTAAGGCTTTTTGATATCGTTTAAAGGACTGGCAGTTAAGCCAAAGGCAAGACAATCTGATAAAAGTCTTTAAGTCGATTTAAATTTAAATTTAGACAATGCGTCCTATTTTAGTTAAAGGAAATATTTATTTTTGGCCTAATGGTAAGGGCTATGATTAGGCCTATCCTTCTGAGTATAAAGAAAATTTGTTTGATTTTAGCATGATTTCGAGCGATGATACGACGAGGTCCCAATTTGTATCACCGATTACTTATCTGACGCTGGTGTTATGTTTCCGTTTACATAATATTGCATTCTTCAGTTTGTCTCTCTGGTTGAAAAATGTTCGAAAAAATGTAAGGATCGCTGTCATTGTGGAGCGCTGACTGAATTTGTTTTTATATAGTTACACAGGAACGACAAGAAGTGAGAATATACAAATTTTACTGGGAACAATATCACGCAACTCGACAAGAAACGGAGATTTGATAACAGCCCGAGCTGATGGAGTTTATCCGCATAATTCGTACATTGAAAGCACGATTTCCAATGATGTGGGACTTATTCGTCTGAGCCAACCAGTTTCATTTTCGGACACCGTTAGACCAATTTGTCTTCCAACATATGATCAAGACCTTAGCAGATTGAGAGTCTGCGTCGATACGGGATTTGGACTCACCTTAAGCGGCAGTAAGTATGAAAAATTGTTGGTTTTCCACCCAGCTTTACCTGCCGGGATCTTCAAAAGGTCCCTGAATCACATAATTCACTTTAAGTGACCCATTGAACCTTTGATCAATTATCCTACTCACATGGCACAAGGCACATGAGTCATTGGCAATTAAATATCTATTATATCTTTTCAGAGCCGTTAAACCGTGACAAAACTAATGTTGGGTATCGATTGAACATATTCTACTATAAAATTCCACAGAACACACCAATCAAAAATTTGGCCAACACGAGCTGCATGAAAATGAATCAAGAGTTTTGTCATTACTATAGAATAGACAGCAAATTTAAAATTCCGTGCGCTGTTTGACCACATATGCAGTCCTACAAATTTAATGGTTAATGTGGCAAGAGCCATATGTCTCTCCCCCGTCTAAGACAACCAAGTTTGGGGATAGATCGATCTCGAGGGGGAACCCTATACGTTGGAACTCCCTCCCCGAGAATATAACTAGGGAGACCACTCCCGGCCGATTTGCAACGAAACTCAAGACCATTCTTATCAGTGTTTCGTATCAGAGGCTTCTGTAAAGCGCTCTTGACTATGGCCTTCGCCAGGAACATAGCACTATACAAATTGACATTTATAATAATAAATAATAATTATAATGACCCATCTAGCATTGGTGACCCATTTGACCCTTGACCCAATGACCCATTGTCACCTCTGTCTGAATGCCAATAATATTTTTAAAAATAATTTATTGTTAATATATTCTTTACGTTATGCCTTAATTAACATTCTCTAATTATATCAGATCCATAACACTGCATTGTTATATTGGTAGCTAGAAAATCGTAATTTTAGTGAATCCGTTATAAAGACCTGGATGAAACTGTTACGCTGTATTGCTTTTGTCAGCTACATCAGATGATCTTCTTCAAGTCAAGATGAATATTCTACCTGATTCAGATTGCTACGAATACTCTCTTAGCTACAAAAACGCTACTCGTATCTGCCTCGGAAAAAGTCCGACAGTAATTGATAACAATATATGCTTAGTAAGTATTCATCATCCATTTAATTACTGTGATCGCTTATATTACATATAGTCAATGCGAGATTTGCTTTTATTACAAACTAATAGATTCGAATTTGAAATCGCACACTATGTAGCCTACTGCAAAAATTCAAATCTGCACCAATATATGTGACAATAATTATTTAGTTGATATAGTTAATAATTATTTAGTTGCTTATATGTATATATAATATATAGCCTATATAAGCAAGAAATTTATATACAGTAGAGCTGCCCGAAAACTTGGTGCAGTGCACCAGCATATTCACGAGCGCTCAATCTGAATGAAACCCATAGTCCGTAATCCGTAGATCCAGGTAGGCAGTTGCAGCAAAGTATTTTTATGGCGGATGATAACAAGATTTGCGGCTGGTAGAATGCTGGCCCGTAGTAAGGTTTTCGCCATAGGATTTCTTGAAAAGAATAGTTTTAAGTTGTTTTCGGAAAGTTTGTGGAGTGCTGGCCAATGGTATATCTAAAAATATATCCATATCTATAATATTAAGATCCTTGCTCTGTATGTCTCTCTGTTACCTTCAAGCGTTCTCATTGGTTGGCTGTGTGAGCGTTCTCATTGGTTGGCTGTGTGACGTTCTCAACGTTCTCATTCGTTACCTTCAAGCGTTCTGATTGGTTGGCTGGGTGAGCGTTCTGATTGGTCGTTCTGGAACCTTAGGGGAGTTCGCTTCGCTTCGCGAAGCGCACGGCCACGCGAAGCGAAGCGTTTGACGAAGCGTACGTTGCAGCGTCATAATGTGTACAACGTCGCGATGCGTTGGTGGGCGAATCGAAGACGACGTTGCTATTGGAAACTTCGAAGAAGCGTTTGACGAAGCGTACGTTCAATTGTTCATTGCAGCGTCATAATGTGTACAACGTTGCGATGCGTTGGTGGGCGTAGCTTGAGGAAGTTGCGCAATTTTAACGTACACAAAACATACGTGTACAGCGTCACAAATGGTCACAGTTGCGTGATTTTAACGTACATAGGCCTAATTGTTACGTGGCGCAGAGCTTGGCTAGGTGGCGTATGGACATCATTGAAACGTTGTTCAGCATGAATTCAATGATTAGGTTTTAGTGTTATCCTGCACTGCGAGCGAAGCGAGCATCTTTCTAGTATATGTATATATATGTATATATATAATATGTATATATATAATATGTATATATATAAACAGGTAGTATATACATACTACCTGTTTTCCCCGTCATGCATGACGGCAACGCTAGGCTAAGTTATTTATGCCGGTTACTGTTAGAAATTTTCGATAAAATTATGGCCTATATATACATGTATTATATTTTATATGAAAGATATATGATTTTGTCCATTGATTTGTCCTTGACCGGAACCATAGTGTGATCAGTGTATTGACGTATCTTGGGCTTCTTGACCTTTGAAAATGACACATATAGTTGGCCATCGGTAAAGACTGGCTGGTCTTAAAACATTCGTACATATATGACCCTAAGGAAGGCAAGAAAGGTGGAAGATGAGGGGAATGGTATTGGATAGTGCTAAGAGAGAGAGAGAGAGAGAGAGAGAGAGAGAGAGAGAGAGAGAGAGAGGAGGAAGACACATAAGTTGGCCATGCAAAAAGACTAACTAGCTTAAAGACATTCCTGCATGTTAAAACGCTTGCCCTTAAGGAAGGCGGGACGTAGATTGGAATATGGAAGGGAGAGCTTGGAATGGATAAGAAAGATGAGGGAGTGAGAAAGAAGTGAGTAGGGAATGGTAAAGGGATAAGGGAAGGATGAGAAGAGCTACAGTGAAGGGCTGAGAAAGAGAAAAGGTTTAAGGGAGGAAGGATAGGATATTTTTGTTTGGCATAGTTTGGGAGGAGAAGAAGGTGGAGAAAGGGTGGTTACGGGGTAGAAAATAGAATAAGCGGAGAGGGATACAGGAAAGAGATTGAAAGAAAGATGGACGGTAGAAGAGGGAATGGAGAAGTAAATGGAGGATTAAAGAAGGGATTGGAAAAATGATGCATACATACGCACAAAGGTAAAAAGTTATAGGTCCAAAAGCAGCTTCAAGATATACAGAGTAAACGTCCAGCGAAGTATTAATTAAATTTTAGCGTCGCGCTAATGATGATGGCGATGATGATGCTCCGTAAGCTCCGCCCAGTATAAAATTGAAGTTGCCTATAGCAACTGATAGCAGCGCATCGTCCAATGAGAACGCGGTTATAGGCCTACTAACACACACGGACATGCACACTTTGGTAATATACAGGGTGTAAAAGTGAAAAAGGCACCCCTTTATGATATTTAATATCTCGGCTGCGTGTATAGCGATTTCAATGAAATTTATAGGCCATATACCTGGGAATGTTTCTGATGTAATTGCCAAATTTCATGCTGATGGCTTTAGAGTTTGCTAAAATATGGCCAAAAAACTAAAGAGACCCACATTTTGAAATTGACATTGGAATATAACGTCATAATAAAGTGATAAAAAATTTTTTTATTTGGCCTTGAAAGAGCCGTTTTAAAGGGGATTTCAGATGATTTGCTACGGGAGCAGGTGCTCAAAATGCCCCCTCAGCCTTCACACATGCCGACAAGCGCTTCTTCACTGACAGTATCGATTTCTTGATCTGGTTCTCAGGCAAACTCTCCCAGATATTCTTCAGCACCGTCTTCAACTCCGTGATGTTTTGTGGCTTTGGCTGATACTTTTGATATCTGTCGAGCTGCTCGAGCATGATTCCCCAGACGTGGAAGTCGAGTGGATTGATATCTGGAGAGTTGAGTGACCAGTCATCTTTCTTGATGAAATCTGGACAATTTTGTTCCAGAAAATCCTGGGTCCTGAAAGCAGAGTGCGCAGGTGTTCCGTCTTGCTGGAAAATAAAATCTTCTCCTAGCATATCATGACAGTCCTGCAGCCAATCATAATGCTGCTGAGTTTATCTGTTGGCCGTAAGTAAGCCTTGACCTTGTCTGGCGCAATGACAACGACGCAATTTTAGACTTAAAAACGATACAAATTACTATGACGTTATCTTCTGTTTGTCAATTTCAAAATGTGGGTCTCTTTAGTTTTTTGGCCATATTTTAGCACACTCTAAAGCCATCAGCATGAAATTTGGCAGTTACGTTAGAAACATTCCCAGGTATATGGCCTATAAATTTCATTGAAATCGCTATACACGCAGCCGAGATATTAAATGTCATAAAGGGGTTCCCTTTTCACCTTTACACCCTGTATATTATTATTAGAGCTGTACCGATTAATCGGGAACATTCACAATCGGGCCGATTATGAGGACAATCGGAACACTCGGTAATCGGGCGCCAATCCGGCACCGATACCGATTAATCGTTAATATTCGTATTCGGGCCGATTATTAGGGTAATCGGAACAATCGGTTATGAGGAACCGATTATTTTTTTCTGGGTGCCGTAGGCCCTAGTGAGTGGTGACTGGTGACTGGTGAGTGTCGCCCTCTGGGAGTCTAGACTCCTTGGTCGCTTCCTTTGGGGGTGGTCCTAGCGCCATCTGGGGGTCGGTGGCGGTTGTGAGCTCGTAGAACTGTCGATGGAGGGAGGGACGAGGGAGGGCCGGCTTATCTTGAATCCTTCATTCGATAGTCGATCGGGGGCAGTTAATGTCACACCAGATTGCCAGATATGACATCTGTTAACCATCGGTCCGGAGACTCAGAGACGATTAGCGTCCGATCTGACTTCGTCGGCATCTCTTCACCCTCGGTCGGAGACGATTAGGTCCGATGATCTTATCTGACTTCGTCGAAATTACTCAGATGCATTAGATGATTTGAATGTTAGTGTAGCTTCGCTTGTTACAACCTACTAGTCTCAAAAGCTAACTGCCCGTGTCGACGTTTAAAGTTTCAACATTAGCGTCTTTCTGGCGGAGACGTACGTCAATCAAGATGGGCTTACGTGACAGTGGATGGGGCTGCCACTTTGATTTTAAAACTCGCATGTTGTCGAACGGTCTAATACGAATTTCAGTTTATACATTAATGCATACAGTTATATAACAGCTTAAATAGGATGTACGTTATATATATATATTTGACTCAAATAATAAATAAAATATCTGCGTAAAAATACAAATGTCGAAACAACAGACGATCTGCATTTGGATTTATTTCACTATAAGTCCTCTGAACAGCTGTAAAGCCATTTGCAAACTTTGCAAATCAACTTTCTCTCGAGGTGGTCATGAAACCAAAGGCTTTAATACATCAAATTTGGTTCAGCTCTTGAGAAGCAAGCACGTAGCTGCGTACACAAACTTTAAAAAAATCGATAGAAAACGAAAAAAACTGGCCATCGGAGTTTGTACAAAATAAGTTAGGGCCTACTTCTATCTGACTACCACTTATGTTTTAAATTTTAATGAATGAATACTTTCATAATCACAATTTCAGATATAAAATTGTAGATTACATTGTGAATATAGACATCTAAAATCTGACATAATAAGACAGTATTAATGACAAAATCATATTCATTAATGATTAAACACACATTCTGCATTGAGTCTCTTGGCAGGTCTCGAATTGCACCTACATGTCGAAGTCTGAAGACATGTACTTTTTACGCTGCACCTTTATTATATATTATTTGAGTGCATGATCATTAAAAGTACCCGATTTGGAGATTTAGACAGACAATCGGTATCGGCAAGACAATCGGTTGTCTGACAATCGGAACAATCGGTAATCGGAACAATCGGCAAAATGTGCAATCGGTACAGCTCTAATTATTATATACATGATATATCTTCGAATTTGGAAACCAGACCAGTGGGAGAAGGAATCAGGCATCCATAGATTTTAATTATTTATGTGTAGACTTTAGGAATTAATATATATATATATATATATATATATATATATATATATTTGAATTTGAGAATCGGGTCAGGGAATTGAATTATTTCTGTGTAAAAACCACTGGAAAGTCTTTTGCGATTTTATTTTCTGAGATAATGCGTTTATAAAGTTTTCTATTAAAATTTTCTTTTTTAACGTTTTTAACATCTATGAAGCATATAACGAGCAAGGACATTTTTATTTCCTGAAAAATGCGTCTCTAACCGTTTTTATTTTCATGTTAACGTTTTTAACATCTATGAAACATATAACGAGACAGGAAATTTCGCCAGTCGTTCAAAATATTTTAAGTTCTACATCAAACGCAGGTTAATCTTAGAATGAACAGTGTGACTGACTATAGAGCTCTAATAGACAATTGATCAACTAAATGATTTGTTAATTAATGTTTCAACAGGGTGACAGTGGTGGACCGCTTTCGTGCCAAGATCAAAATGGAGTTTGGATGGTAATTGGAGTCAATAGCTATGTCATCGGGAAATGCCGACTGACCTTTGTTACTCGTGTTCCTGCCTACGTGGATTGGATAAAGGCGACTATATCAGCAAACGATCCAAGCGCCTCCTAGAGAAACCACTAGACTATTTTAGCATACACAATCACGCACACTAAGCGACTTTTAATTTCTATACATACTATTTGTTTTGATTTTAAAAATTTTGGATAATATACTTTCTAATATTCTGTAGTTTCACTCGTGATGTTAAACTTCATAGTTTCTGGTTTATGCAGCTTCTAGGCATATTTATCTTTGAGTTCGATCCAAGCGCCTCCTAGAGAAACCACTAGACTATTTTAGCATACACAATCACGCACACTAAGCGACTTTTAATTTCTATACATACTATTTGTTTTGATTTTAAAAATTTTGGATAATATACTTTCTAATATTCTGTAGTTTCACTCGTGATGTTAAACTTCATAGTTTCTGGTTTATGCAGCTTCTAGGCATATTTATCTTTGAGTTGCATTTACTATCTTGCTTCTTATACTTAATTGTATTTGCTAATTCGCTCCTATGAGCGATAACTTAATTCCCACTGTAGACAGCAATTTAATGGAGACTTCGAGATATTTCAGTTTTCTAAGCTTTTGATTAATTTGATTTACACTAATATCAGCAGACAACGTTTCATGTTGAACGCGTAAATTGCCACACAAACTGAATGGCAGCTTGGTCTTCTTTGCATCCAACTAAATTTTGGCGCAATGAAATTGATCTGGTTACTGTGTGGATTTTCATGTCTTTTAGATCTAAAGACATAGCCCTGCCTCTCGCCATGTACAGTACATGAAGCTACATCGCGGAGGCGCAAGCTAAACAAGTTCAAACACTAATTTGTATTTAGAACTTGCACCAAGAAAATCAAACGCCACATTGTGCTATGTGCAAGATCATATTTACAAAGCTCTGCCAAACATACTTCATTATAGCTCAGTTCTTTGCCGGTATAGACAGTTCATTCATTCATTCAAGCTGACGACGACGACGTTTCGCCACTGTTTCAGGACTATGGTGTTCGTCTCGAAGCAGTTATAGTAAAGTGACTGCGGAGGCCGAAGTCGAATGGACGCAGTCTCGCACTTGCACTGTTAGGGTATTAAGATGACGTTGTCAGAACAGCGGTACGGGGAAGACGGGCAAGACGTGCTTTGGTGAGGTGCTCGGGTGTTCTAAAGGAAGGTTTTGAGGCTAGTGTTACTGATTTATTTCCATAGATCTCGATCAGACGCCAGAGCTACAAGGCAGGAGAAGGATATGTACATGGTATAAAATCAAAAATCATCAAGTTGAGTAAAAGCCAAAACCAATGAATGTCGGCAAAATCCAGTCAATTACCAAAACATGAAAACCCAAGAGAACACAAGGACAGTTGTGATTAGAAGCAAACATTTACCTAGGTATGATGTACCTAGAGTACGTTGTTCTTAGGTATGAAGTACCTAGAGTGCGTTGTGCCTAGGTGTGATGTACTCTGGAGTATGTTGTACCTAGGTATGATGTACTCTAGAGTCGATTGTACCTCCAGTGAATGTATGATGTGCTCTGCAGTACGTTGAGCCCAAAGTCCACCATGCCTAGGTAGTTCGTACTCTGGAGTACATACTACTGCCAGCTATCGGGTACTCAAGAGTACATTGTACCTAGGCACGATCTACTCTATAGTACGTTGTACCTAGGTACAAGGTACTTTAGAGCTGAACCTAGGTACAGCGTGCTCTAGAGTAGATTTTTGCCTAGAGTCCACCCTGTCTGTCATACCGGCTCAAATCCTGATGAAGCTGTTAGCCACCGCTCTGTTTGAAGCCTTTCCGTCTTGTCGAAGGTTTTGTAGAGTCATCAACAGGCAAGTGGTAGGAAACTTGGCGACGAATGGCCTCATGCCGAGGGAACAGTCGGCGTACATACGTGAACACTCCACGGAAACCGCTATACTGCGAATCTTTAATGATATCGTTGATGCCACAGCGAACTGACAGTTGGCCCTCCTCTGCCTGCTCGACTTATCGACTGCGTTCGATACTGTGGATCATAATATCATGATCTGTCGTCTCGAACTGACCTATGGAATTTACGGAAATGTACTTGTCTGGTTTCACGATTACCTCACTGACAGATGGAATGTCTGGTGGAATGGCCATTTGTCTGCCCCACGCGGGTCCTCTGCGGCGTGCCTCAGGGCTCTGTTCTTCGACCCCTGCTGTTCGTACTATAATTATTATGTCGACGACATCAGCCAAATCATCAAGTCGTGTGGGCTTGACGTGCATGTCTGCGCGGATGGCGTTCACACGTGTACTCCTTCTACCGTCCAACTGAAATAGAGCCACTTCAGCAGTATACTTGATTATTGCAATTCCTTTTACAAGGTATGACAAAATCTAATGTGCAAGAGCTTCAAAGGATTCAGAATTCTATTGCCCGGGCCATTGCAAAAATTTGTAACCAGGATCATATTCAGCCTGTTCTTCAAAAGTTACACTGGCTGCCGGTAGAACAGAGAATTGTATTCAAAACTGGTCTCCTGGTTTTTTAAACGCTGCAGTCTGGCCAACCTCAATATGTATAATCTATGTTGAACTACATGAAACATTGTCATTCAACAAGGTTTTCTGATTGATTGTTAAATGTATCTAGAACCAACACTGAAATTGGCAAGAGAGCTTTTTCTATTTCTGGGCCAAAGATCTGAAACTCTCTCCCTCTGGTTGTCGGATCTTCCACAGAATTGATTATTTTCCGATCTAGGCTTAAAACACATCTCTTCCATAGTCTGTCCTGCTGTATCCCTCTGACTGTTCTCTGTAATGACCTGGTCTTTTGCGGACGGATTTGAAGTACCATCGATTGATACCCTCGGGTATTAGAACTGGTGTTGTATAAGTGCATAGTTATTACTATTATTTTGTCATTGTCCTGTTGACCTTGCCAGAGGCCTTGGTAATGTCTATAAAGTCCAAGCAGAGGTTCTGGTGCTATTCACAGCACTTCTCTTGAAGTTGACGCGCGTCGAAGCTAATGTCAAGTGTGCTTCGACCCGTCGGAATCCGCACTGTAATTCCGGAGCTAATAGGGCGATATTTCAATCGCGTATTTAAGGAAACTGCCACCAACCGTTAAATTTGGGTGGTAACGGGTTCTTATAACTTCTCAAAACACGTCAAAGATGACCAACGACACAGATATTTAATTTTGATAATTGTTCCGTTCTTTTCCGCTTCCGGCGCCGTCATGGCTGCCAGCATGCGTTTGTGCATGACGTGGTTAGTCGCCGTTTTCGACATTTTCCGACGTTTGCGCTTGGATTTTACGCCAATCGCGAGGACTAGATTCTACTCGTCAGTTTTTCGACGAGTCTCTTGTCGTCCTCCTCTTTTCCACGTCTTTTTAGAATGTTTTAAGTCGGTCGCCGTCGCCGCTGAGTGAATCGCCATTGTCCGCCATTAATATGGCCGCTGGGTGAAACTCAATGGGACCGTGGCTGACGGTCGTTCCATCTACGTCGGGTTTGCCGATTTCGGTGACGAACTTATACTCTCACGGAAGACCGCTACTTTTGATTCACCGCTGGATCTCACCATGCAGAGAACGCCTACCACCAACTCGCGGACCTCTAACATCATCTTCCGTTCCTCGCTGACGTGTCAATGTAGCAGTTCTCTTGTGAAGAACCGTTTCCTAAGGACTCGGCACCGGATTTCGCCACGGCATCGAGTTCTTTCTTTCATCAGAGTGGATTTTCGACATCACTGCCTTCCGACCTTCATTGACATGTCAGCGCTGTCAAAGAGCTTTTGATTTTGGCTTTCAACTATGTTACAGCGCTATATAAATAGTCCTGGATAATATTTGACATTTCATAGTCCAGTTTCATAGCTTAAATTCAAATATGGTAAAATATTTCACGTGAAAATCTCTATTCTACAACTGCAATTCGTTAAACTACAATTTCTGGTACATACGGATATTCCAAGAGCAAATTCTGAGCACCAAGAATAATTGTAGAAACTAATTCCAACAGAAGGCTGCTTCGTTTGCTGCTGGTGGCTGGTTGACCTCAGCTGCTGGAGGAGCTATTGACTCAATCCACGGACAGAAGACTTTCTTTGACCTGCTTGAAGAAACCTTAACAATGAGCAGAATTTCTAGCAAATATGAATTATAATTTGGGATCGAGAAATGTGGGAACGAAATTGAGCATTTTCAAATTGCTCCAGTACTTATTGGTGAGTGGAGTTAGGAACTCTTCACCAAAGCAAGTGGCTAAGTATTGGCTGACTTCGGCTGCCAATTCTCATACAATAGTCAGTATATATCATATAAATGAGTGAGTAGACGTTTCCATATTTAGGCATGCATATCAAAAGTGATGGAAATATCCAGAAACAGCACAACTTCATTCAGCAAGTCGACATCTACATGTATGCTGGCTATCAGCTGCTCCGTCTATCTTGTTCTCAGAATATGAACTAGAACATAATGACTCTTGCTAATAGCTGGCAAAGTCCCACTCAAATTAATCTACGACCGTGTTTCTCCATCATTTTTTAACGAAGCTGGTAAATGTGACTAAATTCCTAATGACTGATTAACATATCTCTCAAGAATATAATGGTAAGAGTGTGCGATGGAGCAGTAAGCGTGCGCCGCGTAGCAGTGGTTAGCGCACTGGTCTGTCAATCTTGTGGTCCGTGGTTCAACTCCCGCCCGCTTTAGAAACTTTTAGGTTGTTTCTGTCCCAAGCGCCCCCAGTCGACTTAGCTGTGAATGAGTACATCGGGTGTTAACTCGGTGGAAGGAATGGCGGCGAGGGAATGGCTGGCGACCGCCCTCATTCAGCCATTGCCATGTAAAACTGAAGCCGCTAATCCCTTCGGTTCTCCCGTACGGGCGCTGAACCTAGGTAGTGTACCTGTACTAGAATATAGTGTTTTTCGATTATTGGGTCGGAGTAATTTCTATGCGCAAATAGGGCCTAATTTTCGACGAATAAGGTACGATATGTGCAATTACGTATAACTGAAGAGAGAAAAGACTGCTAGCCAAATTGATTCCTTTACTCGCTAAAATTTTCCTTACTGGCGTTAAACTGCTTCTTGAAGCCAGCAAAGAATCACATCACAGATCCAATGTTAGCAGATAAAAACTGTTGTCTGAAATTGTTTGATATTTATTTAGTAACTATATCATAAGCTTAGATGATGAATTGGATGTAAATTAGGCTCAATTGCCTAATTATATTCTGATCGTTCTTGACTATTGTACTAATGTTATCTGACATAGAGGTCATTGGCAAAGTAAATTTTCATATGCGTTAATGTAATATGCGTCTGGCTATACAAAGTGATGTTTGCATGGAACATACTGTATGACAGGGGTATTCAAACCGCGGCCAGCTGTCCACAATCCGGACCGCGAGGACGTTTCTTGTGGACCGCCACAGCTTTCTGTGTCTGAGAAATTTTGAGTATGTAATATTGGCTTAATTATTTACTGTTTCCACTGCAATCAAGTAGCTCTGTGCTCAAAACTTTATGATGAGCTAAATTTAGTTATGGCCACTGTTGCGAAATTGGTCAATTTTCTACGATGCAATTCAACACTACAGCATCGTCTTTTGCGTTCATTTCTTGAAAATGTGTCGGCAGAATTTGGAGATTTGCTGCCTCTCAATGACGTCCGATGGTCGAGCAAAGGGAGAGTTTTGGAAAGAAAGAACCTGAAAGAATATATTTCAGAGTTTCTTCAGAGGCGTAGCGTGCCAATGGCTATTGTGGCTTTAGCCATGGGCGGCCCACATGGCGGGGACGGCAAAGTTTGGAAGCGACTACTCTTTTTGCTTGTCAGGGGATCATTTTCAGTGAAGGCCGGAAATTTTAGAAGGGGCGGCAAATTTAAAATTTAAACATTTTAGAAGCGACGACATATGATATGAATGATTAGCCATGAGCCAGAGGCGGCAAAAGTGCACGCTAAGCCACTGAGTTTCTTCAGTCGCTGAAAACAAAGAAAGCCAGTTTTTAATTTTATTAATGATAATGAAAAGACTGCATAGTTAGCATTTCTTGTTGACGTCACAAGACATCTTGAATGCATTATATTTGCAACCTCAAGTTTCAGAGAAAGCAGACTAAACAGTGGTGGACTTGCAAGAGAATTCCTTTTGCATTACAACAAAAATCTGTATTTCCCTAAATGACTTGAAAGGCGACAAGTTTTAAACTTAATATATTTCAGGCTATATAGAAGCTAGAAAGATGCGGTTTGCACCGTTGTTTAGCATTTTTAATGCTCTTTCGAACCATCTGTGCCAAAAAAGAAACTTTGGGGGTAGGGTCCACCCTACAGCCCAAAATAGGACCCCTCCTCAACATTTTGGTCAAATTTTGTTCCAAGCCCAATAGCAAAAATATTTCCGCGGTAACCTCCAAACTCTGAGCGAGAAAGTTGTAAAGGGGTGTAATTGGGACAGAATAGTGCAAAAACTTTGAAGATTGGACAAAATTTGGGGTAGTTATGATTTTTAAAACCCTACTACTCATTGCTCGAAGAAATGACAATTTTGCGAACAGATTTTCAATCTGAAAAACCGATCAACTCCGTATATTTCAGGCTATATAGAAGCTAAAGAGATGCGGTTTGCACCGTTGTTTAGCATTTTTATTACTCTTTCGAACCATCCGTGCCAAAAAAGAAAATTTTGGGGGTAGGGTCCACTCTACAGCCGAAAATCGGAACCCTCCTCCAAAAAAATTCAAAGCGCAATAGCAACAATTTTTCAGCGGTGACCCTCCAACTGTGAGCGGGAAAGTTTTAGGGCGGTCTAATTGGAACATAATAATGCAAACATTTTGAAGATCGGGCCGAAATTGGCGGAGTTATGACTTTTCAAACCCCTTGAGTCTTTTTCGAGGCATTTCAATGCAAAATTCCAGCATTTGGACGATCAACGGCAAGTTTTCTTGCTTATATAGTCAACAACAGCGAAGAAAGTGCTGCAATCTATGGAATGGATAGTAACTAAATCGAAAAGTTACCCGGGGCGGTTTAAAACTTCAATGTCCGGGGTACACACATGCTTATGTTGCGCGCCGTTTTAAGACGGCGAATACCGTTTGGATATGATTTTCGGGCGCCGTTTATAGACGGCATTAACCGGGAACGGGTTAGTTAGGCGGTATCCGGTATAACCTATTGTAAGCTGTTTAATGATAGAGGTCTGCTAATCCTAGGTTATGTCCGTAAGGAAAGGGGGAAGTAGGGTGGAAGTAGTGGGCGGGGCGTGGCGTTTTGAGGGGTACGGGAAATGAGATTTGGGGAAATGGGCGGGAAATGGGGCGGGGAAGAGGGTTTTAGAGAGGATGTTTTGGGAGAGGTTGCAGCAACCGTCAGGGAGGGCAAGAGGGAGGCAGAGAGGGAGAGTCAGCCGTTCGCAATTGCTTATGCAATATGCATGAGAGCCGAGTGTGAGACAGTAACGCGTCGCCGGGAACCGCTTGTATATAATGAATGTTTTTATATCTGCATTTTGTCAGCTGAACATTTATTTTAAAATGCAATTTATGTAGGGCCTAAGTTGTAAGCAGATCTTCCACATTGATAAAACCTCTTACGAATAATTTAAAAACATAGCGCATTCAGGGATGTAGTCCTCAAGATCGCGGTCTTGGTCTCGAGACCGCTCGAGATCGATTTGTTGTGGTCTTGGTCTTGTCTTGATCTCGAAGTGTATTACTGATTTACTAAAAAACAATTATTTTAAAATTATATGCTACTTAGCTTGGTACAATTAATTGCTAGAAATGTTGCAAGAATATATAATGAACGAATGCTAGAATATATCAAAGTTTGCAAAGATAATTACCTGACAAAATTAATCGAAGTGACTAAATCAGTCAAGTTTTTTTGCAATTGTCATAATAACTTATTAATGAGACAACGAGATTTATATAATAATAATAATAATAATAATAATAATAATAATAATAATAATAATATGGGCTAGAGTGGTTCATAAGGATCTTCCCTGCATGTGTGAGAATCCTCTTTCATAGTAATTTCAAGAGCACCAGACGTTAAAACCCTTTCGAGTAATAAACCAGGGGCGCCCACACAAGGGGGAAAGGAAGCAAATGCTTCCTGAAAAACCTAGGGGGGGGGAAGAAATTTCCCTTTGAGTTTTGGTATCACGTTATAGTATATTAATTCAATAGGCCCCTCAATGACTGTGCAATTACTGGCTTTATTGCAGTGCAATTTTGTAACTTCATATAAGATTACCGGTACTCAATTCAAGCTCAAGTTCATTATTATCAGGCATTCATAAAATGTTATTATTATTGTAACTTTTATGTAGTCATTCTAATGATGAAGAGTGCAAACTTCCTGTGAAATATAAATCGTTTATAACAAACTAATAGACTCACATGAAGTTTACATTCCAAATTAGACTACTGCAACTCCCTCCACTACTGCAGCCTTCCAAATTAAAGACCTCCATCAACAAATTACAATACATTTAAAACTGTGAAACAGTGCAATTAAATACTGTTAATAATAATTAGAAATTGCTTGTTTCAGTCAGTTGCCTTAAGTCTAGTTACCCAATTTGCAGTTGTTGCAGCTTAATTAATGCCTCTATCATCTATGTAAAATAATGTAGGTGTGGCTGTTGGAGAAATCTAATTTTTAAAATAAATACTAAAAGTAGCATTTATTTTATTTGCATTTGGATGTGGTCATATTGCCAATAGATAATTTGCAGGTAATTTTAAATAGTTTGACAGCGCAATTACTGCGGTATCTCTCCATAGTTTCAACTTACATTTAATAGTGCTTTGTGGCTGTTGGAATTTTCCAAAAATTAAGAATTAGAAGTTACTGGTATGAGACCTATCCTGGTGCACCAAAGTATGCGATTTAATGTCCAAAATGCACTGAAACTCACCTACGAGCACCTATTGATTTCAAAAATTTTCCGGGGTTATACCCCGGACCCCAGACTTTTTTCCATGAATTTGCGGGGATGGGGATTGTCAATGTTCAGTGTCGAGTCTTATACGGCTACTTTTTCGTATAATAATAATAATAATAATAATAATAATAATAATAATAATAATAATAATAATAATAATAATAATAATAATGTGGTGTAGATAAATCCCTGCCGGACCCCCGTTTAGGGGCAGGAGAGGAAAGGGAGGACAGAAAAGGGGAGGACAGGGAAGGGGAACCTGCTTCCAGCAGCCAGGGGGGATGGGCGCCCCTGTAATAAACTGTAATCACACTTGCAATATGGCGGATAGGAAACATAAAGTTAGAAACATTAGACACATAGAAACATTAGAAACATAAAATTTTTAAAATTAACTCAGACCACGCTTTGTAAAAAAATCTTAAAATGAAGACCATCGGTAGTGTCTGTCTGTAGGCTATTTAAAATATGTTGGTATATTGCTTCTGATTCAACATATAGACCTATCAAATAGGACCGCTGATTCTGTCATATGACGTCCAGCCATGCGTGTAGAAGGTTTATAGTAAACATATGAATGATTGATTCAATTTCAGTTGTTGACGTATAGCCAAATGCCATAACCCTTCTGAGTCGTGAAATCAGGGGTGTGGCGCCAATTATTGATTAACAACCGGTTCGCTGACGTAGCTAAGCATTAAAACAGATTCTCTGCGGTTCAGCAGTATACCGATATATGAATCTATTTCAGTAGTTCAGATGCGTAGTTTCTTTATTGAATGGTTGGTGATATGGTGTATGGCGAATGTGACTTGACTTCTTCACGCAGTAACGTGCAAATCCATCGTATTCGTCGAAATCCCACATAAGCGGGAATGGCGAATGTCAATTCGATCGCTTATAGAATCTCAAGGTAGCCAAGCGCCATAACCCTTCTGAGTCATGAATTCAGAGTGTGACGCCAATTGATTAACAACCGGTTCGCTGACGTTGACAAAGAAGTGTTTTGTCCATTATGTAAATACATATACACCAATTTTACAAAACAATATATAGGCCTATACACACACACACACACACACACACACACACACACGAGATGTGCTGGTACAGCAAAATGCCTACCCTACCCGCACCCGTGAAAAACTTTTTTACCCTACCCTATACCCGTACCCGCTAGCGCTATACCCTACCCGACCCGTACCCGTAAGCTGTGTACCTTACCCTACCCCTACTCGTACCCGACATTGGTTGGAATTTGGAGTTTTTTTTCCGAAAAATGTGTACCCTACCCTACCCGTACCCGCGGGTACGGGCACGGGTAGGGTATACCCACGGGTACGGGGTATACTCGCACATCCCTAACACACACACACACACACGCACGCATATATATATATATATATATATAATTATATATATATATATATATATATATATATATATATATATATATTGTATGTAAAATTGGTAGTCAGTCGCGCTTCGTGTAAGTGAATCCTCCAATATGTAAATCAATTAAATTTAAGGAATCCTTTCACCGCCTCAGTTTTCACGTTACTATAAGTCTGTCATCATTGAACATAGGCACTGAACTGCAGTATAAACTCTCGAGCATCTTTACAATTTGAAATTATTCTTCGTCTTTGTCAGGTCTAGTTTTGGATGAAAACTTTATAATCTGGTACGTCCAGTTGTCCACTATACACAAAAGACCGAAAATTGGCACAACGACGTCATTAAATCAACATTAGCCAAAGGTGTATAATTTCGATTCTTTTAGATTGGTTTAGTGAATGTAATAGTGTTGTTAGATGGGTTAGTGCTTTATCCACATGCTTTGTAATTCATGCAGGAGTTCGACAGGGAGGTTTGCTTTCGCTTGCCTTGTTTGCTGTGTATATAGATGAATTGATTGACGGGCTTAGAGACTCTGATATTGGCTGTAAAATCAAAGGGTTGTATGTTGGTTGTTTAGCATATGCAGATGATATTTTACTGTTAAATCATTCAGTTGTTGCTTTACGGAAGATGTTAGACATTTGTAGTAGGGCTTAGATATGCTGATGATTTTGATGTGCTATTTAATGCGACAAAATCTATGGCCATGAAAATTGGGCAGAGATGGGATGTGGGATGCTCCCCTCTTAAGATTATTGGCTGTATATTGAACTTTGTCACTTCAATTAAGTAGGGCCTATCTAGGGGTTAACATAATTGATGCAAAGAAATTTCAGTGTACATAATTATGAGCATATGAAACTTAAATATTTTCGGGCATTTAATTAGTATTTATTACAGATCAAACGCATCAAACTCTGATCTGGTGACTGTCGAGTTATTTAAGTCGTTTTGTCTACCAATTCTTATGTATGCTGTTGAAGTAACTGCACCTAGTAAAACTAGCATGAATTTGCTGAACAACTGTATTAATAAGTGCTTATACAAGATTTTTGGCGTTGGTACTAGAAAAAATATCACTGTAATACGAACTATTTATAAAATTGATCTGGTTGAAGTGATTGTTGGTAATCGGTATGCTAAATTTCAGGATAGTTTGTATGGTCAGTCTGTGTTTGAGAATATCAGAGACATTGAATATGTGTGTAATTTTTGCAAAACATTTAAGCCATTTGACTAAGCACAGCTTTGTCTTTTCCTTAGATTTAAGCTGTAATAGCGTTCTTTGCATCTTTGCATTGTGTTGTATTAGTCTTCATGCATATTTCTTTTGTTTTCTTTTTTTGGTTTGGCTTTGTGTTGATAATTATTTGTCTTTTTTAGCTGCAGTTATGCGAAATATATATATATATATATATATATATACATATAACTGTAAAAGGATCTTTAAAAGAAAGTAGGCCCTACGCCTGCTGTGTTAACGAGAAAGCTGAATATAGAGATGCCCTTTCAGATGAAACGACTAGGCCTATAGGTCTATGGACGTTGTGAGTATGCATTCGACCAAGACTGACTGTCTGAATAGATGATATGAAGCCAATAAAGTCAAAATTAGCCAAAATTGTAGAAGGATGTGGAATATGAAGTAGCCTACAGCTGTTGTGTTAAAAAGAACGCTGAATCTAGAAAGGCCCTTTCGCATAAAAACGAGTGCAAGGAGTTCGTGCAAACAAAAACAGACAATAAACTGAAGCACCAACGTATATTTAAAAAATTATATACAGATAGAGATTTGTGGACGTCGTGAATATGCATTCTACACAATATACAAAAATTATCGCCAATCGAACATAAAGCGCGCATATTTACTTCTCGTCAGGATTTGACGTGTTCTTATAAAAAATCAATTTTAGTGAACCATTACGTCTGATTTAAGTAGACAGCTATTCTATTAGACACCTTGCACTCCCTGAGCTCTGACATACTGCGTTGTTCTGATCACCGAAGCATAGTTGAGGTTAGTAGAAATATGTATTGTAATTTGTGCAGTAATTTAAGAACAAATCGAATGGAAAATGGAGATGGAGAAAAATGCTAAAAATGCCTGTGAAGGCTAAAAATAAGTAAATCAATAATAGAAGAAACTAAATCAGAGATCTCACCAGATCAGAAGCCAGAATGACGGAGTAGATAGAGATTGAGAAACTAAGTGTCATATCTTATTATATAATTCTCGATGTCCGGTCTGTCTGTCGGTCACGATACACGGCAGATTTTTCAAAACCTGTTACCATAACAAAGAAATTGTTTAATCAAAACTGTATAAACAACGCAGCGTTTAACGAAGCGTCTTAATTGCAGCTCAAATCCCCGTCCCCCTTCTCTCTCCCCATCCCTCTCCCAATCGCCCCGGCCCCCATCCCTCTCCCAAATCGCCCCGCCCTACCCCACAGGCCCCAAACCAACGTTCCCCCCTCTTCCCAGGCTCCCAACGGCCCCAACATACCCAGGCCCCAACACATACCCGCCCCGCCCTACCCCACAGGCCCCAAACCCCGTTCCCTGCCTCTCCCCATTCCTCTTCCCAACCCCCTTCCTCTCCCATCCCTCTTCCAATCGCCCCAGGCCCCAACCCATACCCACCCAGCCCTACCCAACAGGCCCCAAACGCCCGTTTCCTCTTCTCTCTCCCCATCCCTCTCCCAACCCCATTTCCCTCTCCCCATGCTTTTCCCAATCGCCCCGACCTCAACCCATCACCGCTCCGCAATACCCCACCGGCTTCAAACCCCGTTCCCAAACCTACACAACGCTGCTCCGAAAACCCGTACAACACACTTTCCTCCTTCCAAACCTCCATTCCCTCTCCCAATGCCCTGCCCCCCGTTATTTTATATATATTTACTCCGTCCTAACCTCAATACCGATTTTTTAAATTTAATCCTTCAAGTGGGGATTAAATTTTCAGAAGCCGTCACCGTACTGGGGATTTAATTTTTGGAAAAGCGTTCTTCAGAAATTATTGCTGTAACATTTTAAATTTACTATATCTCCGGCTATATAGGAGCTAAAAAGATGAGGTTTGCACCATTGTTTAGATTTTTAATTCCTCTTTCTAACCGTCCGTGCAAAACAAATAATTGGGGTAAAGTCCACTTTACGGCCTAAAATATCACCCTCTCCTCTAAAAACATTTCAAAGCCCCCTAGCAAACAATTTTCAGCGGCAACCCCACTTTGGTCAGCGGCAAAGTTGTAAAGGGATGTCAGAGGAACAAAATAAACCAAACAGTTTGAAAATCGGTTGACATTTAGTAAAGATCTATCAATTCTAACTCGATGACCCCAATGTTTGAACATAAGTATTATGAGCGAATTTCGCGTAAGTTTTGAATTCTGAGAAAGTTTCCTATTTTTTTGAATTTGCTATATCTCTATCTCAGGCTATGTAAGAGCTAAGAAGATGAGGTTTGCACCATTGTTTAGCTTTTTTATTCCTCTTTCTAACCGTCTGTGCAAAACAAAAAAGTCCAGCGTTCACGAGATTTTCGACAATCAAGTGAGAATGAGTAGCAGGCTGTTGTTACTTGGCGTGGAAAAGCAGCACAGCAAACAAGAGAATCAAGCACTGCATGTCGTTCGACACTGCCAAATCAAATCTTTATATGATTGAATAAAGTTCATTTCTGAAAACTTTTCGTTACCAGAAAATTGAAAGTTACTTGGGTATTTACCAGACATCGGTTTGAAAATGTGTATATTTTTAAAACGGCGATTGTGCTTTCACGTTTTCGTCGGGTTGGGTCGCGATGGGTTGGGTTGTGTCCGCATACAGAAATTTTATGTGATTTGGACTTGGGTTCAAAATCCGACCCATGGACACCTCTGGGTACAGTACTATATGCAATAGTCCATTTTAGTTGCTCAAAGTTTCACATAGGATAACCAATAATCGCACATATAAAGTACATTTAAGTACAGTACATAAATAGTACAAATGTTGGAATAAATAACAAACTGGAATGTTGCTTCCCTTATCATCGCCGCAAAAAATCTAAAAGAATTTATTGAGAATTCTAATGCTATTCATACTTTGAATGTACACTTTATTTCGTGGATTTTAAAAGGAAGCTTAAATGAAGTCAATTTTACACATCTAATAAGTTGTATTACAAGTGTTTTACTGAATTTTATGATGCATCTACGAGTGTATTAGCAAATAATGTCGTAAGTTGTGATAGTATACCATATGAAGTATAGAGGGCGTGCTGCTTTCTATATGTAGTTTTCACCTTTCAGAATACGAAAGATGGACAAACGGCTGATAACAATCATCACCGTTGTGGTCGCGATTTCAGTTGCTCTTGCGATAGGAGTAATCTTGGCTGTGTTTCTCACCAGACAAATAGGTAAACTGTGCAAGCAATTTCTACTGAACTGTAAATGGATAAGATCATATTTAAACATACACTGTGAAACTTCGACAAGAACGCTGATATTTTCACGTAATATAGTGAAACAGTAAATTACTTCAAACTGCTGTTTACTTGTAACTGTTACCAGTTACTACCGGTATATGACTGCAGTGATTGTCACTGGTACCAGTGTACAAAATGTACAAAAGGCAACAAAACATGCGGAAGTCCGAACACTGATAAAAATGTATAATGTCCCCTTGTAACAAAAGGTTAGCCAATTCTAGTCTAAGCAGTAAGTGACACCCCGTTTCGGGGTATTGTGGAAATTATCGGGAAGCGAACGCAGTATACCGAACAGTGATTAAGGTGAATTATTGAAAAGTGACCTGCTAATTGCGTAAATCGTTGGCCAGTCTTTTAGCGTTCCTGAAAGATTGGCCAATGCAAGTGGCAGGTAGAAAGATATGGGAGCCTACTACTGTAGACCTATTGGACCCTAATAAATGACATGGAAATTGCTAAAAAGAATTGATGCTGGCTCAATCGTCGCACGGATAAACAAGAACTACGCCCTCTTGTCAAAAAACAAGGGCAAGGGTGACAAGCTCGCTACTGGAAGAAACCAACGAAACAAACTAAATCTGGGAAAGAACTTGAAAATATGGACGTGGATTGTGAGAGGTCTAGAGTCAGACCGAAGCTGCAATTTACAGTTTCTGCCGAAACCGAAACTGGAGCCGTTACTGAAGTACAACATTCGGCCGAGGCCGAAGCTAAGCCGAAACTGTCTGTAATAGATTAGACCGAAGACGAAGCTATTGACATGCAGTCCTAAAAGTTTGTGAACATAGCCGTTTTATTTTGGAGATACAAAAATATTGAGTGTAGGACAGTCTCCCCGGACATTTTCCCTCCCAGACATTATCCCCCGCCGGACATTATCGTCCCGGACATTATCGATAACAATGTAAATCAATATCATAAATTTTAATTTTAAAATTCAAAATGGTAGTGTAGTTTTTTCTTACTTAATATTTGATAACAGTTTAAACTGTTTATTTTCTGGTATAATAAAATGAATTCTAAAAATGAATTAGGTGTCCAAAGCCAATTTCAAAACGCCGACTTTATATGAAAATCATGAGGAGCATTGACTAGAACGGATAGGTGAAACCTTTGAAGACCGGTGAGTAGAAACGATTTAAATTTTGATTTAAAGATTTCAATTGAGAACTTTTAAACAGTGATAGCGACTAATTCTCTTTCAGCGCCAGTAGATTTCGTCAAAGCCCGTTGAGTAGACAAAGAAGGGATTATTTCCGGGGTTTCATTTCAGCTGGTGTACCAGAGAGAATAATATCCGAGGAATTGTGTCTAGGGGAGAATGTCCGTTCCACAAAAACACATAATATGATTAATATAAAATATACAGCATTAGGAAAAGTTAGTTTCTCATTTGTTAACTTAGCCTAAAATGAACTTTTTTACATTGGCTGCAGAAAATACACTTCATTATTATAAAATATAAGTAAAATTTAATTTATCACTTGCGATGTTAATTTATTTTAAAAATCTATAATTGTTGCCGAAAAGTCGAATCCTGTAAGCCAAAAATAAGTTTCCCGCATTTTCACTTAACAAATTCCTACGTCTATCCGAATATACTTGTTCTGCAGAACTGAACAATTGTTATCTGGCATCACTGGTGGGTAGCGAAGAAAGAAATTTCTGGGCAGCAGGTTTAAGAAGTTGAAACTGGCTATTTTGCCGGTAGGCATATATACATATATATATATATATATATATATATATATATATATATATATATAATTGGTTCCAGATTGTGACAAGCGTGGCTGATCAGAGTAGGATTGTATAATGTTATGTAGATGTTAATCAGCAGTCACGAGATAGTTGCATAAGACTGGTGGGACTAAATAAATCAAAGCATTGGAATCGGGAATCGAAATTGATGAATGAAGATTATTATAGCCACTTCCTTTGAACCTTTGAACTTCCAATGACGCTAGTGATCTCATTCGTTAGGCTACTTAGTCTTTCAACCTTTGAAGCTGAATTCTAGATAGCACACGTACACACCATAATCATGTTTAACCAATTGATAACAACGAAAACTTTTACAGTCGTCACTTATATGACGCTGAAAGTTACGACTACGAGTCGTAACTTATAATTAGTTATGGCCGAAGCCGAATATTATGAAAGCGATTCGGCCGTAGCCGAATGTTGACCAAATCTGACAGATTCCTTAGATTCGGCGCCAGTGGCGTAACGTGACTTTTGGGGGCCCGGGGGGCATCTTTGTCATGGGGGCCCCAAAGTTCCAAAGTTTCGGGCTGACGAGCAAAAAAAAAAAAAAAAAAAAAGGTCATCAGCCTCCTTTACCCTAACGAGCAAAAAAAAAAAAAAAAAAAAAAAGGACTAACGTTCACTTCTATTGGGAAAACGTCACCTTGTTAACCCTAAGCAACAAGACCCTCTTTGGGGCCCCCGCCCGGGACCCGGGGGCAGATTATCCATCGTTACGCCATCTGTGATCTCTCTAGGAAGGACTAAAGAAATGGGAAAACGTCAACGAGCAACAAAGCGAGATTATCCATCGACATCGTTTGAAACCGACTAACGACACAAGCGAATTCACAACATCGTTTGTCCGTCTGATAATGCATCTGAAAGAGAACACATACTTAACTGGAATACATAACATAAGCTTACTTCAAAATAAGTTTCACTTATGAAATTATTGCAAACATAGTCTTCGATTAAAACGCTTTCAGGTTCCACTTCTACAAAGACAGAAGACATTTCTCTGATCGGCAATTTTATTATTCTGCACAAGACAGCTTCAGCAATATCAGACGCTACCATTTGCAAATATGTAAGTCTGGCTTCTCCCTATCATCACTGACATTACATATGCTGTATATATACATGTATAATTGTATAAATATATATAGTTTATTAATATTTGTTAGTAATGAGTAAACCTGAAATAAGAAGTGGATTGAGCAAAACAACTGCGGGAGCATCACTTAACAAGATATGGAAAGTTCACAGTATTCCTGTGAATACCAAAGACCGTCTACTGGGATCAGTGGTGCGACCGGTCGCAACATACTGTACAACTGCGAAGCTGAACAATAAAGAAAGAAGATGAACAGCACTTACAGGCATTTGAAATGAAGGACTCAAGGCAAGTAATGAGAGCATCTTGTAAAGCAAAAAAACGAACGCATGCGTATTGGATAAAGCAAAGGTTGAACGAACCCTACTGGAGACAATTAGAAAAAGAAAGTTGAAATACTGGGGACGTATTGAGCGAATAAAACAGGAATGTCTAAAGGAAGAAATAATACAAGGCAGAATGCCAGGATGACGAAAAAATGCAGACGAAGAAAAACAGTGGGAGGACAGCATCAAAGAATACACAGGACTCAATATAGAGCAGGTGACAAGGGCAGCAGAAGACCGTATAATATGGAAGAAGACAGTCAACAATGCAACCAATCTTCGAAGCGAATACGGTTGAAGACAAGACAAGACAAGTAATGTACTGTAGGTAGCGCTGTTCTTATAAGACGAGGCGATGCGGTTGTTTTATAAATGATGGTAGGCAACGCAATTTCATTATGGGAGGAGCTTGAGAAGAACGACTAAATTTTGTTAAATTTTTGGCTGTACACTGCTGTACAGCCAGAAATACCTTATATCCCTTCCCATTACCACTTTTCATCTACCTCCCACCTCTCTCTTTTCACCTACCATCCCAATTTTCTGATTTCCTATCTCTTACCCCATTACATCCATTTGTCACTCCTTCCCTTCCCACTCTATCTTTTCTCCTCCCCTTCCTCTTCCTCGTCCCCTCCAACTCTCCCATATCCTTCACCCTACTCACTCTTCTCTCATCCCTCCATCTCTCTTTCTTCCCTTTTCATGCCATCTTCTGATCAACTCCCTCTATCCCTTCCCATTCCACTTTTCTTCCATCCCTCCCATCCACTCGCTCCCCTCCTCAAACTACTCTACACAAACCGGATGCCATTGCGCGACCTAATTTGTATATTCGATTCTTTCTCTTCGACTCATGCCTTCCATTTCCTCCATTCTTCACTCCATTTCTTCCATTCTTCAGTCTTTCTTTTCACTCCTATTTCTTCTCCTTCTCATATATAGGAGTACATAAATTATTACATTATATATGGTGTATAAAGTCATGTAATGAGGCACGTAACTATCCTCCGAAGTTTCTTCAGTCCTTCTTTCTGACGAATACTGCCGCATCAACCGAATTTCAAACAGGGATCAAGCAACCATTGTGATAACTCTTCGTTACATGAATTCCAAGAAAGGGTATGGGGCGGAACAAACCTGATTGTGGCAGAATTACCACCAAAATTTTATTACCACAAAAATCCTATAAAAACAACCGAGGCGAAGTGGTTGCGATCTTAAGAATCAATTTTCAACAAAGTGACGTGTATTTGCCACTCATTTTGAAGAGCGCTAATTTTCAGTGCTCCTAGAATTTGCAATGGCCATCAAAAAGTAGCAGTGGCATACGTTTGAACATGTAGTAATATATTTAGGTGAGCCCATCCTTTCCCTTCGCTAACTTATAGGTGGCGTTTTCGCGAACAAGAAAAACGGCATGCATCAAGTCATGTTTCGGTCAGGAACAAGTCATTGGACAAAATGCTAGAGCATTTACAAAAGCGTACTACGTCGGAAAACCTTTGGCTGAATAAAATCGAGTAAGAAATGAAACAACCAAGCTCTCCCGCCATTTTTGACGAGCAAACAGCTAGTAAATACGTAAACACTAACGTTTATTAGAGGAAAAGCTGAAGACGAGTAACATCACCAGAGTTTGTTTTGCCATTGCACTTTATACAATGTGTCCGGAGGGCCAACTCTATTTTCACTAAAACGTTAGGAAATCTTGGCATATTTCTATAAAAATTCGGATGCTTTACGTGGGACTGATATTGAAATCATGGGATATAAAAAAAAACGCACCCTTTAGCTATTTCTTGAACGCAATATATGACCTGCTCGTGACGCCGCTAAATGGCTTGGGAGACTTCTGCTTTCTTACCACCCGAACTGTGACCACCAAACTTACCAGATTTGAACCTGGTGGACTAAGCTGTGTAGGATGCTTTACGCGGAACTGTTATCGAAATCATGGGATATAAAAACGCACCCTTACTGTATGTACACACCCTTTAGCTATTTTTTGAACTTAATGTACTGTATGACCTGCTCGTGACACCACAAAAAGAAACTTGGCACACTTCAATAAAAATTTGCAGTTTGAAATAAGTTTAAAATGATTTCAGAAGATACAAATATTATCTTTAAAAGGCTGCAATGAGTATTCAAAATGTCCACCGCAAGAATCGACTCATGATTTCATTATTTCTACGGGAGTCTACCGGTCACGCATTTCCAATCTGAAATAACAAAAGCAGAAATTGGTGACTGGTGAATGGGTTGGCAAAGATCGACCACGACATTTTTGCATCAGAAATTCATCAGTGGTGACGACGTCTGAAATCATGGATCAATTCTTGCGGTGGACATTTTGAATACTCATTGGAGCCTTTTTCAGATAATGTTTGTATCTTCTGAAACCATTTTAAACTTATTTCAAACTGCACAGTTTTATAGAAGTCGGTCAAGTTTCATTATAGTTGCAGTTAAATTTGAAGTCGTAGGCCCATACCACGGTCATAGGTTCCGGTATGGTGTGCATCCCCTGTGATAGGGGCAAGACCACCCTGTGAGGCCGTAGGAAAATTTTTTAATATTAATCACGCATTCACTTAACATTTTCACATTTAGAAATTTTTATATGTAATAATTTTAACTTTTTGTAATAAATCGGGTAGAAAGTATCCACGCCCTCCAGTCATTTTTGACGGGTTATCAGCTAGTATCAGTGGCGTAACGTGGGGGGCGGGGAGAGGGCTCTTTGTTGACAGCCCCCGGGCCCCGGGCGAGGGGGGCCCCCGAAGAGGGGTCTAAGCTAGGGTTAGGTTAGGGTTAACCCTAATTTAACCCTATAAATGATGTACTGACAACCTTTTTTTTTGCTCGTCAGCTCGAAACTTGGGGCCCCCATGGCAAAGATGCCCCCCGGGCCCCCAAAAGTCACGCTACGCCACTGGCTAGTATCGACATAAACCCGCATAATTGTTTCATTTTGACAGCTTACAACGATTTTGTCAAGTGCTCAACTTAGCACCACCAAGTGCACGATCTCGATTACGAGGTGAGTGTCAAATCCTAACACATCGTTAAATCTTAGTGCTAACGGCATGAAATTGATAACCGCTAGTAACTAATTGTGAAAGACAGTCCAAACATCATTGAAAAGTTTTAGAACTCGTGAATCAACCAATCGTTATGCTTAGACAGGGCCTCCGAGAGAAGGGGCAGGGGGCAAATGCACAGGGACCCGGCGGTCTGGAGGGGGCTCGGGCCGATGATGAATATGCGTAATTAACAATAATACCAATAATAAAGCACTAGAGAAAGGGAGCTCGGCGAGTAAAAGGGGGGCCCGGACCTGAGGACATCAAAAGCATCAAAATGAACAGTGTGAACAGGAGCGTCATTTGGGGCGGGGCAGGCGGGCCCCCAAGGAAAATGAAGAAATAATGTATTAAGTAATAAATAAATGTGAAATGAGCAAACAATCGCCAAAATTGTCAAAAATTTGCCCAAAAATGTCAAAAATTTTCAAATTTGCCAAACTTGGTCCAAAAATTGCCCAAAATTTGCCAAAATTCGGCCAAATTTGGCCCAAAAATTATCTCACTTCCAAGAAAAGTGTGAAATGACGCTACTGAGTGTGAATAAGAGCGACAAGAAAAAAGGTCATCACTAGTTTTCGAGAGTTGCAACATGACATCGTGTCGGTTAATTTGGGTTAAACCAATGACAACCAAAACAGGGTCGTCAGCAATTTTTTTAAAATTTTTTCGGGGCCCGCCGGCCATTCTGCACAGGGGCCCGGAATTTCTCTCGGCGGGCCTGTGCTTATATGGCAGTGATGTATCAACATAGAAAACAAGTGCTATAAAATATATGACTATAAATGTATGACTGAAGGAGAGACATGATTCCTAACTACATATGATGGAAAGGGAAATGTTTGTTAGAAAAGATGTTATAGTTCCTCGAAAATTACAAAGGAAAAAGCGTCTCATTATGGCGCTAATTGAAATTGGTCCATCAAGAAAGCGTTGCCGAAGTTAAGCACGCGTTTGGTCATTCTATGTATTTAAATTAAACTAAAGGCAGAACATAGCGAACGTGTGACTGATTGTGGTCGCTCTCATCAAAAAAGCTCCGATTAACAGTGCTAGGGATTCTCTTTTACGAAACTCATTTGTCTGTGCAAAGAGGAACAGTAAAGGAACAGTAAAGGAAAGACAATTTCGATTGCAATGAAGGACATCTGAACGTCATCATTTTAGGGAAGAGAAGTTAAATATCATATTATAAGAAAGTAATAACACATGCATTAGTTAGAATGTCTTAATTGTGCTGTAATAATAGGTGCGAAATTTTAGATTTATATGCTGCAGACATTACAGAACATTATAACAATTATTGTGGCTCTTTTGAAGTAGTGTATGTAACATTGACATAATGTCTCATTAGCTACTATAGTTCTATTATTATTATTATTATTATTACACTGGTCTACATTTTAAAAAAAATTTTCTGCTGACCTAAGTATTTTTGCTGATTTTACCCAATTGAGAGGTGCTGATTCCAGATATGAAGTCAAAAATTATGCAATACGTCAAATTTTTTTGCAAATGAGGAATGCTTAATTAAAGGTGTTAAAGTCAAACATAAGGGAAAATGAAATTCTGAAGAACCGAACGTAATTTTTTATTCAGCCAAAAAATGAGTCTGTCTTCTAACGAAAGAGCAATAAGAGCAATAGCTAGTTGCTTAAATTTAAGTTTTGAGAAAGGAATCTTCTCTTTTTGGATGCTCCGGTATAGTTATGGTCACAGTTGTCACGCTGTAAACACCAGCAGTAGTCTGCCACAATGTTTGAGTTCTATCTGCCTTGATATCTATGTTCCATGGTCGTGATGTCTTGATGGAAGCATTCTCCTTGTTCTTCACTCATAGCTCCAAGATTTGAAGTTCAGGTAGCTATGAAGGAAATGCAACTTGACACTCATGTTGCTCCCAGTCTTCGAAAAGCAATCTTCGAATTTTGGTAATTCTCGACTCTTAAGTTGCCAAGTAAGTCAGTAATCAGGTCGTAAAAAGCATCTTGTCTACAACTATAAATCTCATTGATTCAATAAGTCCTTTGATGTTGATGCAGTATACAAACTCCTCCTCCATATGGAAATATTTCAAAAGATCATTCTCTCTGCCATGATACATAAGCGTGGTTCCTGGAGCCAACACTGAACAGGTTCTTTTTCTTCAGTCTTGAACCCAGTAACTCTGCTGACGACTTCGGCAGATCTAGATCTCATATAAGGTCTTACAACTCAGCTTGGTTGAATGTTTGGTGCATTCCAGCGTCAACTTCTGAGGCCATGAAATCTTCACCATTCGTGTCTGTTGACTGACTAAATTCATCGTTGTCAGAAACACCCAAAGTAGTGCAAATAGGTACAGGAACTTCGTCACAGTGAGCAACTGGTCTCAGAGCAGAGGGGTGATTTGGGTACTGGTTGGAAGATTTTGTCTTTGTGGACATGCCTGAAATATTTACCAGGCAGAAGTAGCAGTTATCAACATGCATGGTTTCAAGCTCTCGCCACACCATTGAACTCCAAAGCTAAGACCAGAGAAAGCTAAGACAGTCTTTAGTCACATTATGAACTGTCTAGGCTTTCAACAAATGTCCTGACACTTTATGCGGTGCCCAAGGTTTTCTGGTACCCAATTTAACTGCGAAATATGCATTACAAGTTTTTATGCACAAATTCAGACATCTCTTCTTTGTTTAGGTGCTGTAAAACAACCACAAATGTAGCAAAATTTGTCAGGATCATTCCTGCACTACCCACGAAGTGTTCAAGTGCTGGTTTACATATTCTACAGAAAACTAGTTAAAATAGTTACATTTGCTGCAACTTGTAAGCCTCATGAACGACTGAATGCTGCCGTCGGTTTGCTTATATAGGCCTATATTGACTGACGTCTGCAATGCCTATTAAACTGTTGTCAGTTATGTCCACTGCATATTAAGCATAGCTTTTTGCACATCCTTATCTTTTGCATATTCAATATTAAAGAATTATAATGCATAATGCCATGTTATTACTGTAAACAGTAAATCAGTAAACAGCGTTTTGCGGGAAAACTGGATGATGGGAGGAAATGGGTGTGATTTTTGGATTTACACCAAAATACATAAAAGATCACATGTTGTCTTCAAGTCAGCAAAATTGATGTAGACCAGTGTTATTATTATTATTATTATTATTATTATCAGCATCATCATCATCATCATCATCATTAAACTGACAATGTCTTGTGCTACATATTAAATTATATACAGGGTCGATTTGTATGTGAGAAGGGGGAATTTTCCTCCCCACTGCCCAACTACATCCCCCACTGAGGTGGCTACTGACATCCCAGCCAGGTAAGTCAATCATCCCCACCACTGTGACAATAATGTGCATTCACCGTCAGCAGAGGGAGACATTTTTCCGGGCTTCGTGCCGAGCATGAGTAAATAAATTAAACTTCATGCTCTTTACTAAATGAGGAGAGATTTATCCAGACTTGGAGTCAACGCCACAACTTTCGAGGCCAAGGCGAGGCCAAAGATTTGTTACACGAGGCCAAGGCCAAGGGACAGCAGGTCCAAGGCCAAGGTCGAGGACCAGAGGTTCGAGGCCAAGGACATCAGGTCCGAGGTCGAGGCTGAGTCAGAGGACCTCGCATATAGGCTTTTACACTACGTGTACAAAGTTTGCACAGTTGTTAAACACAAATTATAGACTGAGTTGTGGTGAACTGGCAAAGGACAGACCTGACACTTCAACATATAAGCAAAATCTAAATCTTTGAAAGTGACAAATGTATTTCCAAAGTATATTGACGAAAATGCTATAAAACCATATATTATCAAGATCAACAGAACACAAAATGCCACTTTCAGTTAGACTATAAATTCGATGTTTTTCAAGCAAAAGTCAAATGCTATGGCCGTTCAGACTAAATGTCCTTGTTACATTTCAGAAATACTAAACAACAGGGGTTAAACGGAAGTCAGGATTAATAAATAAGCAAGGAGGCTAGACTATGCGTTCAGGTATTATTCGTCTCCTTGATACTGACAAGAGGGCTGTGGCACACTTCAAGCTGATAGTCCAACAGTGTGAATGAGCGACCTTCTTGCTTAATTCCATGGCGTGATGGTTTGGCCCTGAATACAAGGCCAATGACTTTTCTCCTGAGGCCAAGGCCAAAACCAATGACTTGTATCCCGAGGCCAAGGCCAAGGACAGCGTTGCCTGGCCTCGAGGCCAAGGCCACGACCTCGAGGACTCCAAGTCTGGATTTAGCTTAACCTCTGAAGAAATTTGTCTGTGTTGATGATTAAAACATTTGTAGGCCTACATCGTCATGGTCAGACAATAAAATTGACATGGCCTATCATTATTTGGTGACAGATCAATAGTTTACCCAGCAGAACTGTGCAAAGTAGATCCGCCGCAAGCCTTGGATCAGTTCCGACAGTACAAGAACAATGTGAAAGTAATCGGCAATGTGCTTGCTTCAATACTCAGCAGAATTCAAATTCTGCCTATCTCGTCAGCTGAATGTGAGCGGGGTTTCTCGTGCATGAATAAGAAGCATAACCAGTTAGAAATCAACTCAGTGTTCATATGCTTTCATAATGTTATACGCATATTTATGGAGTTATAAGGTTAGGGTAAGGGTTAGGGTTAACCCTAACTCTATCCCTAACCGGTAACCCGTCAAAATAGCCCCGTCAAAATAGCCCCGTCAAAATAGCCCCGTCAAAATAGCCCGAGACCAAAACAGCCCCGTCAAAACAGCCCCGTCAAAATAGCCAACAACATAAATAGCTCCCCGTCAAAGTAGCACCTCCACCAAAATAGCCCAGGCAATATCTAACAAGCAACGGCTGAACTTCTTTGAAGTTTCTCCTTTCAAGTTTGAAAGGGCAATTCAACACCAAGGACTACAGACAGAGTTCATTTCGTTTGAGCTAAGTAACCTGTGCCGGTTAATTATGTTCAGAATTTCAAAGCCTGCATGTCGATTGGGTTTAAAAGGTATGCGCTCTTTATAAGTATATAAAGTCCAATCGGGACAATATAGGCTTACCGGTTAAAAGAGACAGGGTCTGTGGCAGCAGTAGTATCGTTACTATGGAGCTAATAGAATCACAGAAAGCGAAAAAGTTGTTATTACTTGAAGGATTTCGTTATCGAAAAGCGCGTAGCAATGCGGACGGAAGTACTTCATGGAGATGTGTTGAAGTTAGCTGTAGCGGCAGATTAAAAGTTGCTGATGATGATGCAAAACTCGTCACAGAACACAGTCACCCAGCGGACCCATCAAAGAACGAAGCAGCCAAGTCGGTAGCAGAGATGAGGAGACGCGCTGTTGAAACTATGGAAAAACCTCGTCAAATCATTCAACACACTACTTCTGGGATTTCATTGGAGGCAGGATTGCAACTCCCCTCATATAAAGCCTCTCAACGTGCAATTGAACGAAAACGAAAGAAAATGCAACACCCGTATCCGAATCCGGCGACGGTAGCAGATATTGTTATTCCTGAAACGCTGAATGGCACCATAAGAAACAACTCTAACTTTGTTCTGTGGGATTCAGGAGTGGACGATGTTAATAATTGTTTATGTTTGGAACGGAAGAAAATCTTGGTATTCTGGAGCGGCATCGTCATTGGTTCATGGATGGTACGTTCAAAGTGGCCCCAAACTTGTTTTTTCAAGTCTTCACCATTCACGCCTTAGTCGATAAAACAGCGGCTCCATTGATCTACGTACTTCTTCAAGATAAAAGTGAGGCATCATACATCAGAGTTTTCCAGAAGATGCAGCAATTAAAACCAACATTGAACCCGCTGAGTATGATGGCTGATTTCGAAAGAGCCAGCCAACATGCTATGGGGCACGTTTTCCCAGAAGCCCAATTAGTTGGATGCCTTTTCATTTGGGTCAATGTTTATGGAGGAAAGTACAGGACCTGCATCTGGCCAACCGCTATCGCGACGACGAAAACTTTCGTTTGCATGTGAAGATGATATTGGCTTTGAGTTTTGTTCCTTCTCAGGACGTCACAGAAGTATTTGAAATGTTAGTCGCGAATTGTCCGAGGAATACGATCCTATCTTCGACTATTGGGAAGACAATTACATTGGACGAAAAAGAAGGAACCGCAGAGCTGCACCTCTCTTTGCCGTTCAACTTTGGAACGTCCGTGAACGCGTTACAAGTGGACTGCCACGAACAAATAATTCCGTGGAAGCATGGCATCGTAGCTTCCAACAAACTATCGATTGCCATCATCCATCAGTCTTCAAAATCCTTGAACATTTCAGAAAAGAGCAGGATAAGGTTGAACTTGACATAGCACGCTTCCAGGCTGGTACAAGGCAACATGAGGCATCCAAGACAAAGTACGTTTTGCTCAATGAACGTCTACGCAATCTTGTTCCGACTTACGACGCAAACGAATGTCTCAACTATCTGCGCCGCGTAGCATATAATCTCACCATTTAAATCTTCTGCCTCATATCCAACTTGTAAGCGATTATTACTTTATATTGATTTTTTGGTAATTGAGGATTTGAATTATCTTGTCTCTTGAACGTTTAAACAATATTAACATCAACAAGAAAGTTTACCAAAAGCATTACAGGATTAAAGTCATCTTGATTTTGTTCTATTACTTGTTTCCTATTTTTACGGGGGCTGTTTTGACGGGGCTATTTTGGTAGAGGGCTATTTTGACGGGGCTGTTCTGACGGGGCTATTTTGTCGGGGCTCTTTTGGCGGGGCTATTTTGACGGGGTGCCATCCCTAACCCTAACCCTAACTCAATCAAGTAAAATAAATATTCATAAAGTTGTTTTTGCTTTAGATTTGCTGCAGGGTGATGCGAAACAAGCATGGAATGCTTTTCACATTGTGTCTATAAACTTTCTTGGTAATGTTAGGGCAGAAAAATTATTTGATAACACCTGGTCACCCTATCTCCTTCCCCGATTTATTGCAAAAGTTCGTATTATTACATATACATTTTTAAAAATCTGAAAATGTAAAGTGAATGCGTAGATTATCATTTAAAATTTTCCTATGTGCTCACTGGATGATCTTGCACTCCCCCCACCACCACAAGGGACTGCGGAACATACGACTACGGTTTGGGCCTACGATCCAATTAGGAGTTGGTCCCCACGGAGGATTAACCCTCCAGTGTTACCTAAGGCCCCTTTGGGCATAAGGGTCCTTTTAGGCTTACGGACACAAAGGGGCTTTTTTTCTCCCCCGGGGGCTGTGCCTCAGTAGAGGATACAGCCCCCACGGGGGCTTGGGCTGGGGCTAGGTCTCCCACGAGGCTGCGCCTCCAGCAAGGCTTACGGCCTCACATGGGGCTGCGCCCCCCAGTAGGACCTGCGGCCCCACACGTGGGGCTGCGCCCCTCAGTGGGGCTATGGACTCCCTCGGGGGCTAGGTCAGACACGGGAGGCTGCGCCTCCAGTAAGCCTACGGCCTCACATGGGGCTGCGCCCCAGTAGGACCTGCGTCCCCACACGTTGGGCTGCGCCTCTCAGTCAGGCCTACGGCCTCCCTCGGGGGCTTGGGCTTGGACTTGGTCTCCGACGGGATGCTGAGTCCCAGAGGGCCTACGGCCTCCACGTCGGCTTGGGCCTGGCTGCGCCCATTTCCAGTTGGGTCTACAGGCTACGGTCCAACACCGGGGACTGCGTCCCCAGTATGGCCTACGGCGCCACACGAGGTACTGCGCCACCCAACGATTCGTGAAAATGTAATGAATAAGCTTCGTCAAACGCTCCGTCGATTAAACAGTTTGATTGTCAATGGCACCAACGTCCTGCAACATCGCCGTGTATCGTGACTGACAAACTTAACAAACTTGCCTTACATAGAGAATAATTTTATATATATATATATATATATATATATATATATATAGAATAGCATAGCTGTTAACCCGTCAAAAATGACGGGGAAGAGTGACTATCTCATTCCCAGATGTTTTGCAAAAGTTCGTATTATTACATATAACAATTTTTGAAATCTGAAAATGTAATGCGAATGCGTAGATTATCATTTAAAATTTTTCCTAAGTGCTCACTGGGTGGTCTTGCCCCCCTCACCCCAGGGGTTGCACACAATCACGCCCTACGATTCTATTGGGATTTGGTCTCCCATGGGGATGCGCCCTCCAGTGTTACCTACGGCCCCTTTTGGGCATACGGCTCCTTTTTGGCATACGGCTCCTTTTGGGCATACGGCTCATTTTGGGCATACGGCTCCTTTTGGGCTTTCGGACCCAAAGGGGCTTTGTCATCCTCGGAGGGCTGGGATCTTTCTCCCCGAGGGGCTGTGCCCCCAGTTCAAGATAAAGCCTCCACGGGTGGCTGGGCTATGTCTTCCACGGGAGGATGCGCCCCTAGTAAGGCCTTCGGCCTCACATGGGTGCTGAGCCCCAGTAGGACCTGCGGCCCCACATGATGGGCTGCGGCCTACGGGAGGCTGCGCCCCCAGTAAGGCCTACGGCCTCACTCGATGGCTGCGCCCCAGTAGGACCTGCGGCCCCACACGTGGGGCTGCGCCCCTCCGTGGGGCCTACGGCCTCTCTGGGGCATGGGCTCGGTCTCCGACGGGAGGCTGCGCCCCAGTAGGGCCTACGGCCCTCACGTCTGTTGGTGCTTTGTTTACGACTGGAGGCTGCGCCCCCTTCCAGTAGGGTCTACAGACTACGGCCCAACACGGGGTACTGCTTCTCCAGTAGGGCCTACGGCGCCACACGGTGTACTGCGTCACAGTGGTGCCGTACAACGTTTATTCAATCAGGACGAATCGTTAAGCCGCATTGAAGACGCTTCGTCAAACGCTCAGTCGATTGATTAAACAATTTGGTTGTCAATGGCAACATCGTCTTCCAACATTTGCCGTTTATTCTGACTGACAAACTTAGGAATACCTTACATAGAGAATTATATAGCATACTAGCTGTTTACCCGTCAAAAATGACGGGGAGAATGGCTGTTTTTCTACCCGATTTTTTTGCACGTGTCATAGCATTTTGCGCAGTGAATCGTCCTTAACTCGCCGCCTTTCCTGCAACCGCAGGAGACATCGTCAAAGCAAAAGGTCAATTTTATAGTGACAGGGTTCAAGCCGCAAATGACTCCAGAAATCGCTGGGCTGCTATACGTGATATATTTCACACCACAGAAGACCGTGAAGTTCTGTGACCAGATGACTGCACTCGGCTCTCAAATGGCTTCTCGCAGTTTTTCATCGACAAGATCAGACGAATAAAACAAAGCATTATGAAACGCCTCAGTGGCACGACTGCCGACCCATTGCAGTCTGACTTGCGACACTCCGGTCCGAGACTTGATGATTTGCTGCCACCGACACCTACCGAAGTCGTATACGTCTCATCAACACAATGCCAGCCAAATCGTCTCCAGCTGACATTATCCCGTCTACCGTCATTAAGTCGTGTCCAGCGTTGTTTGCTTACCTCATTGCTCACCTCGCTTCACTGTCATTCAGCGAAGGAATATTTCCTGAGGGTTACAAACGATCTATTGTAACGTCACTTATCAAGAAACAGGGCCTAGATCGATCAGAGTTCTGCAACTACAGGCCAATCTCAAACCTGACAAAACACCATTTCGAAAATAGTCGAAAGGCTCATTCTGACCCGACTCGTTCGCCACACCCAACAATCGCCAAGTTTCAGTAAGTTCCAGTCAGCCTACCGGCGCCATCACTCAACGGAAACGGCATTGCTTAAAATGCTGAATGACTTGTACTGCGCAGCCGATGCTGGCCATCAAAATGCCCTACTGCAACTGGACCTGTCAGCTGCCTTCGACACAGTTGATATTAATACTTTGCTGTGCAGGCTTCACTATACGTTTGGCATCTCCGGACGGCCTCTCAACTGGATTGCATCGTACCTCACTCGCCGCACTCAGACAGTACGTGTTGGCAGCAAAGAGTCGTCAACAGAGCGCTGTGAATTTGGAGTCCCACAAGGTTCAGTACTCGGACCGCTGTTATTCACACTGTATGTTGCGCCAGTGACACAAATTGATGCTTCATCCGGAGTGAATATAGCACAGTATGCTGATGACACACAATTATACATTGCGCTCACTAACAAGAAAGCAATGTCGACTCTGGACAATTGTTTTCATGCTGTTCACCTCTGGCTTGATGTCAATGGATTGTCGCTGAATCCAGATAAAACGGAAGCCATTGTCGTCGGAACTTGCTCGCGGCAGCGCACAGACGGCAGGGTATCATCCGTTGTGATAGGCACCCATTGTATTAAAACGAAAAGCGACACCCGCAGTCTGGGTGTAACCATCGACGACACATTGTCATTTGATGCTCACGTTGACACAGTCTGCAAGTCAACATACTTTCACGTGCGGGCTCTAAGGAACATCCGTAATAGTATCATTTTGATACAGTCGCCTCAATAGCCTGTTCCGTGGTTAGCAGTAGACTGGACTACTGCAACTCTGTACTTTACCTCGGGGGGAAACTTACAGAAGTTGCAACGGGTGCAGAACTCACTGGCCAGGACTGTTTGTAAAGTTCGCCGAACAGAACATATTACACCGATCCTTGCTCGTCTCCATTGGCCACCAATACGATATCGCATTCAGTACAAGATCGCGCTTATCACTTTTAAGACAATAACAACACAACAGCCCAGCTACTTGTCAGACGTCATTGAATTGCAGGGACAGTCTCGCCTATTTAGATCACGTGGTGCTAATAAACTGAGATAAAGCGGCGCACTCGCCTTTCTCTCACCGACCGTTCCTTCGCCGACGCTACTCCGTCTGTTTGAAACAATCTACCTAAATCTGTCACTTCGGACTTAACTGTTTCGTTGATTGTTATTAAACGCCGACTGAAAACTGCACTCTGCAGTTTGGCCTACACTGTTTAGGTCATGTGACTCACTCCGCACTTATGATTCTTCACTTGTGAATGACTTAATGTGCGTTAACAACCATGTAATAATAATAATAATAATAATAAAATAATAATAATAATAATAATAATAATAATAACCAATTTAACGTCCATTCACAGTCGAGTCGACTGGGAGCGTTTGGCACAGAAACTACAAAGTAAGTAAAGTAAAATCTCGTGGATTTCTATAGCGCCCTGGCAAACAGCACAACAGTAGCTGCTTATTCTTAGGCGCTCAGCCTCTCTTAAAATAGCTATGGGGAAGGTATGTTATCAGCCAGGCAATAGTCAACATCCAAAGGGCAGTGAGGCTAGGTTGTTACAGCTATGGAGGATATGATTTTAGAAAAAGAAATGATTTAAGCTTAGACCTGAAGACTTGAGGAGATAATGCGGGAATTATAGGAAATGAGGAATCAGATTTTATTGTTTGAAAGTGTCCAAGTCTGCGGAGGGAAGCTGGGATCGAGTTCCAAAGTTCAGCTGAGGCGTATGAGAAGGCACGGTTGCAAATTTTCAGGGATGACTGATTGAGTGGGCGTGACAGAGTGAGGTAAGATGATGAACGTGTGGGTCGATGAGGCTGAGGGGTTAATAGTGATCTAAGGTAGACAGGTTTTGATGACTGAAGTGAGCTATATGTAAGTGTTATTATCTTATATTGGATACGTTACAGTTATTTTAAGCCAATGTAATGATTTTAGTATGGGTGAAATATGGGAGAATTTAGGTGACTTAGTAACAGCACGAGCAAGTGCATTTTGTATTGATTGCAATTTGATGATGGAGGCTTTGGGAAGGTTATAGTAGAGGGAGTTACAATAATCTAATTTGGAGTGGACTATTGAGCTGTCAATTGTGGAGGAAGTTTTAGTATCTAGGCAAGGACGTAGGCGGCGAAGGTCACGAATATGAACATAGCAGGCTTTTGATAATTGGGAGATTTGTGATTCGAAGTTTAGAAAAGAATCAAATTTGAATCCTAGATTTCTAGCAGTTGGAACAGGGATTATTGTGGTGTCAGGAGCCAAAACTAGCTTAGGATTTTCAATTTTTTGAGTTGTTGGGGTAGTCCAATTAAAAGAAACTCTATCTTAGAAGGGTTAAGAGCGAGGAGATTAGATGACATCCATGCAGAGATTGATGAGAATGCAGATTCAAGCGCAATAATAGAAGCATTGAATGAAAGAGGTGAGAAGAAAAGGAATAGCTGAATGTCATCGGCATAGAGTTGGTGATTTAAATTAAGGAATTAATTAAAGATGAGAGCGGTGTGATGTAAAGGCTGAACAGTACAGGCCCAAGAACAGATCCTCGAGGCACTCCAAAATCTACACTGTGAAATAGAGAAATTTGGCTAAGACAGGACACTTGAACAGACCGAGATTTAAGATAAGATGAAAACCAGTTGTGAGCTTTTTCAGATATTCCAAACCAGAGAGAGAGAGTCGTTCGAGCAGAATTGTGTGATCTATGGTATCAAATGCAGCAGAGAGGTCAAGAAGACAAAGGCCAGTAACTTGTCGGAGACCAATTGCGGTTAAGAGTCTGTCATGAATGTAGGCGAGAACGGTTTCAGTTGAGTGATGTTTAGTGTAGGCAGACTGATGAGCATTAGATAGAAAGTTATTTCAAAGGTGTTCGGTCAGTCTAGAATGCACAATTTTCTCAGTTAGTTTTGATAGAAGTGAAAGATTTGAGATGGGGCGATAGTTATTAAGATCTCCGTCAAGACCAGGCTTTTTTAGGAGAGGAGTGACAAAAGAGTTTTTGAATGAAGATGGGAAAGTGCCTGAGGTAAGAGAGAGGTTAATGATTCTAGTTATGATAGGCGTAAGCACGATGGCACACTGTTTGAGTAAAGAGGTAGGTATGGGATCTAGGTCACATTGTTTGTTTGGGAGAGAAAGTAGCAGTTTGGATTAGAGCTGTACCGATTAATCGGGAACATTCACAATCGGGCCGATTATGAGGACAATCGGAACAATCGGTAATCGGGCGCAAATCCGGCACCGATACCGATTAATCGTTAATATTCGTATTCGGGTCGATTATTGGGGTAATCGGAACAATCGGTTATGAGGAACCGATTATTTTTCTGGGTGCCGTAGGCCCGAGTGAGTGGTGACTGGTGAGTGTCGCCCTCTGGGAGTCTGGACTCCTTGGTCGCTTCCTTTGGGGTGGTGCTAGCGCCATCTGGGGGTCGGTGGCGGCTGTGAGCTCGTAGAACTGTCGATGGAGGGAGGGACGAGGGAGGGCCGGCTTATCTTAAATCCTTCATTCGATAGTCGGTCGGGGGCAGTTAATGTCAGACCAGATTGTCAGATATGACATCTGTTAACCATCGGTCGGAGACTCAGAGACGATTAGCGTCCGATATGACTTCGTCGGCATCTCTTCACCCTCGGTCGGAGACGATTAGGTCCGATGATCTTATCTGACTTCGTCGAAATTACTCAGATGCATTAGATGATTTGAATGTTAGTGTAGCTTCGCTTGTTACAACCTACTAGTCTCAAAAGCTAACTGCCCGTGTCGACGTTTAAAGTTTCAACATTAGCGTCTTTCTGGGCTTACGTGACAGTGGATGGGGCTGCCAGTTTGATTTTAAAACTCGCATGTTGTCGACAGGAACATTGTAGAACATTGTACAGTATTATGCCTTTGCTTTAGCTGTTGGCATAGGCTATGTGGAGCATAGAGGTGGTACAAGAGTACTAATACTACTCATCATCTTAAAGTTGCTTATCTGCGTTTTCGGCCTTCTGATAGGTTGACGAATCCACACACACATACACGCACACACACACACATCGTCGTATTTAGACAGACTGTAGGCTTAAGGATTTCTGATATGTCGACAGGTCTAATACGAATTTTAGTTTATACATTAATGCATACAGTTATATAACAGCTTAAATAGGATATACGTTACATATATTTGACTCAAATAATAAATAAAATATCTGCGTAAAAATACAAATGTCGAAACAACAGACGAGCTGCATTTGGATTTATTTCACTATAAGTCCGCTGAACAGCTGTAAAGCCATTTGCAAACTTTGCAAATCAACTTTCTCTCGAGGTGGTCATGAAACCAAAGGTTTTAATACATAAAATTTGGTTCAGCACTTGAGAAGCAAGCACGTAGCTGCACGCACAAACTTTCAAAAAAAATCGATATAAAAAGAAGAAACTGGCCATCGGAGTTTGTACAAAATAAGGTAGGGCCTACTTCTATCTGACTACCACTTGTGTTTTAAATTTTAATGAATGAATACTTTCATAATCACAATTTCAGATATAAAATTGTAGATTAGGGCCTACAATGTGAATATAGACATCTAAAATTTGACATAATAAGACAGTATTAATGGCAAAATCATATTCATTAATGATTAAACACACATTCTGCATTGAGTCTCTTGGCAGGTCTCGAATTGCACCTGCATGTCGAAGTCTGAAGACATGTACTTTTACGCTGCACCTTTATGGTATATTATTTGAGTGCATGATCATTAAAAATACCCGATTTGAAGATTTAGACAGACAATCGGTATCGGCAAGACAATCGGTTGTCTGACAATCGGAACAATCGGTAATCGGAACAATCGGCAAAATGTGCAATCGGTACAGCTCTAGTTTGGATACCTCTTCATCAGTTGCAGGAGTGAAGCTGGATAAATTGCATGGGGGTTGTGGGGGAGAAGGGTAATGAGAAGAGGTGGTTTGAGTAATAGTGAAAGACTTAAGGACACTGCGAATCTTAGAGATTTTTGCAGAGAAGAAATTAGCAAAAGATTCAGCAAGTTCTGACAGAGAAATGGATTGAGGGAGAGGTTTTGATTCTTTGCGATGGAAAAGATCATTTACGGTTTTCCAGAGCTTACGTGGGTTTGAGCTATTTGTTGAAATGATGTTAGAATAGTACTTCTTTTTGGCAGATGTAAGGAGATTATGGTAGCGGTTGGTGGCGGAACGAAGATTTAAAAGGTCAGATGGAGAATGTGTTCTATGGTATGTTCGTTCAAGACGTCTGCGAAATGACTTGAAAGCATGAATGAAAGAGTTATACCAGGGTTTGCTGTTGTGTGATGAAAGAGGTCTTGTGATGATAGGAGCATGTTTATCAAAAAGACCAGATAACACAGAATTGTATTTATTGATCAGTGACGGCAGAGAAGTGGAGGGGGGTTAGTAATTAGTTCAGATGATTTTATGTTGTCACAGAACAAGGCTACGTCAATTTTGTTAAGACAGCGGAATGAGTAGGTGCCACGAGGCGGAGGAGTTGGCGAGCAGATACTTAAAATGGAGAAGATGGGAAAATGATCAGATGGAGAGAATTGGCTAACTGCTGAAATTTATTTATTTATTTATTTATTGACAATTTATATAGCGCAGTAGACAAGGCTAAGGCCTACAACAAAAGCGCTTAACACAATTCATATCCAATATTAAATAAATGTGTCTTCAAATTTCTAATGAAAAGTCCAGCTGAGACTGCTCCAGTCACATTGTCTGGAAGAGAGTTCCACAGGGCGGGATTCCCCGCGCGAATGATCTTTCCCAAACTTAGGGTCTTGGACGGGGAGGGACCAACAACTGCACTCTCCGACTGGACCTAAGAACCGATCTCCTCTCGATCACAGTCGATCTCCGTACAAGTACAGTTAGATAATCAGGACAGAATGGATCGTGTAAAGCCCGAAACGTAAGCCAACAGCGCTTGTAGAAATTGAAGTTGAAATTGGAGATAGTGATGAAGAAGAAGACGTGATGAGCAAGTCTAAAGTATGTCCAAAAGTGTGAGTAGGAAGAGATATGTGTTGTGTGAGGTTAGTCTGAGTGAGCAGTTGTATGAATTGGATAGAGTGTTGATAGAGTGTTGATAAAGAAGTTGAAAGAAGTTGTCAACTATTTTTCTAAAACTGTGGTAAAATAACACGAATTCTGCGAAAAGGGATAATTAGTTTCCATATGGAATATTATTTAAACCATTTACGGGGTTCTAATGAGAGATGTAGGACATATAAAGTCACGGTCGTCAAATGGTTAGTTCAGTAATTCATTAATAACAACATTTTTGGTGAATATGCGATTGCCGTTAAAAATGTTTTCTTGATCGCCATAGGTGTTGATGAGGATCTTTTAAATTAGCATGGTTGCGACATCTGGTGAGGGCAACGTACAATTGTCCATGAGCAAAGACTGGTTCTGGCAAATAAACTCCCACGCGGTCAACCGATTGTCCCTGCGCCTTTATTAATTGTCATAGCAAATGCTAACATAACTGGAAATTGACGGCGTTTCAGTTTGAATGGTACTGTCGCGTTTTTCCTCTTCCTACAGAACTTTCCGGGGATTCCAATATTCGGGGACCCGCTTTGGGTACTGCTTACTATAAACGATGCCTCGGTTAGTCAGAAGGGGAAAGCCTGGGAGAGAAAAATCGCCACTACAATAAATTTTTACGTGGGCCCCTGCCCTGGTATTTGGGCAGCTAGCTCATCTAGCTCGCTTGACTCGCTTGAGAACAGAAGACAATTCATTCTTTCAGTCATAAACGTTTTATTATATGCAAAGGATAAAAGGATCTTAATTAGTTCGTCATCTGCACAACTGTCCTGCAGGGCGGACTACTACAATGGCAGCACTTAACTACTCTTATTAGCTCACTATATTCAAATGTCACTACAGAAATACAAAGGAAATCAAACTCATAAATATCTACTCTGAAGAATAAGGCTTAAAGGAGCATCAAGGTCACTGGACCCCGTGAGGGAGCCAAAACTAGGGGTTGACTGTTGGCCACAGTCAGAGGCAACTTTACGGACCATGTGGGGGTCGGACGTTAGACTATGACCTTGAAGCGAGCTACGCTTGTGCACAAAGAAAGCCTTAAGTAGAAGAAACGGCTAAAGATGTTCGAAACAAGCGATCGCTTAACTACATGCACTAGCAAAGCTATCTCTCTATTCAGGCGGGTAGTCACTTAATGCACAAATATGAAGCGAAGAGTACTCTATCTCCAGATGCGCGTGAGGCATTGTCACTTCTAAGGGGATTTTAGCTACTAGAAGGGGTAATAGTAACATACAGATCGTGTCCTCAGAAATAGAAGTCGGTCGTGCAGAGGATCTTCAGTGGACTTCGGCGAAGAGGACGAGGCTCGGCTGCGATCGTCGGCGGACGATGATCGAGGGAGTTGAACGTCAGAAGGTCCTGAAGACGGTTGATCGATAAGACGGACGTCACTCGAGTAGGTGACTAGGCTCGCTCGGGAGCTGTCGTCAATCGAGGAGGTGACTAGGCTCGCTCGGGAGCTGTCGTCAGAGAGACGGCGGAACGACCACCAGTGGAGGTTAGAGGTACCGGAAGCCGGAGATACTCCTGGCGGCCTTTCCCCTCCGACTGCGTGATTGTCGGCCGAAGCACGAGGCTACGTCGGACGCAGCCGAGAAAGTGACCAGGCCCGCTCGGGGCTGTCGTCGGCGAGACGGCGGAACGACCACCAGTGGAGGTTAGAGGTACCGGGAAGCCGGAGAAACTCCTGGCGGCCTTTCCCCCTCCGACTGCGTGATAGTCGACCGAAACGCAAGGCTATAGAGGAATGGCGTCTTCCTCCATGCGAGTAAAAACTCAAGCATACTAGCCTCTCTCGAGGCCCGTAGGGTGACAATACTTAAGACCCTAGGTTCTTACTTAAAACGGGTGTACAAAACACACTTAACAAATCATGCGGCATTTAGTAATTAAAGATGCCATACGCTTGAAACTCGAAAGGTAAGTCACTTCGAATATATAACACAATACAGAACTCGAATTATGACCGATAGTTCAATAACTTAATTATAATAATTAATTAAAGTATCGATCGCTGAAATCGTATTAGACAACGGTGAAACACTGTGGCGCCACCTTGCGAACAAATGGCGAAACCACATATACGTATAACCGCGACGTATAGAAATACGCCTCGCTAGAAATGGTTTACAGAAAGTCGCGAGCAAAAGAACAGCATTCGAAAACGAATGTCGCTAATTACTATTATTATCGAATGCTTAATGTGCTAAATGATGTCAGCCATTTGATTGCGACATTATCAGCTGTGTGTAAAGTTTGTAATCCACCGTCCTCTAGCCTTGTTATAGGGCAAGAGTCAACTAGGTGCGACATTGTTTGAATGACACCGCAGGGGCACAGGTTCGAGTCAGTTAATCCCCATTTCTGATGACAGTAATTGCAGTGTCCCTGTCCAGTTCGAAAACGGTTTAACAGACACCACAGGTGACGAGGCAGCGTGTCAAAGCCTGGTTGTCGGATAGCGGGATCTTCGACCAATTGGCAGTTGATCACCTGAGCCGACTCCCAGTCAAGTCTCCACTGTCTATCGACATCTGAGGAACCTTGTTAAGCTGCAGAGGATGGCGTGATTTCAATCGGTGATTAGGAGGGTTGGACAGGTCCTCGAAGAGTGGCAGGTCCTCACGGTCTGCTATCTTCGATAGAAATCTGTCCACTGCAGCTTCCCGTCGTAAGTATGGTGGTTGGATATTTGACAGAACTGGCAGCCATTGGAGCGCTGTTGGGCGCAGGGTTCCGGAGACAAGTCTCATGGCTGAGTGCAGCTGCGTGTCCACCGCCTTTGTGTGCGAGGAGCGATACCAGGCGGGACAGCAGTATTCCGCGGCTGAATAGCAAAGTGAAAGTGCAGACTGTCTCAGAGTAGCGGGCGTTTGCTCCCCAGGAGGAACCGGCTAATTTTGACAGGAGGTTTGTCCGGGTTCTGACTTTGCCGGCCAACTTTGAAAGATGTGTTTTGAAGCTTAAAGTTCGATCAAGAGTAACGCCAAGATATACAGGGAATGGGTCGTGCTTCAATTGTTTCCCATCCATATGAATTTTTAGCTCGTATTTTGCTTTTCTGTTGTTCAAATGAAATACACTCGCCACAGTTTTAAGCAAGTAATCTCCATTTGGGTCATTCTGGTGATATCCCCAATCCGTGTGGTGGCTATTGAAGTCACCAACTATGATGGCAGGGTGAGGTAGGATTGGTGGGCAGTTCGTGTCATCCCAAGTATCAGTTGGCGGCTTGTACACGTTCCCAATATGGAAGCCACCTATCTGAATGACATCGTATCGTGAGCTGGACTCTATGTGGTGGACGTCTGCGATGGTATTCCGGGTATACGTAGCTCGACCATATTTCGCGTGAAGGTCGTGAGCGATGAGGTCGAAACCCGGAATTGAGAACAGGTCGAATATGTCTTTCTCAACGTGTGTCTCTTCAAGACAGATAACGTCGATGTGATGTTCTTCGGCAATTGAGCTGATAAGTTGTCGCTTGGCGGCTGAGAGGCCTTCGACGTTTAGCTGCAGAATTCGCAGTGCCGGACCGACGGCTAGAAAGTCGTGGCCGTTGTCGAGATGACCTTTGTTGGCACATGGACCGGGATCATGGTGGATTCGGTCAGCTGGTGACATCATTAGTTTCCCTCAGAACGAGGTACTCACGGGGAGGGCGAACGAGAACGCTGATGCCTTCCTCCCCATTACTAATTACTGAATAATCTAAGATACAACAGGTTCAACTTCTTAACACTACATATGCGTCGAATAACTATCGAAAGTGCGATGGCTTAATTATAATGATTATTTGAAATGTCGAACAACGCAAATGTATCAAGCCATGGTAAACGTACAAAGTCGCAACGCCATCTGGCGAATAAAGTGAGAATGTTCTGCGTACAATAACGAAGCTACACTTAATCAAACGAACAAACGCAAAGAGAGGTGTGCGATTATGAAAGGAAGGCTAGGCCTAAAATTTTGTCACACTGCCCCCAACTTAAGCGTTTAACCGCCCTCGGTTAAGATAAAAACAGGGTGCAGGCGAATAACGTACACGCAAAGAACTAGAGAGACAAAATTCTTATCGAACACACGCGTAATTTAAAACGAAATTCTACGAAACAGAAATTTGATGTCATGTCGCACTAAATGTTACGAGTATACGAGACATCAATGCGTTACATGAGTCTTATCTAGGAAACTAAATTCAAGAAAGATAAAGTTTTTCGCACAGCTATGAGCTGTGTCAGGCGAAGTAGCCTACGTTAAACATACAAGATCTTCAACATACTTAATCTTCAACACTATTTCACAAAATCTTAGACATACTGTAACTACTAGAAAACGCACATAAAAAATATAACTGACCATCGTCAATTCTGACAGAGTGTTTCCAATTCTTGACATACCAAAGCCATGAAGGTTTATGTTTCTACATTGTCAGAGACTTCTTACTATGCATGATTCGACGAATGGACGACATTTGAAAGAAAGAGATAGATCAGGCGAATTGACACTTCAAGTTACTACATTTAACTGAACGGCTAATTCGGTGCAAATCGTTGCGAACATTATTTATCAGTCAATTACGGAAGAAAACGTGAGGTAGTCTAACGTCGAGTCGAGCCATAGTCGGTCGAAGAGTCTGAGACAATGGACGAACGAATCGCGAGGAGTAGAAAAGAAGTTACACGGATATGTAGAGCTGTAGAACATGAATTGAAAACGGATGCGGAGAGTCTCTCGTTTTACAAACATGGAGCCACCTGACAAAAAGAAGGTCGGAGCTCCTGTGACTTGAGTCCCAGCATTTCGCTTGAGGGTCGATTTCACCGTAAAGGATCGCGACAGCAATGTAGTCTATTATGCTGTGCGTTTCGATGCGACGTCCACCGGGTTGTAGGTGCTATTGCTGAACGTTTCGATTCATCCGGCTTGTGTTTCTGCATCCGACGGGAACAGTGGTCGCTGAACACGACGCTTATTATCTCTGAACGATTATTTTCTTTTGCTGATCAGTCGAACCATCTACGCAGCCTCTGCTTCAAGAGAGTCTGTCGAATGTCGTGTCGTTTGATTTCGAATCGACCGGTTATTCGAATGTTCATACGTGGACTTATGTACAGATGCACTCTTCCACACAGTTCAAGGCAACCTATACCAACACTTCAGCACCATGTCTTCTCCGCGCTCTAGCTTCATATACAATAGTCTCAGAAGGCAACGGGCGTTGTAGGCTCGTACCAGGATTACAGAAATCCAGCGAAATTCACAGCGTCCTTTCCTCCTCGTCGCGTCGGGCTGAACCCGACCGGTTAGTTTCGATAGCGACGGGGCTTGAGGAGACGGTCGCGGGGTCGCAGGGTCTTGCGACGCGCGGGTGAATCGTGCTCTTCCCTGTCGGTTCCTAGCTGCGGTTCGAGCGGAGACGGGGTGTCCAGGTCGATCAGGACTTCTCCACTGTTCACGATCGGTTGTTCGTTTGGCGATGGTTCGCCATACACATCGGCTATTTCTTCTTCGGGAGTAGGCAGCGCTGGCGGGTCGAGAATTGGTTCGTTCGGCTCGTCGTCTTCGTAGGTGAGGTAACGCGAAAGTTTGTCCACATGGGCGACGAAGGTACGTCCCCTCGGCAGCTTTTGAACTCTATAGTTCAGAGGACCTGTCTGAGCAGTTATGACGAAGGGTCCCTGATAATATTTCTCCCATTTCGGGTAGTGACGTTGCCGTTTCCGCGGCACGAAAACCCAAACTTTGTCGCCTATTGAGAAATGTTTGACACGGACATTCATGTCGTATTTCTTCTTGCGGCGTTCGGCTGCAACTCCAAGGTTGTGGCGAACGAGTTCGTAAGCGTATGTCAGTGTGTCCCTTAATTCTTGTATGTATTGTGTGGACTCTAAGTTAGTCTCGGGGGCGGTTGTTCCGTAGACAATGTCCACAGGCATGCGGTTCTCTCTTCCGAATATGAGGTAGTTGGGACTATAGCCAGTGCTCTCGTGTACTGAGGCGCGATAAGCGGCAGCGACTGTAGGTAGGACATCGTGCCAATCGCGGTGATTATCGGCGACGATCTTTCCGATCATCGAGTTCATCGTCCGATGGTAACGTTCTATGAGACCGTTCGTTCTCGGTTCATAGCTGGTGGTGCGTATCTTCTCTATGCCCAGCATACGGCACATTTCTTGGAAAATCTCTGATTCGAAAGAAGGGCCACGGTCGGATAAAAGTCTCAAAGGAGTGCCATATACGGCGCAAATTCTTTCTACAACGGATTTGGCCAGTGTAGTGGCTTCCTGATTGCGGAGCGGTACTATTTCTACAAACTTCGTAAAGTAGTCCATCATCGTCAGAATGTAAGTGTATCCTTTACTAGACCTTGGATGAGGGCCAGTCACATCGATTGCTAATACTTCCCAGGGGGCGCCACACAGCACAGGCTGTAGCTTGGCTTGCTTCGGCGGTCTTCCCTGTCGGTATCTCGCACATTGTTCGCAGGACCTGCAGAACAACAGTGTGTCTTTGGACCATCCTGGCCAGTGTGCACGACGGCGAACTTGCGCTCGAGTACGTCGCACGCCAAGATGTCCACCGGACATGCCAGTGTGGCACATGCGGAGGAAATCCGCTCGCATCGACTTCGGAAGGAGGATTTGTCTCACTCCGTCGAATCGATTTCGGTACAGTACATCGTCTTCCAGTGACATTTGGGCGCGGATATGCCACATTGCCTTAGTGTCTTCGTCGCATGTCAATATTTCGTTCAAATCGGGAGCTCCGTCGATTATCCATTCGCGAAGCGTCTTCAGCAGCGGGTCTTTCTTCTGTTCGTCGGTGAGACTCAAATCTTGGCTGGCTTCGTCCAGTCGTTGCGTCACTGCGGCGACGGTGGCCACAGGAGGGGAAGGCGGACGCCGGGACATTCCGTCGGCGTTGAGGTGAGACCTGCCGGGCCGATGAACGATCTTGAAACGGAACTCAGAGAGTCGTTCCTGCCACCTGGCTTGCTGGCCGATCGGGTCTGGTGTTCGCTGTAACCATTGCAGGGCGGCGTGATCGGTCCGGAGACAGAATGGTCTCCCTAAAAGGTAAGTCTTGAAGTACTTCAGAAAGTAGACCACTGCGAGAAGTTCTCGTCTCGTCGTACAGTAGTTTCTTTCGGCGCGGGAGAGTAATCGACTCCCGTAGGCTAGGACTACTTCTTGTCCGTTCTGTCGTTGCGAAAGGACCGCTCCGATCGCGTGGTCGGACGCGTCCGTGTCGAGTACATATTCGTCGTTGTCGTTCGGAAGACCTAATATAGGGGCGGTGGACAATCTCTGCTTGAGCGTGTCGAAGGCAGATTGTCTCTCGTCGCTCCAGGAGAATTTCACGTTCTTGCGGGTGAGTTGGCTCAAACTGTCGGCTATGTCTGAGAATCCGGGCACGAATCGGCGATAGTACGAGCAGAGGCCTAAGAAGGCTCTCAACTCCTTCAGACTCGTGGGTACAGGCCATGAAGTGACCTTTTCGATTTTGCTGTTGTCCACGGCGACTCCTTCGTCAGAGACGACGTGACCGAGGAATTCGACTCGGCGATTCATGAGCCGACATTTCTCCACCTTTAGCTTGAGGTGAGCGCTCCTTAGTCGTTCGAACACGTCTCGCAATCTCTGTAGATGTCGCTCCGTAGAGTCGGCAAATACGATCACATCGTCTAAGTAGACAAGGCAAACGCTAAAGTTCAGTCCGGAAAGGATTAAGTCCATCGTTCTCTGGAAGGTGGCCGTTGCTCCTGCCAGTCCCATGGGCATTCTCTTCCATCGGAACGAACCTTTCCTGGTGACGAACGCTGTCTTGTCGGCGTCGTCTCCGTCCATTGCTATCTGGTGATAGCCACTCTTTAGGTCTAGGGTGCTGAACCATCGTGCGTTACTCAGGGCGTCGAGGCAGTCTCCGATCCTGGGGAGCGGGTATGCGTCTCCTCTGGTAACGGCATTCAAGGAACGATAGTCGAGGCAAAATCTCAGGGAGCCGTCTTTCTTCTTGGCGAGCACGACGTTGGCTGCCCATTCGCTTTGAGCTGGTTCGATGAGATCTCCCTCTAGCATTTGTTCGACTTCTCTATCGATCACTTCTCTGTAGGCTCTGGGTTGTGACCTTAGGGGCTGTCGCACCGGACGAGCGGAACCCGTGTCGATTCTATGTCGCGTGATCTCACAGCGGCCTAGATCGTTCTTAGTCAATGACAAGACGTCGTGGAATTCGCGGATTAGGCTTTCTAGTTGATTTCTCGCGTCGTCGGGCAGGCTTTCGTCTACTCGGGACAGTAGGGAGTGCACGGCTTCGTCTAGTGCAGTCGTCTCGGGTCTTGTCGGTGGCGTAGACTCGGAGAGTATGTCGACGGGGATTAAGGTGCCAAGGACCTCGTTTTCCCGTATGGTCGCTGGTTCTCTTCCCGTGTTAATCAGGCGAACCATCGTGTCTGTGGTGCCTTCGGCGAGTAGTACGCGAGCGGCGTGGATTCCAGGGCGCAATTCCCTGTGTTCCATCATCCACGAGGTACGTTCTTTGACTTCTTCGCCTCTCCATAAAACTTTAGACGGTACGTCGAGCTGTGTGAGTGGGGGAATCTCTATGCAGTCCGCCACTTGCACACGGCGACACCAACCGACGCCGTTTCTCTTGATCAGGGCGACTTGATTGCGTCCCACGAACAGTTTTCCTTTCGCGAAGCTTAGGCCACAGTGGAAGGTCGTGAGGAAGTTCATGCCAAGCATTATTTCGTCTATCTGTTCGGAGACCACGAAGGTGATTTTTCTCTTGCACCTACCGTTGAATCGTACTTCCGTCGATGTCTCTCCTAACACAGCGATGGGGCTACCGTTCGCGGCGTAAAGTTTCTGCGTGGTAGGAATCACGGGTAGGCCTGCCGTCATGGTTGCAGGAAGTAGATTTACTTCTGACCCTGTGTCCAAAAGGCTAAGGCAGTCTTGGCCATTAATGCGACACCGCACGTACAGGGACTGGAGCCCACTGGATCCGGTCGATCTGGACGTGGCGTTGAAATTCACTGAGGCTCCTCCGCGTTCTTGACGGCGTGGTTGACGACAGTCTCTGCTCATATGCCCTAAGCGTTGGCAGTTGTAGCAGCGAGGGGGCTGTTGGTTCCTATCTGGCGGGCCGCCTCTCTGCGGGCCGTTCCTCTGGGGGTCGTTCCTCTGCGGGCCCCCAACTCGGTCTGTGACCAGGGGTCTAGGTGGTGCCGTCGGGCGTCTATCGCGGCCGTCGTCTGCGTTTGGACGGGGGTCTCGTCGTGGGGGAGATATCCTAGAAAATTTTTCTTCCATGGAACGCATCCATGCATCTTGCGTTTTTCTTTGGGCTTCCATGAAGTCTTTCATTTCTCCGAGGTTTTTCACTTCCGCAGCCATTATCTCTTGTGCTTTGATGAGGGCTCTCACTTGAGCGGCGAGTTCGGCTACCGGGTCGTCTTGCCTAGCAGCACGTACTTGACGTCGAGGGTCTCGACGTGTCGTCTCCGGAGTGTCTGGAGCTCGATACGATTTCTTGTACGTTTCCAGCCGGACGGCTGTCCTGAAGGTCTCGTCCAATGATTTCGGTTCTTTCTCTCGTACCTTCAGCGAAAGTTCGCAGTCCAACATGGCGTCAAGGAAGGCGTCGCGGGCTATAGCTTCAGTAGTCTCGCTAGAAGGCGCTGGGTACGCGAGTGTCACTAGCCGGCGCACGTCATGCAGTAAATCGGCCAGGCTCTCCTTCTCTGTCTGGCGGCGGCAGCGGAGCTGCGTGCGGAACGTTTCGGCTTGAGCCTCCAAACCGTATCTTTGCCGTAGTCTTTCTGCTAAGCCTTCGTAGGTAATGCTTGCTAGGGACCCGAAGTCCCACAAAAGTTGACTCGCCGATTTTTCTAGCGCACATTGAAGGAAATCGGCCTTCTCTTTCTCGGTCCATTGATTGTGGTCCGCACATACTTCGAATTGGCGAAGGAAGGACTCTAGTGATCCTGAGCCGTCGAATTTTCCGGGCTTCATAAACTGTCTCTTCCTCTGCGTGAGGTCATTCATGTGAGAAATGGCTATCGGTACGGTCCTTGGGGACGACTCGGCTATCTCTTCCTTCATGGGCGCGTCCGACGGGCGTATCTGTCCCAGCGTTGATATCCGATCAATGGAGGGCGGTTCGGGCGAGGGCGTAGCAAGGTGTGGATCTATTCTGGCCGTTCTCTCGTCGAACCATTCATTGGCAACGTCTATCAGGTTGTGCTTGACGGAAGGCCTTACGTCTCGGTCCATGACAGTAGTCGGGTTGGGTACAGTCAGACAACGGGCCTTAAGCTAGTAGGCGCGAGGGGTGTATCGTCCTTATACTTCGGGATTAATGTTTGTCTCTTACTTCGGACGCTTATCGTCGGGGAGTCGGTGTCTCCTTGTTCACAAGCGATGAATCGGGCGGGCGAGCCGACGGGCAAAGGGGCCCCACATTGGGCGCCAATTGTCGCGTTTTTCCTCTTCCTACAGAACTTTCCGGGGATTCCAATATTCGGGGACCCGCTTTGGGTACTGCTTACTATAAACGATGCCTCGGTTAGTCAGAAGGGGAAAGCCTGGGAGAGAAAAATCGCCACTACAATAAATTTTTACGTGGGCCCCTGCCCTGGTATTTGGGCAGCTAGCTCATCTAGCTCGCTTGACTCGCTTGAGAACAGAAGACAATTCATTCTTTCAGTCATAAACGTTTTATTATATGCAAAGGATAAAAGGATCTTAATTAGTTCGTCATCTGCACAACTGTCCTGCAGGGCGGACTACTACAATGGCAGCACTTAACTACTCTTATTAGCTCACTATATTCAAATGTCACTACAGAAATACAAAGGAAATCAAACTCATAAATATCTACTCTGAAGAATAAGGTTTAAAGGAGCATCAAGGTCACTGGACCCCGTGAGGAGCCAAAACTAGGGGTTGACTGTTGGCCACAGTCAGAGGCAACTTTACGGACCATGTGGGGGTCGGACGTTAGACTATGACCTTGAAGCGAGCTACGCTTGTGCACAAAGAAAGCCTTAAGTAGAAGAAACGGCTAAAGATGTTCGAAACAAGCGATCGCTTAACTACATGCACTAGCAAAGCTATCTCTCTATTCAGGCGGGTAGTCACTTAATGCACAAATATGAAGCGAAGAGTACTCTATCTCCAGATGCGCGTGAGGCATTGTCACTTCTAAGGGGATTTTAGCTACTAGAAGGGGTAATAGTAACATACAGATCGTGTCCTCAGAAATAGAAGTCGGTCGTGCAGAGGATCTTCAGTGGACTTCGGCGAAGAGGACGAGGCTCGGCTGCGATCGTCGGCGGACGATGATCGAGGGAGTTGAACGTCAGAAGGTCCTGAAGACGGTTGATCGATAAGACGGACGTCACTCGAGTAGGTGACTAGGCTCGCTCGGGAGCTGTCGTCAATCGAGGAGGTGACTAGGCTCGCTCGGGAGCTGTCGTCAGAGAGACGGCGGAACGACCACCAGTGGAGGTTAGAGGTACCGGGAAGCCGGAGATACTCCTGGCGGCCTTTCCCCCTCCGACTGCGTGATTGTCGGCCGAAGCACGAGGCTACGTCGGACGCAGCCGAGAAAGTGACTAGGCCCGCTCGGGGGCTGTCGTCGGCGAGACGGCGGAACGACCACCAGTGGAGGTTAGAGGTACCGGGAAGCCGGAGAAACTCCTGGCGGCCTTTCCCCCTCCGACTGCGTGATAGTCGACCGAAACGCAAGGCTATAGAGGAATGGCGTCTTCCTCCATGCGAGTAAAAACTCAAGCATACTAGCCTCTCTCGAGGCCCGTAGGGTGACAATACTTAAGACCCTAGGTTCTTACTTAAAACGGGTGTACAAAACACACTTAACAAATCATGCGGCATTTAGTAATTAAAGATGCCATACGCTTGAAACTCGAAAGGTAAGTCACTTCGAATATATAACACAATACAGAACTCGAATTATGACCGATAGTTCAATAACTTAATTATAATAATTAATTAAAGTATCGATCGCTGAAATCGTATTAGACAACGGTGAAATGCTGTGGCGCCACCTTGCGAACAAATGGCGAAACCACATATACGTATAACCGCGACGTATAGAAATACGCCTCGCTAGAAATGGTTTACAGAAAGTCGCGAGCAAAAGAACAGCATTCGAAAACGAATGTCGCTAATTACTGAATAATCTAAGATACAACAGGTTCAACTTCTTAACACTACATATGCGTCGAATAACTATCGAAAGTGCGATGGCTTAATTATAATGATTATTTGAAATGTCGAACAACGCAAATGTATCAAGCCATGGTAAACGTACAAAGTCGCAACGCCATCTGGCGAATAAAGTGAGAATGTTCTGCGTACAATAACGAAGCTACACTTAATCAAACGAACAAACGCAAAGAGAGGTGTGCGATTATGAAAGGAAGGCTAGGCCTAAAATTTTGTCACAGTACAATCTCGTTGTTTGAAACTAAATCAATACGCTCTCGCGCCATTCGCTGTCTTCGTTATTCTGGAGTCTCGACATTCATTCGCACTTCATCCATTGTCAGAGAGTATCCAGACTTTGTTATAGCGTAGTCTACATAATATTATACGAATAAGCTTATTGCGATCGAGGAATTACGCGTACGCATCAGAAGGATCCAAAAGAATAACGCTCTATGAACAACGTTTCAATATTGCATATATATATAATGTACGGTTGCATTGTATATACTTAAAAATCACACCACCTAACCAAGCTCCGCGCCACGTAATAATTATGTATGTAAAATCACGCCACTGTGACAATTTGTGACGCTGTACACATAGTAATTATGTACGTTAAAATCACGCCATTTCATCAAGCTCCGCCCACCAACTCATCGTGACGCTGTACAAATTATGTAAATAATAATAACGCAATAATGAACACCTGTAAATGAACATATGTATAGTATTTATTAAATAGTGCTTATCGGCAATAATTAGGACATGGCTGCGTGCGCAGGTTTTTGCAAATGTGGACAGCGAGCAGCAAGTGAACATAAGGGTTACATAGCGTCAAGCAACGCATTTTTTTGCTGTCCACATTTGCATACGCATGCGCAGTGCGCGTGACCTGATTCCCGTTTCTAATTTTAACTATGACGCGGTTAGCCGATAAGCGCTAGAATAATTAGGTTTTGAGGTATGGAAGGAGTATATATATATATATATATATATATATATATATATATAACGGGGGAGATGGGATTGGGAGAAGGAAGGAAGGTTTGGGAGGAAGAAAGTCGTTTGTACGGGTTTTCGGAGCAGCGTTGTGTGGGTTCGGCAACGGAGGTTTGGGACCGGTGGGGTAGGGCGGAGCGGGGATGGTTGGGGCCGAGGCGATTGGGGAGGGATGGGGAGAGGGAAGGAGAACGGGGGTTTGGGCCGGTGGGTAGGGCGGGGCTGGGATGGGGATGGGCGAATGGGATGGGTACAACGTGCAGGCAATCAGGACGATTCGTTAAGCTGCCATGAATACGCTTCGTCAAACGCTCAGTCGATTAAACAGTTTGGTTACCAATGGCAACAACGTCCTCCAACATCTGCCGTGTATCGTGACCGACAAAGAGAATTATATATCTATCATATTAAAATCGTTATCTGTATGTCTGTTACCTTCAAGCGTTCTGATTGGTTGACTATTGGTAGACGGTTTAGACCGTTTAGTCCTTACGTCGCGATGCGTTGGTGGGCGAGCATTGACTATTGGTAGACCGGTTTAGTCCTTACCTTACGTCGCGATGCGTTGGTGGACGATGTTCGAAGACGACGTTGCTATTGGTAACAATTGTTCGTAGAACCGGTTTAGTCGAGTCATTGCAGCGTCAGAGGGCTGGCGTGCGAGCGACGTTGCTATTGGTAACAATTGTTCGCAGCCTGAGGTAGTTGCGCAATTTAACGTACAGTTTTACGTACACAAAAAATACGTGTACAGCGTCACAAATGGCCACAGTTGCGTGATTTTAACGTACATAGGCCTAATTATTACGTCGCGCAGAGCTTGGGTAGGTGGCGATCATTGAAATGTTGTTCAGCATGAATTCAATGATTGGGTACTAGGTATAGGTATTGGATTAGTATTATCCTGCACTGCGAGCGAAGCGAGCGCGAGCGAAGCGAGCGCGAGCGAAGCGAGCATCTTTCTAGTATAGATAAAGAAGATGTTGAAAATTGGAGCAAAGTAATGTGCGTCAAAACATGCATTTTCGATGTTCTCCACTTACTACAAGTTATGTCTTCCACTGCTCCAGGTCACAAATCGTACCTTGGTTGTACAGTGCATAGACATATATACAGTGGCGTAGCGTGACTTTTGGGGGCGAGGGGGACATCGTTGATATTGGGGCTCCACGGTTTGGGGCTGGCGAGCAAAAAAAGGTCGTCGTCTTTATCTGTAGTAGTGTTGACGAGCAAAAAAAGAGGTCGTCATCACATCGTTTCTAGGGTTAGAGTTTAGGGTTAGGGTTAACCCTAACCTTAACCCTAAACCAACCCCTCTTCGGGGGCCCCCTCGCCTGGGGCCCGGGGGCAGTCAACAAATTGCCCCCGCCCCTCCCTCGTTACGCCACTGCATATATATTCTACATACACATGCTTTTGGCTTTCCTCGGTGTTTAGAATCCTTCTACAACTCGAATAACAGAAGCCTTAAAATTTTTATTAATTAATGTAGAGATAAAAGGAATAATATACGCGATCTGTAATCCCTGAATGCTCTGACAACAGAAATCTAATGATAATACCTCGATGCAGTGTAGGATTTTACTGATTCCAGGTCAGTTGCCTTGTCAGGTCCACAGATATGGAATAATCAGCCGATTTTTAGAAAATTTTACTTTTGCGAAAATAAGCCGTTTGCTATAGAATAGGCGCTAAGCTTCATTTCCGTCATCGAATGCCTCGCATTACGTAAGCACATTTCTTTGGCGAAAGCAATCATCTTTCCTGTGTGATGAGTTAATCGCACGATTTCAAATGTAAAGCTGTATGAAAGAAAATATTCAACAGAGACCACAATGTATATATGAATGTCTTTTTATAGTTCAGACAGTGTCAAAGTCAGATACACGCTAGCCATAGGAAGCGTCGCTGGGAAAGATCGACAGTCTGTGTTGAAATTAGCGAGTTCTTCGATCGCTAAAAACTCATCTGACATCTCAAGTTTCACCATCAACCAAACATCCATAACATTTGAAGATGAATCAGGTAAATCAAAAACATCATAACGCGCTTTTAGTTCAAATTCCAGGGCTTTTATAAGAGGTTACAAATTGAAGCCCAGCATAAGCAAATCGTTTTTCACGAAAAGTGTTTTGCGTCAGAACAGCAGTAGCCAACTTCATCTATTATAATTATAGATCATGCGAAGTGTTTCAACTTTCAAGGCATTTACTTTATTTTACGAACAAGAAATATTTCAAGCATTGCAGGACGTTAGTGTGAATCAGATTTCCAGCACGATTGAATATCCTAAACGCTCTAGTACTCGATGCATTTGAATAAATTTAAATGATTTTCGTGTCAAATGTCTCGAAATGAATAGTTCTATTAGATAACTTTGGCATTCTTGCCGAACCTTGTTTTAGGTTTGAAGCAAGATTATTGCTATCGGCGGTCGTGTACAAACTCAAACTCAACGACTTGTGTGTCTGTTATCGGCGGTTATGAATGCGTCTGTTTAACGGGATCTAAATACGATGCAATCACCAAACTCTGTAGCAATGGTAAGACGATATCACCGATATAAAAACGAGAGAGTGACACGGGAACAGCTTTTATTCCCATCCCGAAACCGCATCCGCCGCATTTGTCCCCATCCTTTCACCAGCCATTTCCGTCCACTCATTGTTCCCATATACATGGATAACAGAATTCGAGAGCATATATATGTTAGAACATACGAACATTTTCTCGAGCGATTTTCTGTGTAACTCTGCTGAAACAATTTATTGCAGAAATCGTTTTGACTTGTGTAACGACTATTCGCTTTTGAATTAAGGGTATGACAGTAATAGATTTAATGTATCGTTATCGAAATCTAAATGTTGCTTTACCGGGATATTAAGGCAGCTTCAAACAGTCATAGGAAACTATTGATTTTTCAAAATGTCGTCACCAAATCAGACTTAAGAAATTTTTATTGATAAATAATTTTACAATTACAATTTATACATTGTTATTTAGATATCATAAAGTACTTATATAACGACCATCTGCTTTTGAAATTAAGGGTATATCGACAGATACTGCAATCCGACGAAACAATGGACATCAAGGGCAAAGATATGCGATAAATTTCAGGACTGTCCTGATGATTCAGACGAAATTAACTGTGGTAAGCTGAGTTACTTATTAGTCGCCTGTTTGAAACGCTGTGTTCCACAAGTATATTCCCTACTACGTAGGCATATATAGTAACAATAGCAGGAACTATGCACAATTAAACAAATCACAGTTTGTTCGCTGATCGTGATAACAATGAAATTGAAAATAATTGCAATAAAACCCGTGCAATTTATATAACAGTCATTATAAATATAACTTCCTAAAGTCTGTCTGTCTAACCCGTAACGCTGTCTTCATTGGACGAGCCACTTTGGTCATTTTATTATCGCTGCTTTAACCCCTTAACCGTGTATTTAACTGTAACTCAATGTAAAATGGACGGATATATCCGGGATCCCCAGTTAAGGAGTTAATAATGGACGGAGTTTGAAGTCGTCGTTTCATAGTTGTTTGGCTAGTCGTTGCTTATATATCTTATAACCTAAATAGTCCTTGCTTTGTCTGTGTGACAGTGTTAATAGTTCCTCCCTCCTTCCCCCCCTCCCTTTTCTTAGAACGAATTTGTTTCCTCATTTTTCCCTCCTCTTTCTTTTTTTTTCAAGTCACCATCCTCCACTACTTCATCCCTTTCCTCGTAGGCCTCTTTTGTTCCACTATCTCCTTTTCCTAATAGTTCCCTCCTCCTTTCCCTCCCTTTTCTTAGAACGCAATATCTATATATTTATATCGCAATTCGCTTTATTTTGGTCTGCCCAAAAGCCTGCTTGTCCTAAATTCTGCGGCTCGTCGTTTGGCTAAGGCTCATCGCTACTCTAGGATCTCAGGCTTTATGCTTAACACCCTGCGTCCACTGGTTTCCAATTTCTGACTACACAACATTAAATTCAAACAAGTAATTATTGTTTTGCAGCACTTCGAGGTCAGCCTCATTCTTACATTACTGAGCGTTTAAAATCAACCATCCTCCACTGCATATCGCCTGCTTCGCTCCACTGATTGGAAGAATGTTTACATCCCCAGGTCATGCACTGCTTTTGCTCCGTGTCGAGCATTCGCAGTGACTGGACCCTCCCTCTGGAATGTCTTGAACCCATCCATTCAGTTATCACTTCTTACTCCCTCGCTCTGCTCAATGCGAAAACTAAACTCTCACTCCTTTACCGTGCGACTCCAATGCCAGGAGCGCCTCTGAGTAGAAATAAAGAGGCGCTATACAAATACAACAACATTACATTACACTACATTACATTACATCATTGAACGACATAATTCAGATATTCGATTATTCCCGCCTCATATTCTTCCACGCATTTGCAAGGGCAAACATTATCACATATAGGGATATATTTAAACGAACCAGACTTTTCCCATCGCCAACTATATATGTGACGTTATCGCGAAACAAGACATCCGGCAAACATGAAACAACTCATCAAGCCATGTTCCGGCCAATTGTAGGTCAATGGACAAAATGCTAGAACATTTGGTTGAATAAAGTGGGGTTGGAAAACAGCAAAGCTCACCAGTTATTTTTGACGGGTAAACAGCTAGTTAAGAATATTTCACATATTGTATTAATCAGTGATGGGTAGTATCTTAGATACATGTATCTAGAAACGTATCTAAGATACAAAGACTGTATCTTTGGCAATTTATTATTATTATTATTATTATTATTATTATTATTATTATTATTATTATTATTATTATTATCTACGACAATTTATATAGCGCAGTAGCATAACTGGAGCTAAAGTCAAGAGCGCTTTACAAAGGAGTCACTTATAAGAGATGTTAAATAAGTGTGTCTTTAGGAGCTTCTCAAAACAGCCGACGGACTTCGCATTAATAACATCGCTCGGCAACGAGTTCCACAGGGCTGGGTTTCCCCGCGTGACTAATCTGTCACCGAACACGGCAGTCTTTGAAGGCGGAGAGACGATCAAAAATGTCCGACTACTTCGTTCCGCGCGTCTGTCATTCGTCGTTGCCCTGCATACGAGTGTTGATATGTAGTCAGGACAGGTGGTGTCGTTCAGGGCCCGATATGTAATCAGGCATCGCTTGTAGGTGATGCGTTCTCGAACCCCAAGCCAATGAAGCTTGTCTCTAAGCAACGGTGTCACGTGATCATTCCAGCGGGCTCCAAAGATCAAACGAGAGGATGCATTGAGCACCGACTGGAGGCGGCTTAGCTGGCTCTCGGGAAGGCCGAGGAGGACTCCATTGCATTGGTCAACCCTGGATAGAACAAGCGCCCGAATCAGTTGTATCGCAGTATCCGTTGGTATATATCGCCTGATGCTTCTGATTCTCCGCAACTGATAATAACAGACACGTGTCACGTTACTTATATGATCCGTGAACGACAGTGTCTCATCAAAAATAACGCCGAGCAGTCGTACGGTGGTAGAGGGAGCAATGACAGTGTCCTCTATTTCAAACGGTGTCCTGTTTATTTGGGATCTCCTTCTCGGGGAGCTTAGCCAAAGGAACTCAGTCTTCCCTGAGTTAAGCGACAGGCGGTTAAATGCCATCCATGATTTGACCTCAGCTATGCATTCAATGATCTTTGACCGCAATCTGTCCGAGTCTGCCGGTAGACAGGAGGAATATATTTGGCTATCATCAGCAATGTATCTAGATACTTTAATGTATCGGTATCTTGTATCTGTATCTCAGATACAATTGATCTGTATCTAGTATCTTCTGACTGCTTCAAGATACAAGATACTGCAAATCTACTGTACAAAGCAAAGAAACACAAGTAGTTACAGTAGTTACCACAGGTCATGATCATGTTGAATCGAATTGTTTATTATTCAGGCTGACTCAGGCTCAACTTGTTATTTGGTTCTTACTTACGTGTCATATAATTGTCTAACTCTAAATTAAAGAGCAAATATATAGGTCCTTCGTCTAAGCGTGCAGCCCACATTGCAACCGGAAGTGAATAATAAAAAGGCTGAAGACAGTGAAGAGAAGCAAGTGCCGTTATTGTTAGATGAGATTTTTTAAAATTTTGTCTGCTGCTGGTCAAATTGAGGCAGCGCGTTTCAACCGCTTGAGTGACAGCGTATTTCAGAAGCTGTTGTTACTGAAAGCAAATGCCTCCCTCATTCAGTAGACTGTGTTAACAACTTAACACTAAAATAGTTGTTGAACACATTGATTGTTAAGGACAGGATTGGCCTTGCTTGCCATATGGCAGGTGTCTAAGTTTTAAGAAATTTCATAACTTTGTTGCCATTATTTTGTTTGTGCAGACGCTCACCTTTGACTAATGGAAATGTATCTTATGATGTATCTTGTATCTAGATACATTTCAAAAGTATCTGTATCTAGATACATTTTGTCTAGGGTATCTTGTATCTGTATCTTAAATACATTTTAACTGCAGTATCTGTATTTGTATCTGAGATACATTCAGAAATATTTTACCAATCACTGGTATTAATCGTTATAAAACAATGATGATCTGTTTTCAATAGCTAAAATAAACCACCGGAAAGATTTAAGATTTCGTAAATTCGCGAATATATGACTTTGGTCAGGCAACATCCGTTATAATCACCAGGGTTTCCAATCGAACAACCAATGTCACTATTGTCTTAAATTTTCTCCTCATTTGTTATTTTCAGTCTGTGACTTCAGTTATAAATACCCCTGTAAGAACGGGAGATGCATATCCAACGATTGGCTCTGCGATGGTGTCAAGGACTGTCCCGAAGGCGACGATGAAATGTTCCCACAATGCGGTATGAAAGTTACACAAAACTAGCTAATCATACTTGCGAAGCAATAGAACATTTACTTAGAGCCATTCTAGTAATGCATTAGGTATCAGTCGATGGTTCTCCGATATAGAATCGTAATCTCCTTGCTAGGTCCAATTAGTCAAAAAGGCAAAACATGCGATCACTGTTGCCAGTGAACTTTTTGAGAAAAAAACCAGATCGTGCCTTTAAAAACCCCCAGAGAAAACCAGGTTCGCAAAAAGTTCCAAAAGATGATAAAATTAAAAAATAATCGTGGCAAACCTGAAAATTTTCGCGACTTCGTCTCCAAAAAGTCTTGAAAAAATCGTTGTCAAGTAAACTTTATTCTATTCAGACATTAATAGAGTCCCGATAAACGAAAAAAGGTTGTCATCATGGAGTACATGTACTTCTGAAGCTCCTAATTTCTAACTTTCACAGTTTCACTGCATAAATCAGGCAATTTTATAAATTTTCTCAGATTAAAAAAACAGATTCCGCCAAAAACAACCAGACAAGGCCCAAAAGAACCAGATTTGGTTGAAAAAATCCACACTGGCAACATTGCATGCAATTAATGTCGGATTCTCATATAACTCCTTCTGAAAACTGCGGGTAATTACCTCTTTAAACTCGTGTTCACTTTTTGTGTGGAAATCTTCTGGTTGAACTGAGGAACCTATTTGCTTTTACAAATCATAGATGAATGTGGAAAATCTCAGTTTCGTTGTGAAAAACCGAGAAAATGCATACCATTAGATCAGCAATGCGACGGTCGATCAGATTGTCTCGATTCTTCAGACGAATATCGATGCCGTATGTCGACATAGATGCTTTTATTTTGCAGCATCTTGATTGCATCATAAACTAAACATCTAGCCATTCTTGATGTCAATACTCGAGTCTTTACTGAGATTGATTATAGATTTGCGTTAAGAGCGCATAATTTGGCTCAAATCATACGATTTCTCATGCTGTGTGTATGATTATTTGATTTGAGTATGCAAGTGATAACTTTCTAGCGTATTGCTTGTAACAATGTAGCAGATCAAGGCGGAGCAATGTTGTCATATTTATGATTCAGTTTCTAGATCCTGGAGGTTCACGTTTATAATTTGGGAGAGTGAAACCTAACAGTTTTGTTATAGCGAAATAGGTTCTAATATTAATTTTGATAGTTGAGATAACTTACCAATGTTCCGACATGTAGTCAACTTCGATGGAGCTGGATTAATGATTAATGGGAGTGGACCTCGTCTACTTACCGTTACCTACAAAGGAACTCCTGGTTACAAAATTTGCTCTGACAATTGGAATGAAACGTGGAGTAGCAGGGCCTGCAGCTATTTAGGTTTTGGGTAAGAAAATTATAAAGAAACAATTCAGAAAATTACAGTTTGTATCTATTGCCTCTCTTTCGGCATTGGCTGATATACAACAGCTCAAATTTATGTTGTCATTATATGATTAAGCTGAATCGAAAAATGGCTGCCACCTTCAATTCAGATCAATTAAGTTTCGCATTCACTGCGGTTTTTCATGTAGGCGTATGAGTTACGTTTCATTCGTGAAACATGAAAACATAGCCCTTTACGGTTATTTTACTAAGCATGGTTTGCCAAAAATTGCTCCTGTTGTCCTGTGAGAGAGTTTCATGGACATTACTTGAAATTAAGGGAAAATTTAGGAGTGGTATCCGCCGAGGATAACTTTAGTAAAATCAGCATAGTTTAGTGATCGCTGTGAAAAAGAATAAACCGAACATGGGAACATCCACCAGTTCTCGATGCAAGGGTTTATCTAAGATGAGCAACATCAGAAGAGTGACAGAAGGGTCTGTTTTCATTCACATTTATTACTACATAATACTTCTGGTACAAAATAAATGAATTGATTGATTGATCGACTGACTAACTGGCTAACTGTTTGTTTGTTTGATTGATTGATTGACTGACTGACTGGCTGACTGACTGACTGACTGACTGACTGACTGACTGACTGACCGACCGACCGACAGACCGACCGATCGATCGACAGACTGACTGACTGACTGACTAGCTGGCATCCATCATCATCATCATCATCATCGATCATCATCATCGATCATCATCATCCGATCGATCGTACAGACTGTTGATGTGGCAGATGAGGGCAAATCATCAAATCGTGGGCTCACACGCATCCATCGTTCATCATCGTGTAACCCATCTGACGTCGAACGACTTTATCACGGACTGTATTTTTCGATCGAACAGTGGACGGATGAAAATCGGTTATCCCTGAATCCAGCAAAGACTGAGTTCCTCTGGTTCATCTCATACCACGAAATCCGTTTTCAATTGAAGATGCAGACATCTTACCGAACAGCTTCTAGGCGTTCTTTTGGATGAGACTATCATCATTCCAAGTTTATTTCTTCAGCTACGCAGGATCCGGGAGATTTTACCTGCCATTACCGGACGTGATTAAACTGGTTCGATCCTCATTTTCACGAGTGGATTATTTAGTATCTTTCGGACTTCTGTCAGCCAGCTAAACCGTCTTCAGATTGCTAAATGTTTTCAGCACGTCTGATCTTCGGCGCTAGGTGGAATGAGCATGTGACACCGCTATTACGAGACAAACTTCACTGGCTCCGGATTCCGGAGCGTATAGCCTTTAAACGTTGCTGGTTTACATTTAGGACGTTTTAGTACTTAACGGCTCTGGTCCAGTCGTCTGATCGGCGCTCGCAGCTTCGATCAAGCAGCCGTTGTTTTGTGACAGCAAAATTTGGGGATCGGTCTGTTTCGAGGGGTTTGCTTTGGAACTCCTGCCGGCGGACGTGACAATCTCCTGAACTGTTCACTAGGAACCTTAAAACATATTTATTTAATATCTCCTATTAGGGACACTTGTTCTTGACTTTTCTATTTGAAATTCCAGAATTAATAATTCAAGATTCTTCCATGGAATTCGGTCTTCAGCTAATGGGACTATATCATTCCAGTTTATTTCTTTAGTTTTTAGCTCAAAGTCCAATCCTTTTTTGTTCTATTTGAAATTCCACTGGTTCTTGTGACGTTTTCTTTCAAAGATCCTCATTGCTAATTTACTTTGGCTACCAGATACCCATGATCTTGCGTAGATATCTGTTTAAAAACTTTGTATTTTCATATTAAGATTCTATTATAATAGATAATAATAATATTAAGATGTAAGAAATAGTGATAGCTTCTCTAGTCCATATGCTACTATCAATACCAGATTATTCACGATCAAATACTTTGAACCTAGAATATGGAATTCATTACCAAAAAACTATCATATATTATCAACATTATTGAATTTAAATACAAGTTGAACATTATCTATTATACTTATCACCTACTTTACCAAATTAGTTTGATGTAGACTATCTGTTTATCTTTATGGTTTCTTTACAGCTTTCCAATATTTACTTGCTGTATATGGTTATTTTGTCAATCATCTTACATTACTTAAATCAATTACTGTAGAATATAAAAAATCTTTATTTACTAGGTACCCCTTGGCGGGAATTATGTTTCTCTTTTGGTATCCTTGTTTTCATTATATGTATGCTTCTAGTCCATCTCCAAGTTTCGGAGCAATAGAGCAAAACCGATTTGACATTTGAGTTGAAAATTCTAACTTTAGTTTCGAGGTTCCCTTGTTTAGTTTTCCAGATTATTTAGTAATGAAAATGCAGTTTAAGCCTTGCCTATTCATGCTCTTACGTCCTCTTCTGTTCCTGCTGATGTCGAGATAACACTGCCAAGGTATGGAAACTCTCTCACTTCTTCTATCTAATTGTGGATAATTTTATATTTAAACAAAGTTGATGTACAGAAAGTTGTTGTTCCATTCTATAGACTGTTCCTGGATGCATCGCATCGTTATTTGATCCAGGCATGATCTCCATTTTATGAATCCTGCTTGATTGTTCTTGAGATGACTGTCAACTGCATCTCTAACTCTTTCATGACTCACCCTGTTTAATGCCTTTAGTGCTGTAGATAGGAAGGCGATGCCTCTGTAATTTTGCTATAGGTTCAGGTAACCCTTTTCTGGTAGCGGCACAACAAATCCTTCTTTCCATTCATTCGGGATCTCCTCCTGTTGCCAAATTTTCTCCCAATAAATAATATAGCATTTCAGGTGAGGTGGGAATTTCTGTTTTAAGGGCTACTGCTGGTATGTTATCAGGGCCTGCCGCCTTGTCATTTTTAAGGTATAATATTATTATAAATTATTATTATTACAAATGTCAATTTGTATTTCGCTATGTGCCTGGAGAAGGCCATAGTCAAGCGATATTGCCATATTGCCATATTTTAATAATGATAAAAATAAAATTATTTGGCCCTTGCTCATCCAAATCGCCTACATGTTCAGGCCACAGCTGGACTAAACAATTAATTAACTCGTCAATTTTGACAATTCCATGAAATGCTAAAGTAAGTAAGAAAACAGTTTCAATTGTGTTTTTAGCACTGCTGCGGCAACTTTATCTGTACTAGAATACGGTTCGCTTTTGGCTCTGAACCCACGAACCCTTTCCTCCAACTTCATTAACAATTTCAACACGGCGTATGTTTTTCAAAATCATTTTATCTTTTTGCCAATTATTCAATGTAACCTGATGATGATGATAATTGATGATAATGATGATGATTAGTTAATGGAACGTTTGTCATTTACAGTTAATTTTCAGTAGCTATTTCAGTTTCAGTTGAAGTTAACTTGAACCACATTGCGCTACTGTCATCAAAAGAAGTTATGTATGTACTTAACGCAAGTGCCAAGATACCAAATGTGTATAATGTATATGTATTGAGAGGCTCAGTCATGCTCCCCCACATCTCTCCACTCCACACGTAACGTAATCAGCGAAAAGCACAAGCGCATTCTCCAGCAGTGCGTAGTTCGCTAACTTGGCATGTTGTGTTGTAATGAATAGTATTAATTTAATCATGAGGTTTTTATTAGTTGACCTGAAAATCAAGGTTAAGATTAAGCTTACATAAACCTCAGTGAACACGGATATTCTTAGATTCTTTAGAATCTCTGTTAATGTTATGCTACTAAAGTCTTTTCGGTTTCTATTATAATTATTTGCACCTGAAATATTGACAGTATGAAAAGATGTGCTTTAATTTATATCTGCGGAGATTTGGATCCCTCGAATTTAGCAACCCCGTGTTGGTAAACGAGTCCTCGTGTTACGCCCTCCAGGGTCTAGGGCGTCTATGCCAAACCAGATTCTACTTTAAGGGGATCATCTGAACTTCTTTTGTTTCTATAGTGTTGCTTAAAGTATAACGCTCAACAATTAATTTGTAGTAATTGAAATATATGTCTCATGTTTTCAACTACGGATTTATTACGTTTTAAAACTTTTGTGTAATCCTGTTCCGTTAACTGCAGTATCTGTCGATCTCAACTCGCAGTCGCTGTCAGCTGTCAAGTTGCAGGTATGACTATAACATTTTATTAATTATTTAATTAATTATTTAAGCAGCACAAGAACTAGTTGTATCTGTTAGGTAATTAATGTTTAAAAAGTATCCTACTGTGCAATTTCGATGACGAAGGTTGTGATGCGCGTTTATACCGGAATAAAATACCGTGGTATTAAAAGTTACTAGGCCTATATTATATACGGTGAGCTTACTGAATACCGCGGTATATCGTCAGTATCATCTATTTGCAAATATTAGGTTAATGAAAACCTACTGGTAGTCGGGGTCTATCTATTCACACGTTGGCGACGGGTTCTTTTGCTCAACAATCATGCCCTAACACATTTTAGAGTATTTAAAAATACATAGTAGCATCTTCAATAATAAGTAACAAGTAGCATCTTCAATAATAACCAAATAATCCTTCGCAATATTTTCGATCACTATCTGTAATGTCCTTCGTGACCAAAGTAAATTTTCTCATTCCATTTTACACGCTCATTTAAAAATAAATATTTCAAAATAACATTGAAATATCTACACATTTCATCCATCCAGCTCCTCATTCATCAATACAAATGAAAATAAAAATTTAAACCATAAATAAAATCTCACTACTTCTTTCCAGTAATGAAAAATGCACAATCATTGAGCCATCATCAAAGTACTAAATGAAACCTTCAAACATGCGTTTTAATAACCTGAATTGAACTTTTAAATCGAATCAATGCAACATCATAAGACACGATAACAAATAATAAAATCAATTAAAATTCTCTGATCTATGAACAATTAAAAACCAACTCGTTAAAACGTATTAATATAAGTTGTTTTCCATGTATTTATCTTATTATTTACGAATGCAGAATGTGGAATACGAACAGTGTCCTCGGAAAGCGTTGGACCTTATATAATCAATGGACAGAGGGCAGCAAGAGGAGCGTGGCCTTGGCAAGTCGTTGTATACACTGGCATCTACAGCTTTGGTCGGTTCGGGGCGTTACTTTTATGCGGTGGCACACTAATCAATGACCGGTGGATACTGACCGCTGCTCACTGCATCCACGTCGAGGAAGACAGCGAGTTATATCCAAAGCTTAGGTCAGTTCTAAGGTAATTCATAACACTTTTTATTTCTTCCTAAGGCCCTTTGATATCGTTTAGAGGACTAGCAATCAATGCCAGACAATCTGATAAAAGTCGATAAGTTGATTTAAAGTTAGACAATGCGTCCTATTTTAGTTAAAAGAAAATATTTACCTTCAGTCTAATGTACAAAGTTAAGATTATACTTAATGGTTGGAAGGATATTTGTTTGATTTTAGCACGATTTAGACTTTTAGAGTGACGATATGACGAGTTCACATTTGGTCAGGCCAATTACTTATCCGACTCTGGTGTTGACGCTGATGTTATGTTTCCGTTTTCATTATATTGCATTCTTCAGTTTGTCTTATCATTGCACGGTTAAAACCCCCCCTTGGCTGCCAAAAACAAATTATTTTCAAATTATTTTTAATGAGTTTTCATGCATTTTATATTTTGACGCGACTTTTAGGGCCAAACCCCCTCCCTTGGGCATAGAAAAGTAGAATGTAACGGTGTTTAAGTGGCGGTGACCTTTTTTGCACCTCAAGATTTTTTGAAAGCTGGTTAGGCTACTGTAAAAAGTGACAACCAAAACCTCCGTTCCGGAAATCATGGCTACGCCACTGTTGTCTATATTTATGGTTGAAATCAATTTGAAAACAAAAATACAATGATTGTTGTCAATGCAGTGCGTTGACTGAATTTGGCTTTTTATATAGTTACACAGGAACGACAAGAAGTGAGAACTTACAAATTGTACTGGGAACAATACAGCTCATCTCAAATGGCAATACAGATTTGCGAACAGCCCGTGTTGATGGAGTTTACCCGCATGAATCGTACAATGCAAGCACTCGGTCTAATGATGTGGGACTTATTCGACTGAGACAACCAGTTTCATTTTCGGACACTGTTAGGCCAATTTGTCTTCCAACATATGATCAAGATCTTAGTAGATTGAGAGTCTGCGTGGATACTGGATTTGGACGCACCGTAAAAGACAGTAAGTATGAAAAATTGTTGGCTTTCCATCCAGCATTACCTGACGGAAACTTCAAAAGGACTCTTAATCAAATAATTCATGGGTCATTTTGAGTAATCCATTGAACCTTTTACCACTTATCCACATGACACATGGCCAAGAAGTCATTGGCAATTAAATATATTTATTATATTTATTATATTTTATATTTACAATCTATCCATTTAAATTTGCTGTTTGCTCTCTTCTGATATAGAATGCAATTCCTTTTTGTCTCGATTTCTTTCCTCTTGTGTGATCAGTGGTATTTCCTTTGGTGAAAATAAAATGTCTTTCATCTTCCCGTCTCGTTTCTTTTATACCTGCCACAAATACTTTGTCTGTTCTATACATGACAATTTATAGAGCGCCGTAAACATGACGAAGGCCAAAAACAAAAGCGCTTTACAGTCAAAAAGCTACGTTATACAGTACGAGATCTTAAATAGGTACGTCTTGAGCTCTCATGCGAAAGTCGATGTGGCCTTGGTCACATCGTCCGGAAGCGCATTCCACAAGAGGGGATTCCCGTGCGACTTGGACATCTCTCCAAGCTTCACTGTCTTCAACGGAGGAGGGACATACGGTACGGATCGACTGTTGGATCGAAGCTGCAGGAGCCGGTCTGTCTGATCGCATCTTCGCACCAGTCGACAAGTACTCCGGGCAGGAGGTGTCATACAGGGCTCGGAATGTCATCCAGCAGCGTTTGTTTATGATTCGCTCGGGCACCTTGAGCCAGTGTAGCTTCTTCTTTAAGTTCTCTGCCCGGAAGCAGGTCCTGGTTCCCATTGGCGCCATCTATCTCTGTCAGCAGCTTGGGTCTTTAATCCTTTGTATCCGTCTTTTGGCATCATCCAGTGCAGTAGTGATGTACGCGGTCTTCCTCTGTTTATTCCCCCCCCCATGTGCCCTTCCAGTATTGTTTTGAACAACGATTATCCTCTTAAAATGTGGCCCATCCAGTTCCTTTGCCTTTGTTTTATTGTTTGTATTATTGTCTTTTTCTCTTCCACGATATCTAGGACTTCTTTATTGGATATATGTTGTGTCCAGCTTATTCTTTCCATTCGCCTCCATATCCACATCTCGAACGCCTCCAGTCTTCTGATGTCGTCTTTTCTCATCGTCCATGTTTCTGAGCCATATAACACCACACTCCATATCAGTGTTTTAATCATTCTCTTCTTTAGCCCTTTATCGAGATTACTCCTCATTATTTCCTTCCTTTGGTAGAATGCTTCCTTTCCCATTGCAATTCTCCTTCTTATTTCGCTTTGACATCTGGCATCTTCCGTGATAAGGCTGCCAAGGTAGCAGAATTGTTTCACTTGTTCTACCTTCTGTCCATAGATTGTGATGTTTGCCTCCTTTCCTTGCTCTTTACTGATGACCATCACTTTCGTCTTTTTGATGTTAATCCTCATACCATATTCTTCGGATACGAAGGCCAGTCTATCCATGATGTTTTGTAAGGCTTTTTCTTTGTTTGCTAACATAGCCTGATCGTCTGCAAATCGCAATGCTGGTACCAATACTCCTCCTACTTTGATTCCTTCTTCCAACTCCTCTAGTGCTTCTTTGATCAGTTCTTCGATGTATATATTGAATAGCAGTGGAGACAGCGGGCATCCCTGTCTTACCCCTCTTCCAATCTTTCCCGTGTAGTGCAGTGTAGCTTATCCTTTAATAATAGGGTGACGTGGTCGTTCCACCTGGCCCCAAAGATTAAACGAGCCGATGCATTCAAGACTGATTGCAGCCGACTCAGCTGGTACGCCGGAGGACCTAGGAGGATACTGTTTGAGTAATCCAGTCGCGATAGGATGAAGGATCGCACTAGATGGACAGCGGCCCCCGTCGATATGTAACGGCGGATCTCGCGGATGTGCCTCAGTTGGAAATAGCACACCCGGATCACTTTGCTGAGGTGCCCAGTGAAGGACAGCAAAGAGTCCTTCGCTTCACTGTCAAGTTTTCCCACTCCTATTAGACTTCGTACATTCCAGGTAAAAAAGGTAAAGGTTCGCCCATACTCGATTTCGAGCTTCGGGCCCGAGGCTGATCTCCGGTGACAGGCAGGCAGCGAGGCAGGTGGCTAAAGCCATTGACCTAGAGTAGTTTGCCATTGCTTTTTCTAGACCCGCGTTTTACCTTCGCAGCTACAGCTGCTACTTAGTTACCACCGCCATCTCCCGAATGAAGGTTGAGTCGGCCTTAGGGGTTGAACCCCCTCCGTCAGCGTGCTTGTCTAGCGTGTTACCAGTCTGCCATCTTCTCGCCCCACATTCTAGGTGCTTAGTCGAAATGTTTGTTTTCCTGTCTTTGTTTTAGTCTGACCTTGATGCTTGAGTTGAGCTGGCAATTTTCTACATCCTCTCTCGGGGCTCTGACCGTGAGGTGTCATCACTGTCATGAATGCTTTTTGAGGGCTTTCAAGTCTATCTTGCCGTTCAATCCTTCCCCAGCAGTGTTTAGCTCAACTTCTTGTAGAGTGATGGACATTTATAGACCACGCCTACTCTCCAATAGATGAACACTTGACCAGCTAGGCATATAGAAGCCAGTTGCAGTAGCCTTAGTAGTAGTTGTTCTCCAGACGTTGATCTGAATAGAAGCATAGTGATATCTAACTGTGTATCTGATTTATATAGTCTAAACCGCTATAGGCTCTCAGTTAAAGGCGTAACCAAGGACGCCACATGGTGTCAGTTATTTAAGAATAACAAGAAGCGAACATTATCAACAAAAAGCAAACATTATCAACCGATAGCGTTAAGAAAAACTGTTGGAATGGCTAGCGCTTCTCACATTCCGTTGCCTCCAAAATTAAACTTAGCTGCGTCGAACATTGGAAGTGAATGGCGTCGTTTTAAAAGCCAGTGGTTGAATTACGTAATAGCTGCGAAAATGGATCAAGAGACAGCTGCAATATTGCTGGTGTCGATAGGGACAGAAGCCTATTGCGTTTATGAGTCTATGACTCTTACGGACGCTCAAAGAGCAAGAACGGCGGATTTGCTAGAAGCGTTTGAACAGCATTGCGTCGGAGCGGTGAACGAGATCTACGAAAGATATGTGTTCCATAGTCGGAAACAAGGCACCGGCGAATCTTTCGACGTCTTCTTATCAGAGTTGCGAAGACTCGTTCGTTCCTGCGGTTTTGGCGACACGGAAGCATCGATGATCCGGGACCGGATTGTCCTCGGCATCGCAGACAATGCGACAAAGAAGAAGCTCCTGGAAACACGCGACCTTGATCTGCAGCGGGCCATCGATCTGTGTCTGGCGCCGGAGACGACGTCAAAGCAGTTAAAAGCGATGACTGCGCCTGAAGAGGTCAACGCTTTGCGACGGGAGTCGACGCCTCATCGTCATCAGAATCGTTATCAATACGACAGAGCGAAGTCTCAGAATCGTCGTCACGAGAGCAGGGACCAGAGTCAGCGTCCCAGCCATCGCCAAAGTCGCTCTGAAAAAGTTATGATGCGCGATTTGTGTCGTTTCTGCTGTCGTTGTCATGACAACTGGCGAGCGCATTGCCCTGCTTTTGGCGCTGTTTGCCGCAAGTGCCAGGGCAGGAATCATTTTGCTGCTGTTTGTGAAGGAAAATCTGCCTCTCACGACAGTGTCAGACAGCTCTTAGACGATTTTTAATATGTCCTCGTTCTAAACTCGACAAATACGGGAGGCCGGGTTTATACAAACCTCCTGGTGAATGGACGATGCATCAACTTTATGCTTGATTGCGAAAGCACGGTGTGCACTCTTCCGACAAAAAAATCTTATTGCGCTTTTAGACCGTTACAAACGGAAGGGAATTAAACTTAATCGACAAAAGATGAAACTCCATCGCGAAACTCTTACTGTTATGGGTCATTATTTGACCAAAGATGGTCTAAATTCTCTGCGTCGAAAATTGAAGCGATCGAAAACTTTGCAACGCCTACGGACAACCCTGCGGTTCAATGTTTAATCGGATCATGGAGATATTATTAGAGGAGACGGCATTACGTCATTTGGCTGAAACCAACTATTTGGGAAATTCCCAAATGGCAGCCACATTGGTAGATTCAAAACATCATCAGCTGAGCCATGGGGAATAGCTGCGGGAATGTTTTACCAATGTTCTAAGAACTTTTTATTAGTATGTATTGAAAATGGAGATTCAGATAAACGGAGGTTCCAGAATTTGGCAAGTGAGGGGCCGTTGGGGTGGCAACTTCTAATCATGGGGGTCTACCGTCTGTTGTTAGGTATGTAGTATTAAGTATATGGTCCCAACAGGGGGGCCACTGGGGGCCAGACACTCAATAGGGGGCATGAACCCCACTAGGCCCAGTAGCGGGTCCAAGATTTGGCAAGTGGGGGGCCGTTGGGGGTGAAAACTTCTAATCATTGGGACCTTCAGTTTCTGGTTAGGTATGTAGTATTAAGTATAGGGTCCCAACAGGGGCCACTGGGGGGTCAGGCACTCAGTAGGGTCACGGACCCTCCAGGGCCCAGTGGCAGATCCAGGATTTGGCAAGTGGGAGGCCATTGGGGTGGCAACTTCTAATCATGGGGGCCTACCGTTTTTTGTTAGGTATGTAGTATTAAGTATAGGGTCCCAACAGGGGGCCCAGACAGTATAGGGCACGGCCCCCTGTGGAGCCACCACTGATTAAGATGTTATTGTTCGACATTTGTGTTTGAAAAATAGCAAGTGGACAGTATTTTGGATGACATTAATCGTGTTTTCAATAAGGCATTGGGGCTGTCCATTAATTATGTCAACAATTTTGGGCAATTTTTGACCCCCGCACGCCTTGTCATCAACTGTCAACTTTCAGTTACCCCACACACCCAATAATTATGTCAAAAACCTCTCCCCCAAGATGAATGACAGGTCCCAATAACAAAGTTAGTATTTATGCGGTGATGACCATTTTCCCCCATATTTTGCTCATCGAGTGACAAAATGTGGTGGTGATGATGATTTTGCCATGCTCTTTTCCATTGTAATAAGCAGTCATCCAAGAAATTTCATGAACCCTCCCCTGTCAACAAGTGTCAAACTTTTTTTAAAACCCTCCCCTAAATTGTTGACGTAAATAATGGACAGTCCCATATACAAAAGAGCATTTAACTCGGTACTGCAACAAAATTTTAAACAGCATTTGCATTTCTAGGAATAATTTCTCAGTGGAAACAATTAAAGAGCATAAACTATAAACAAAAATAAATCAACCTAATTTAATGTGACACTTTAAAATGGCATACAGCATATCCTGATTGCACGCCATGCTAGGTTATCTCGCTAGCATGATGAAATAGGGAAAATGAAATTCATTACACAAGCTATGCATTGGACTAGCTATGCTAACGTCAATGAACATAAATGACAATATAAGAAATGCCTGCTTAAATTTTTTCGGCTTCCAGAAAGTAGCCGACGTGTCAACTTACTAATACAACAGACATGTTTCAAATACTTAAATAATGACTATAACAGACAGTATCAGTATCAAAATTCTTTTTAAAAACTGTTGAAATTATTTATTTGCGGAATCAGCTAATAGTCACACATGAGAAACAAGGGCACAGTTTAAGGCGATCTTTCACAAACCACTCAAAATGATTAATTTTGTATTGTTTTGCCGACTAATTTTTCTATGTTTTCACGGATTTTTGCAGTGTACTGTTTATCTGCATAAAAAATATCTGACCTTAAGTTAAGACTAGAAAGATGCTCGCTTCGCTCGCGCTCGCTTCGCTCGCATTGCAGGATAATACTAATCCAATACCTATACCTAATACCCAATCATTGAATTCATGCTGAACAACATTTCAATGATCGCCACCTAGCCAAGCTTTGCGCCACGTAATAATTAGGCCTATGTACGTTAAAATCACGCAACTGTGGCCATTTGTGACGCTGTACACGTATTTTTTGTGTACGTTAAAATGTACGTTAAAATTGCGCAACTTCTTCAAGCTACGAACAATTGTTACCAATAGCAACGTCGTCGCACGCTACGAACAATTGCTACCAATAGCAACGTCGTCTCACGCCCAGCCCTCTGACGCTGCAATGACTCGACTAAACCGGTTCTACGAACAATTGTTACCAATAGCAACGTCGTCTTCGAACATCGTCCACCAACGCATCGCGACGTAAGGACTAAACGGTCTAAACCGTCTACCAATAGTCAACGCTCGCCCACCAACGCATCGCGACGTAAAGACTAAACGGTCTAAACCGTCTACCAATAGTCAACGCTCGCCCACCAACGCATCGCGACGTAAGGACTAAACGGTCTAAACCGTCTACCAACAGTCAACCAATCAGAACGCTTGAAGGTATTGTTATTGTTATTGTTCATGACAATTTATATAGCGCCGTAACATAGCAAGGGCCAAAGTCAAGGGTGCTTTACAATAAACGTGGAAACGAGATGTTGAATAAGTGCGTTTTTAACTTGTTCGCAAACTCTAGGAAGTCACAGACGACACGCAGTCCGGCAGTGAATTCCACAGGAGAGGATTTCCGCGCGAGAAAGAGCGTTCTCCAAACTTGACGGTCTTCGACGGAGGTGGAACGTAAAGTTGAATTCGAGTTCTGGAACGAAGGTGGAGCCGTTGATCTGTCCATGCCGGTCTTCGAACAAGCGTTGCAAGATATTCCGGGCAGATGGGTCGTGAAGAGCCCGAAACGTTAACCAGCAGCGCTTGAACACGATTCGCTCCGGGACACGTAGCCAGTGCAACTTGTCCCGGAGTAGTGAGGTCACGTGATCATGCCACCGCACCCTGAAGATCACCCGAGCGGAGGCATTGAGAATTGATTGGAGCCGAGCGAGCTGACGATCAGGAAGGCCCAGCAGTGTCCCGTTGCAGTAGTCGATTCGTGTTACGACGAAGGCGCGAGCCAGTTGTATGGCGGCCGCCGTCGAGATGAATCGACGTACCTCTCTGATCGTTCGAGTTGCCGGAAACACGCTCGTGTCACGTTCTCGACATGGCCCACGAACGACAGCGTCTCATCTAAAAAGTACTCCGAGCAGACGCACCTCCGTCGACGGTTGGATGTCGGCTTCGTCGAGGTGAAGCTCAGTACGAGGGATCAGATGTTTCTTCCTCGGTGTACTGAACCAGATCAGCTCTGTCTTCCTGGGGTTCAGGGCCAGGCGATTGATGGCGGCCCAACGCGCGATCTCACATATGCAGTCTTTAAGACGCTTCAAGAGAAGATCAGTCTCCGACGGCAGACAGGAGGAATATACCTGTCCATCATCGGCATACGCGTGCCAGGATAAACCGAACGATTCGACGATCCGCCCGACATCCGCCACGTAGAGCACGAATAGGAGTGGGCCGAGGGCTGACCCTGCGGCACGCCGCTGATAACTCTGCGTGAGGCTGACAAGGAACCGCCCCAGGACACTGACTGTGTGCGGTCCGCAAGATAGTCCTTCAGCCACGCCAACGCTGGACCCGTGACCCCGAAAGTAAGTTCAAGACGACGAGCAAGCGTAATGGTCTACCGTATCAAAAGCGGCCGAGAAGTCGAGCAGAATAAGAGCGACAGTCCTCCGTTAGCTGTCGAGTCGAAGATGTCATTAAGTATCTTCATCAAGGCTGTCTCGGTGGAGTGGCCTTGACGATAGGCCGATTGATGTTTTGGCAATAGGCCGTTTCTAATCAGGTAAGTCACGAGTTGCCTATTAACCAGACGTTCTAGCAGTTTGGACAGGAACGGAAGATTAGACACTGGACGAAAGTTAGAAACGTCCGACGGGTCAAGACCTGGACGTTTCAAGTGAGGGCGAACGATGGCGTGTTTCCACAGAGCTGGAAACTCGGCACTAGAAAGTGAGGCTGAAAGAATCGCAGTGATGAACGGGGCCAATGTATCTATGGCCTCTTTCATCAACCAGGTCGGGAGGGGATCCGATGGACACTGTTTATTCGGAGCAGCCTTGACTAGCGCCGTGACATCAGATATGGTGGGAGCGGCGAACTCGGAGAAAGAGGATACGCTGCACTTGCTGTACTCGGCTGGGCCGGCGTTGGCGGTCTTGCCCCGAACGCCGTTGACCTTGTCATCGATGTACTGATGGTAATCCTCGGCTGTGAAGCTAGGTGAAATCTTGGGCGGGTTTCCGTCCCTACCGAGCAGTCGGTCGAGATGCCGCCACATGCTCCTCGTGTCAGAGTGCGAAGAGTCGAAGGCCTTCCGCCAGTGTTGACGGCCCTTCTCTCGCACCAGTCGCCTGCTGGCTTTGAGCGCTGTTCGCCAAGAAGACCGTGCTTCATCCTCGTCCGCTGCTCCTCGCCTCGCACGGTAGGCCCTTTCAAGCCGGCGAGCCCGGCGACGGGCCTGCCGACACTCGGCGTCGTAAAACGGTCGATGGAGACGTGGACGAACGGAGACCTCAGTCACCGGCGCGAGCTCGTCAAGTATCGTGGTCGTAACAGATTGGAAGCAGTGGGCGAGCTCGGTGGCTGTTGTGCTGGGGTCGACCGGTTGGCAGAGAGGAGATCGTTGCACACGCTCGACAAATGCCTCGAGACTGAAATTCTTCCAGGTCCTTCGACACAACTTTGTATACGGCGGCCGAGGGCGGGTGACCGGTATGGTCCAGTGGATGAGGTGATGGTCAGATAACCCGGACTCAACCACGGTCACGTCGGTCGGGGCTCCATCGTCCGCGGCGATCACGACGTCGATCAAGCCTCCCTGGTCATGAGTCGGCTCAGTAACATATTGTCGCAGCTTATGTGCCTTGATCAGTTCATCCAATCTCTGACTGTGGCTATCGGTGGGTCGTTCGAGATGGATGTTAATATCTCCGACAATCCATATCGCTGCATTAAAAGTCGCCAGCGACTCCAACAGAGAGGACAACTCGGCGAAAAATAAATCGCTGACACTTTGAGAGCCGGGACGGTAGACGGTTGCGATGATGAACGGCGAGTTCACACTACGGATCCAGCAGCACAGATGCTCAAAAAGGCCGGTATCAATCCGAGCAACGCTGGTCCCAGACTTGGTGATGACCGCAAGTCCTCCGTGGTTGACGAAATGACTGCTGTCGAGCGACGCGGAAGACGGAATAGCGCGGGCCGCTTCGACAAGGCCGTGACCTCGAAGCCTCCTTAGAGCAGCACTGTCAGCGTCCTCATGCCAAGTTTCGGTGAGCGCTAGAGCACCAGCCCATGCTCTTGGAACAGATCCACGACGTTCTCCCTTCTTGTTGATAGAACGGATGTTGAGTAGACCGACTCTGAAACGTTCCGACGAAGGTTCCGTGGCGCTCGATTCTCGGCCGCAGTAGCACCGTTGGCGAGACGCCACCCGTCTTGGGCACGTCGGCGAGAGAGGTCACCTGACAGGAATAAGCGCCGGCCGGCCCTGCATCCACGTCGACTGCTCCACCGTGAGGGATGGACGATTAGGTGGTCGATCCGGCGCCGAAGGGAGGCCGAAAGGACGACGCCCGTCGCCGTTCCAAATTCCATAAGCTCGAAGCGCGTGTAAATCCGAGCGATCGTCATTAAAAGCGATACCCACAAAACAGTACTATAAACAAGACGAGCTGTTATTACCAAATCAACACTGTCGAACACGCGGCTCCACCTAACGAATGCAGCCGAAACCGAAACCGTATGTAGTGAGCACCGCCCACTAGTCAACTTCGACGCCGTCAAACCGCAAAACCTGAATGTCTTGGGCAACGGTGCACGAGCGATAGTAAACACAACGTCAAAATCCGCCAACTGTCGCAAAAAGAGACGCTCCACTCAAGAAAGCACGTAGAAAAACAAGAAAAACTGGCAGACACACAATCTGCAGGCAGCCAGAAACGGCGCCACCTAGCGAACTCCGCCACCTAGCGAACTCCGGATCCAACAGTAACAGAGAGACATACAGATAAGGATCTTAATATTATAGATATTCTTCAATTATTGCTTTTAACAACATCGCTAAATGATTACTTGTGGGTCACACTCGAGCATGTGTTCAGACAGTGACTGGAAACAGGTCTTATTAATAAAGGTACTTAAAATTTAATGTGTAATTTCAAGTATAGTAGTGTGCGAAAGTGATGAAATGGATGTCGAGACATTTTGTCTGAAGTACCTCTCACACAAAATACAAACTTTAATTACAACTTTGGATGGTAAAATCAATCCTCCTTTGCTCTTTAGTGCAATTAAAGAAAGCAATTCATCAGAGTTGGAGCCAAATAAAGCATCAATACATGTTTCACAATGCAAGGTGCTTTTTAACTTGAATACAACAAAACCTGCAATATAAACGACTATCTTTTCCGAACATGCAGACAGCAATGACGGAGTTGGTATGAATGTATATTGTATAATCGTGATCTTGTAGGGCACACTCATCAGGATTACAAACGCGCGATTTGGTCATTGTGCTATTAATGGATTTTACTGACACACGGTTTACCGTCCCATTCAACTTGTTGCCTTATCGCAATTTCATCCATCATCAACGCACAAATCAGTTTCTTCCCATTGTCATTTATTGCTGCTGCTCGCATTTTCAGTGCATCCAGTGACTCCTGTGTAAAGACAAGCTAACCGTCAATGGTTTAAAACCATTTTTCTATGGTTCGAGGGTGCGACAAACAGGCATCAAACATCTGGCGGACATAGCGATAGGCATGCGGAGAATAAAAATGCAGGGTTAGAGCAAATGACCTAAGATGAGAAGAATGAGAAACAGTTGATGTCTTGTCCGACAATTTATTGTTTCGTCTCTGGATCAAATCGCCGACACCACCAGCAGATTTATGTAAAATGACAAGACATTCAGTGGATAGAATATCGTTCTTTCTAATCTCGAATACTACAGTTTGCATATCAGCAAATCTCTTAATAAGTCTTCGCTTACTCTGTTGAAGTAGCTTTATTTTCTTCCTACAAGATCCTAGACTGCTTTTGCCTTGACCTAACTTCCGCTACAAAATTGACTTTCGAGGAGTGTCATCTGCATCTACCGCTAGCGATCCAGGAACATGTTCTGGCAATTGTGAGGATGATGTTAGTTCCTCCAGTTGCAATTTGTCAATCGTGCTGACATTATAATTCGTCTGAGTTCCTTGATCTTTTTTGGCGTCAGCAGTTGCACATATAGAAACCGTTGGTTGTTTGATCAGTGTGACGCGATCTTTGGGAGGTTTGCGTTTTCGTGCTTGCTTGACCTGTAAATGTACTTGAAATGCAGGGAATACTGAGGGCACCATATCCCCTAACCTTACGCATGACAAACTGGTCTTGTCAAAGTCGTCTTCACAAAAGTGTTGCGAACATAAAAATGCTGATTTGGACGGAATGAAATTTTCACGACTTACAGCTTTGATCCATTGCATACGCAATTCCGGTTTCGATGGAAATCTTGGAAAAAATCAAAAATGTTGCCACAATAATAAATGTTTGTGCATTTACGCTTAATAAAGTACTACAACTTTACTATTCAGCATAGCTCTTCTGAAATTAAACACAACTACAAAGGTTTTCACCAAGCATCAAATCGGTTTCTTTTGGACACCAATCTTGCATTAATATAACCAGTGAAGAGGGGAAAAGAAATCGAAAGTGGTAGAAGTGAACTTTACACTGCCCTGATTTCCAATTGTACACCTACCTATTGGCAAGATGAGCACAGAAAACTGTTATTACTTAATAGACTTAATTTTCGGCGACAGGTCCTTCACAGTTGCTTTGGAACGCTTTACCACCCGCGGTGACTGAAGTTGGATCGGCTGGGCTGTTCCTGCGAGAACTAAAGACACACCTTTTTAGTCTAGGTTATGGTTTTACAGTTGACTGCGCGTGCAGCGCCCTTGTCGTAGGCCTTGGCCTAGCGCACGGCGCTATAGAAGTTTTCTCGAAATAAATAACGAAGCAGTATTTATATAGCACCCTTACCGGTGAAATGTTAAACCTTCGGTGCGATCTCGCAGCGTACACCCATAGGCTGAACAGGCTGGCATTACACTAAATACATTTCAACGGATAATTTTAAAAAGAAATTATGGAACTCTGACTTAATACTTAGAGATCAAATAACCAATCTCAGAATTCTTATGGAAAAATCAAAAGAATATCAACAACCATTGTACATGTGCTCTATAGATTATACAAAAGCCTTTGATTCTATCTCTCATGAAAAGCTCTGGTATGTTATGCTAGATATGGGATTTCCAGCACATTTAGTACATCTTCTAATGAATTTGTATAAAAATCAAAAGGAGCAATAAAAATCAATGACATAATAACAGACTGGTTTAGAATTAGAAAAGGTGTTAGGCAAGGCTGCATATTATCACCATTTCTATTTAACATCATATCAGAAATGATAATGAGAAATGCATTGAATGGATTTAAAGGAGGGGTCAAATTAGGAGGAAAAACATTCAACAATTTGAGATATGCTGATGATATAATCCTAATAGCAACATCAGAAGAAGAATTACAGCAACTGGTTGACAGAATAAGTTTAGAAAGCAAAAAATATGGCCTACACCTTAATGAAACTAAAACAAAAATAATGACAACAAATGGAAAGAAAATTAAGATTACTGTTAATGAAAAGAATCTTGAACAGGTGGACAAATTCACATATCTAGGAGCAATAATCAGCAGTAATGGAAATCTTGAAGAAGAAATAAACTCACGATTAGGAAAAGGCAGAGAAGTAATGAGGAGATTAAAAACTGTCTGGAAAAGCAACAAAATCAGCATGAAAAACAAAGGAAGATTAATGGAATGTATGGCGTGGAGTGTAGCAACTTATGGATGTGAAAGCTGGACCATCAAAAAGAAAATAAGACAAAGACTAGATGCCTTCGAAATGTCCTCTCTCAGAACAATGCAAAGAATATCATGGACAGAAAAACAAACAAATGAAGAAGTCATGAAAAAGCAAATACCAAACGAAAACTCTTTAACATCTGCCAAAGACGAAAACTGAGTTAATTTGGTCATATACAAAGAATCAACAAAGATAGCCTACAGCAAACAATACAACAAGGTATCATGCCAGGAAAAAGGAAAAGAGGTGGCCGAACAGAAGATGGGTGGACGACATAGAAGAATAGACTGGAATGGCTATAACAACAGCAATCAAAGCATCAAAAGAAAGAACTACCTGGAAATGCCTGATTCATGACGTCACCTCATCTTCAACTCATGAAGGAAAGAGGAAATGATGATGATGATGACTTAATACTTCTGTATTCGTCCAATTCAACCACAATGGCCGCTAGCAATGGAGGTACTATTTTTAGCCTACGCGCTACTGGCTTCACGCAGCCTGGTTAGGAATGACGTAATGCCGTCCCCATTTCAGTGACGTTGTGTTGCCGCTTCGCGAACTACTCAAATCTGAAAATGAGTTCCGTTGGGATGAGCGCCATACCGCAGCTTTTAATAAATTGAGAGAAATGTTGAAGACTGCTCCTGTCCTGCATTATTTTGATGAGAAAAAGAAAATTTTGATTCAGACTGATGCCAGTAAAACGAAGTTGGGAGCTGCTTTACTTAAGGACAATCGGATTATCGAATTTGCCTCCCGTGCCCTCACTCCAGCTGAGATTAATTATGCCCAAATTGAAAAGAGACACTGAGCATTGTCTACGCGTTGGAAATAGAATTCTTATGCAAATGGCAGAAGAATTATAATCGAGAATGACCATCGTCCTTTGGTCTCGATCTTCAAGAAATCTTTGCCCTCCGCATCAAAAAGACTTCAGAAAATGATGCTCCGCCTTCAAAAATTTGACTTCGAGCTACGTTTTAAAGCTGAAAATTAATTAATCTTAGCAGACAGTCTGTCAAGGGCCTAAGACCCTAAGGACACCGAACAAATTTTCGACAAAGAGATCGCATTTCTTGCTTCAACGGATGCAGAACAGATGAAGGAGATTCGGATGATTGCCTCTCCAGCCACTTTGAAATTAATAATGAAAGCTGCCAACGATTCGAGCTACATTCGTTTAAAACAGCAGATTTTATTGAGGGCTGGCCAGAAAATAAGAAACATCTGCCAGACGATATTCGAGCCCACTCTACGTTCGCAGACGAACTGGCCGTCTCTCGAGGACTTGTCTACAAAGGAAGTCGTTTGATCGTCAGGTCAGAGACCCAAGATCGTCTACATAGCAGTTGCATCGGTGTAAATGGTTGTCTCAGACGGTCTCGCGAAATCGTATATTGGCCCGGACTCAATTCTGAACTCAGGGCAAAGGTCGAGAAATGCCGCATTTGTAACCAATACCGCGATGCCCTACCCCGAGAGCCTTTGCAGTTTTATCCAGTACCCTCGAGGCCCTGGGAAAAATATCCTGTGATGTCTTCACTTTTGATCAGAAAGAATATTTAATTTCAGTTTGCCATATGTCCGGATTCTTCAAAATAGACAACCTGCCTTCAAAGGCTGTCATCATCATCATCGGCATGCCCCTGTTGGAGCGTAGCCTTTTTTACAAACGGCCTCCAGTGTATTCGATTTTAGTCCGATGTTGCGTTGATTGAATTGTCCGCGTCCGCAATGCTTTCAACGCCGCAGAGTCCACGACCAGCGCCACTCAAGCGCTCGAGAGTCCACATTATCGGTTAACACGCCGGAGCGCCACCTAGCGAATCTCCTAACACACGCTGAAGCGCCATCAATAGTGAATCGTCAGCGTACACAATGCTTTCGACGCTGCAGTATCCATGACCAACGCGCCATCTCGGGAGTGCCATGTAAGTAAGTAAAGTAAGTAAGTAAAATCTCGTAAACTTATACAGCGCCCCGGAAAGCAGTACAGCAGTAGCTGATTATTCGTATGCGCTTAATCTTTCTTGAAATAGCTATAGACAAGGTGATTTGTCGGCCGGGCAAAGGTCAGTGTATCTATGAGGCTGCGGGTCAGGTTGTTATTGCTATGGGGGAAATGACTTTTCGAATAGGAAGGTTTTAAGCTTAGACCTAAAGGCTTGAGGAGACAGTGAAGGAATTAAAGGAAATGAGGATTCGGAGCTTATTGTTTGACCATGTCGTAGGCTGCGGAGGGAGGCTGGAATTGAGTCCCAAAGTTCTGGTGCGGCGTATGAGAATGCGCGGTTGCAGATTTTGAGTGATGACTGATTCAACGGGCGTGAAAGTGTGAGATGAGATGATGATCGTGTAGGTCGGGGAGGCTGAGGCGTTAAGAGTTCACGAAGGTAAACCGGTTTGGACGAATGAAGTGAACTGTACGTAATCGTTATTATCTTGTACTGTATACGTTCGGATATTTTAAGCCAGTGTAGTGACTTCAGAATGGGTGAAATATGGCAGAACTTTGGTGATTTGGTTACTGCTCAGGGTAGTGCATTTTGAATTGATTGTAATTTGTTGATGGAGGTTTTTGGTAGGTTATAGTAAAAGAGTTGCAGTAATCCAGTTAGGAATAGACTATTGAAGTGGCGATTGTGGATGCAGTTTTGGTGTCAAGGCAAGGACGGAGTTGTGGTGCGGATTGCTGTGAGGGAGTGTTCCTGGTACCGTTCGTAGAAACCTCTTCGGCTGAAATCTTTTACGGTAATCGGTCGCCGGCCAATTCCCCAACCCAACTCTGGGGGTTGATGTTGTATGTGAAGTTCCCGAGCATTCGCGAGGCCCGGCAGTATCTGCAGTCTGATCAGCTGAAATGCTTTACCCTGTTGAACGTCTTAGAAGCCATATAAACGAGGATAAGAGAATTTTCCGTAAGCGTTTCGACACACCGCCCGCGTACATTCACACAGCAGTCCGCCGTGTACGTCCGCCGTGTGCGTCAAACTGGCGGCATAAAATAGATGCCCAGATCCCCCCGTAATTATTCCGCTCCGTCCGACCAAAATACGACCAAAAACTACCCAGCGATCGTTTCAGGTGCGTCTCCGTCTAGTAACTTGATGATTTATCGAAAAGCTTAAGTTTTTTCCGCAGTAAGTGCCGGTGAAAGTTTGCAAACGCTCGAGAGTTCACATCTGTCGGTTAACACGCCGAAGCGCCACCTAGCGAAACCTGGGGGAAAAGGCTGTAACTAACATTATGTTCTGTTTAAAGAAAATTTTTGCAAGATTCGGAATTTCAGATAAATTGCACATTCAATTCAATGGAATTTCGTCAGTTTTCGAATGAATACGAGTTCGAACATATTGCAAGTTCGCCACACTATTCGCAATCCAATGGCAAAGTGGAAAACTCTATACGGACAGCTAAAAGATTAATGAAAAAGTCCAGAGCAGACGGATCTGAGCCATTTCTTGCGATTTAGAGTTGCGTAACACGCCCGGCGATAATTCTAATCTTTCACCTCGTAAATTCTTCTTGGAAAACGTACTAAAACAAAGATTCCTATTTGCGACAAGCTCCTAGCTTCGCCTTTTGCTGCAAGCGCCAAGGACGCTCTGCAAGTTTCAAGACAGAAGCAGGCTGCCTATTATAATTTGCATGCAAGAAATCGACGGAAACTAGAGAAGGGCCAGACTTGCAGGGTAAAATATGACCTGCGCTCAGATCAGTGGCGCAAAGCAGAAATCGTGGATGTTTTGCCACATCGGTCGTTCAACGTCAACTTTCCTGATGGCAGCGTAAGGCGACGTACGTCCAAACACGCGAGATGGTCATCCGAGCCTCCGATAGTAGTTGTGGAAGCAAATAATCTACAACAATCGGGAAAAAGACAAAAATGGAAATGTCCTTCCGCGGCCACCGTACTTCTCACAACGAGGCGACGACCGAGGAGATTATCCAGCCCCCGCCGCCAGCGCCGCTCATTCAACTAAGCCATGCTTAAAGCCACCGTCTTCTCACTCTTCTGGCTGAACCCAAGTACCATCCAATGAACAGGCGAGCGCTACTAGAGAAACACCAGCGCCACCTGTGGAACCCTATAGAACTAGATCAGGGCGGTTTGTTAAAAAGCCCAGTAGATATAAATAGTTCTGACTTTAAACACAAGGCGTATTTTGCGGATAAAAAATGATGCATTTTAGGCCTGACCTGTTATTGACGTATTGACTAGTTTAATTAGTGATTAGCCTAAGTAAAGAGAGGGGATGTAGAGTTATGGACATTTATTGACCACGCCTGCTCTCCAATAGATGAACACTCCACCAGCTAGGCATATAGAAGCCAGCTGCAGTAGCATTAGTAGTAGTTGTTCTCCAGACGTTGATCTGAATAGAAGCATAGTCATATCTAACTGTGTCTCTGATTGCTATTGTCTAAACCATTATAGGCTCTCAGTTAAAGGCGTAACCAAGGACGCCACACTTCTGTCCTGGGTTTTCAGTTTTAGTTAAGCATACATAATTACCTTGATCTGTTCTTTCCATGCCGTATACTAGGCCTGTAGGTTTATTAAGACAGCAGGTCCCAAGTCTCTGTCTCGCGGTTGCAAAGCCTTTATATCAATTGGCTTGATATCTCGCCTACACATAAGACAATCAGCACTGTTGAACAGAAATAACTAGCTGAACATCCACTGCTGTTTGCTACTCTCCGTCAGTTATCATAATTCATAAATTGATCTGAAAAATATGGCAGACTGAAGAATGTCCTGATGACTGGCCCAAACCTATATTCATTTCAATACCAAAAAAGGTGATAGAAAAGAATGCACACACTATGGAAACATTGTACAGGTAACGCACACAAGCATGATTATGCTCCGAGCAATGCTGAATAGAATGGACAAAAAGATGGAGGACGAGGTGGCAGAAGAACAAGCTGGTTCTAGAAAATGGAGAGGATCAAATAACCAATCTCAGAAATAGTATGGAAAAACGAAAGAACATCAACACCTATTGTTCATGTGTTTTGTAGATTATACAAAACCCTTCGACTCTCCCTTATGATAAACTCTGTGATGTCATGCTAGATATGGGATGTACTGCACATCTAGTTCATCTTCTTTGAATCTGTATAAATGTCAAAAAGGAGCAATAAAAAATCAATGACATAATGACATACTGGTTTAGAATTAGAAAATGAGTTAGGCATGGTTGCATATTATCGCTATTCCAATTTAACATCATATCAGAAATTCATCATCATCATGGTGTGCCATCTTCGATTCGAAGGTTGGCAGTCACAATTTGTCTCCATCTGTCTCGGTGTTCAGCTAATCTTTTCATTTCCCCATAATTTTCTATGCCAGTCCAGCTTTTTATGTCGTCTAACCATGTTCTTCGTGGTCGTCCTTTAGTTGCTTTTCCTTCATATTTCCCTTCCAAGACATTTCGTGCTTGCTGTGTGCATGATCCTCTCATTATATATATGTCCAGAGTACTGTGTTTTCCTTTTAGCAATCTCTTTCATCAGGGTCTTTCTGCTTTCCATTCTCTTTAAACATTCTTCATTATTTATTTTATCTTTCCAACTGGTTTTTAGCATCCTTCTGAAACACCACATTTCAAATGCATCAATTTGCTTTTGCATAGTTTTTGTTATTGTCCAGCCTTCACAAGGATACATGAACACAGATGTTACATAACATCTCAATTTTCTCTTCTTTGTTGCTAATCCTAAGTTCTTTTTGTTTCCAGAATGCTTCCTTTGCCATGGCGATTCTAGCTTTTATGTCTCTTTCACATCGACCATTTTCTGTTATATAACTTCCAAGATATGTGTACTCCTTAACTTGTTCTAATTCAGTATTTTCTATTAAGATTTTGTGCTTTATGTTTCTCTGTTTGCTTATGATCACTGTCTTTGTTTTCTTTAAGTTTATTTCCATGCCATATTCTTTGCTTTTATTGTTGAGTTTATTTAATATATTTTGTAAATTGTTCTCGCTGTCAGTAAATATCACTGTGTCATCTGCATATCTTAATATGCTATATACTATTCCATTTATTTGTATGCCTGTAGTTTCTTCCATTGCTTCTTTTATTAAGAATTCTGTATATAGGTTGAATAATAGGGGAGACAAAATGCATCCTTGTCTAACTCCTCATTTAATTCTAATTTTTTCCGTTTCTTCATTTTGTAGTCTCACTGTAGCGGTCTGATTATAGTATAAGTTGACCGGTAGCCTTGTTTCTATAGTTGGTATTTCTGCCCATTTCAGTATCTCTATTAGTTTTCTATGGTTCACCATATCAAAAGCCTTTTGTAATCGATAAAACATAATATGTGCATATTTTTTCCAATTCTTTGTGTATTTTCGCTTATGAGTCTTATTTGCCAAATGGCGTCTCTTGTTCATTTGCCTTTTCTGAAGCCTAGTTGACTTGCCGACAGTAATCTTTCTGTTATGGATGTGATCCTATTTTTTATTATGTATAATGGGATTTTGGACATGTGTGAAATCAGGCTTATGGTTCTGTAGTCGTCGTATTCTTGGGCTTTATTTTTCTTGTGTATTGGTATGAATATACATTTAAGAAAATCTTCAGGTATTTTTTCTGTTTTGTATATTAAATTTATTAGTTTGGTAGTTGCTTTCAGTCCTTCATTTTCTAGGTTTTGTATCAGCTCTGCACATATCTCATCGTTTTCTGCTGCTTTGTTCTTTGGTAACTTCTGTATTACTTGCCTTACTTCTTTTTCAGTTATTAATGGATTCTCTTGTTTCGAGTCCGTTTCTGGGGTCTGCTCTCTGATGTCATTATACAATTCTTCGACATACTCTTTCCATCTATTTAATAGTTCGCCTTTTTGCATTAAGAACTTGCCATTCTTGTCTTTTACTGAAGTAGATATGTTATTTGCTTTCTGTTCAAGTCCTTGATTTTATTATACATCGGAGTATTGTGTCTTTTATCCAGTTCTTCTATTTCTTTGCATTTTTCACTGTAGTAATCTTCCTTTGCTTTCTTCCACATTCTTTGTATTTCATGCTTTAATTTTATGTATGTCTGTTTCCCGGTCTGGAATTCATCCATTTTATATCGCCTCCTTTCTTGAATTTTCTCTAGGATGTCTCTTGTCATCCAGGACTGTTTCATGGTTTGTTCTTGTCTACCACATATTTTATCTGCAACTTCTGTTATACATTCCTTTATTTTCTCCCAGATATTGTTCTGATCTGCTTCTTCTTTCAATTTTGCCAATGGTTCATCAGTTAATTTTTCATATTCTCCTTTGTCTTTAGTGTTATTTAGTCTTTTTAGATTCCTTTTTTTTTGCCTTTTTTCTTTCTGATTTGTTTAAGCTTTATTTCCATTTTTGCCACTACAGGGTTGTGATCAGATCCACAATCTGCGCCTGGTCTGGTTTTGCAGTTACGAACACTATTACGGTATCTTTTACTTATAAGAATATAATCAATCTGATTTTTATGTATTCCATTCGGTGCTGTCCATGTATGTCTGGCCTTTTTTCTGTTCAAACCATGTGTTCGTTATATACAAATCCTCTCTATTGCAGAATTCCTCTAGTGTTTGTCCACTTTCGTTTCTTTCTCCTAACCCATATGGCCCTACTACATCTCCTTCTCTTTTTTATCCTACCTTAGCATAAAAATCACCCAATTTAATTAAACAGTCATTATGTGTTTTATGTGTTTTGATTATGTCATTCAGTTGGTCATAGATTTCTCTTATTCTTGATCTTCACTGTTTGCTGTAGGAGCATATATTTGTATAATAAGCAAGTTTCCTCGTTTGGCTTTCAATTTGACGAGTATTATTCTTTCGGATATAGGTTGACGATAGATTACTGTGTTTGAAATTTTATTCCTAAGTATTATTGATACTCCTTTTCTGGTTTGAATTCCTCCTGAATACATTACCCGATATCTTTCTTCTTGTTCTGGCAGTGTAGCGGTGAATTCGCCACATTCACTCCAATATGTTTCTGCTACTCCTAATATGTCAATATTCATGCTGTTCATCTCTTGTATGACGTTTGTGAGTTTTCCTGTTTCATATAGACTTCTTACATTCCAAGTTCCGATAGTATAACATTAGCTGGATGACGGTGCAGTATTGCCTGTTATGTCACAAACACTCCACCGGGCTGGATTGGTGCTTTCGTTGATAGCACCACCCCGTTTGCCGAGATTTTCTCTATTTGTGAAGCTCCTCATGACTTTTCTTGGAGGCTAATATATGTCATGGGTCCCCAGAACCATTGCAATCGCAATAACTAGTAGTTTCTTCCTAGTTTTGGCCTCTAGACGCCGTTTATCCGATTGGATCTGATGTCCGCGGTCCGGAGTTGTCCAACAGCTTGCTGCCACTGTCGAGGTGAGTACCGTTGCCTGCTATTAGCCGTCCATTTTCGGGGTTCCTGTCAGACCTGTCCACCTCGCGTAACGCCCTAGGTGATACTTCGACATAAGTCTTCATCACTGATGGCATAGCTCTGACAGGCGATCTCTTACTTCTGCCTGTTGCCACCTCCTTCGCCCCTTTGAGGCTGCACAGGTCGGTTTTTAGAAGGAGATCAGAAATTATAAGAAGAAAAAACGCATTGCATGACTTTAAAGGAGAGGTAAAACTGGGTGGAAAAACAATCAACAATTTGAGATTTACTGATGATATAATCTTATTAGCAACATCTGAAAAAGAATTACAGGAACTGATTGATAGAATAGGATTGGAAAGCCAAAAATATGGCCTTTACCTCAATTAGGCTATAACAAAAACATGACAACAAACGGAAAGAAAACTAAGATTACTTTTAAATTAATATAAGGAATCTTGAACAGGTGGACAAATTCGCATATCTAGGAGCAGTAATCAGCTGCGCTGGAAAACTTGAAAAAAACATAAATGCACGACTATGAAAAGGCAGAGAAGTAATGAGGAGATTAAAAATGGTCTGGAAAACCAACAACATCAGCATGAAAAACAAACGAAGATTAATGGGATGTATGGCATGGAGTGTTGCAACATATGAATGTGAAAGATGGACCATGGAAAAGACTATCAGACAAAGACTAGATACCTTTGAAATTTTTCTCTCAGAACTATGCAGAGGATATAATGGACAGAAAATCAAACGAAGAAGTTATAAAAAAGAGGAAAGGTAAAACGAAATTTTTTTAATATCTGCCAAATACGCAAATTGACTTATTTCGGTCACATAAAAACACAAACGATAGCCTACAAGTACAACAAACAATTCAACAAGGTATCAACAAGGTAGACTTCAGATGGTTCTGAATGTTTCGGCTCGCCTCATCTACGGATCCAGATGGAGTGCCCACGTCACGCCGATCCTGAAGGATCGTCTACACTGGCTGCGTATCCACGAGCGCGTGATGTTCAAGCGTCTTTTGGCTTATGCACCCATTCTGTCCTACCTACCTGTCAGAACTATCTTCGACGGTAGAACGCCGCTCTCAACTACGCTCGGGACTTAGCAATCTTCTCATCGTCCCTCCGCCGCTTAAGACAGCGGGTTTTGAGGGCAGGTCATTCCGACGTGGGGGCCCCACCTCGTCGAACTCGCTCCCAAAGTCGCTTACGGTCGAGACATTGCCGGATCGGTTCCGGAATCAACTGAAAACGCACTTATTTAACATATCATTCTTGTAAAGCGCTTTGACTTTGGCCTTGTTAGTTATGCTTACGCGCTCTAGAAATAGTCCTGTATAATAATAATAATAATAATAATAATAATAATAATAATAATAATAATAATAATAATAATAATAATAATAATAATAATAATAATAATAGTAATAATAATAGTAATAATCATAATCATAATAATCATGTCAGAAAAAAGAAAGAGAGACGGGTCAAACAGAAGATGGGTGGACGATACAAAAGAATGGACTGGAATGACAATAACAGCAGCTACAAAAGCACAAAAGCATAAAAGAAAGAACCGCATGGAAATGCTTGATTCATGATGTTACCTTATCTTCAACTATTGAAGGAAAGAGGAAATGATGATGATGATGATGATGATGAATTTTCACAGCTGTTAAGTCTTGACAAAGCTAATATTGAGCATCGATCGAACATAGAAGTATGTATGCATATACAGTATATAAACATATATATAGGGTGGCGCAAATAACCGGACTAGTTTCATTTAGGTTTGCATGTAATATAGTCCGTTTTTTGCGCCACCCTATACAAAAATATATATACATATATAGTCCACAGAACATACCAATAAATAAATAACAAATTTGACCAACACGACAATGAATCAAAAGTGGCTTCATTACTAGAGAATGAAAGCAAAAATTAATTTTATATTTATAGCGAGCTTTAAATTTCATGTGCTGCATGATGACATTCACAGTCTTAAAAAATTAATGGGTCTTCGGTCAAGATTCATTGATCTATGTGATCCATTTAGGATTGGTGACCCATTTGAACCATCATCCAGTTACACATTCACATCTCGGCCTGTATCCTTATAGCCTTTAGTAAATTTCTTTTTATTACATTCTCTATATTGTGCCTTAATTAATTGACAATATCGAATGATGTCAGGTTCATTACAATGCATTGTTATATTGGTAGCTATTAAATCTGATTTGAAGTGAATCCCTTATGAAGACCTGACTGAAACTGTTACGCTGTATTGCTTTTGTTAGCTATATCAAATGATCTTCTTCAAGCCAAGATGAACATTCTACCTGATTCAGAATGCTACAAATACGTTCCTACCGACAAAAAGGCTACTCAAATCTGCATCGGAAAAAGTCTGACAGTAATTGATAACAGCGTATGTTACGTAAGTATTCATTCTTAAGGATGATGGCAAAATGAGAGAGAAGTGTGTAGGGAATGGGTAAGAGAGAAAGTGAGGGGTGAGACGAGCGGTGGAGAAGGGACTGGAAATGGGAATTGGAAAAAGAGACGGGGGAGAAGAGCGGTGGATAAGGAGATGGTAGGTTTTTATGACATAGTTGTGGAGGAAAAAGGGAGGGAAAGAATTTGTGGGGATGGAAATGAAGGATTAAGCAGATTGGGGTACGGAAAAAAGAGAGGAAGGTTTGGAAGATGTAGTGTAGAATAGGGGAGAGAGAATGAAAGGGACGGAAAAGGGAAGGATTGGCAAAAATGATGGGATATGCAAGCGCACAAAGTTAGAAAGTTATAGGCAGCTACAAGATATTCAGAGCAACGTTTAGCGATTACTTAATTGAATAATAGCGTCGCGAAGATGATGATGAAGAAGAAGAAGAAGAAGGTGAAGATGATGATGATGATGATGATGATGATGATGATGATGATGATGATGATGATGATGATGATGATGATGATGATGATGATGATGATGATGATAATGGTAATGATGGTGATGATCCGTAAACTCCGCCCGTTATGAAATTGACGTTCCCTATAGCAACTATTAGCAGCACCTCGTCAAATGAGAACGCGGTTATACAAAGACACATAGACATTGGTAATTGATATAGGCCTACTGTACATGATAATATCTTGGAATTTGGAAATCTGATCAGTAAAAAAAGAGTTGGGGCCATTTAATTTAATTATTTCTGTGCACAAACCCTTTGAACGGTTTTTTACGTTTTTTTTTCCTGAAAAAACGTATTTATAACGGTTTTTATTTTCATTGTAACGTTTTTAACATCTATGAAACATATAACAAGACAGGAAACACTGGTCAACAAGGTTTTTGTTTCCTGTGCAATTTCTGGTGTTCCAGGTAGATTTTGTCATGCTGATTACAAGAATAATTTTGAAATTTTTCTATCACGTAAGTTTTTTGAGAAAAAGCTGATTTTAAAATTTAAAATTATAAGAATTTTAAAATCGTGGTTTTCGAGAGTTATCTGAGTTATGGGTATTCAGGTTAGGCAAGAATCTTATGTGACCGCCATAACAGATGTAATATGCACTGCTGGCTCACTTAACTACATGGATTTTGAAAATTAGTATAATTAGGCATGTCCAGACATGCCCAGACGCGCCCAAACCTGTCTTCAAGACTACATGCCTAGCATGTATTGTTGCTATGGTTAGGCAGTCCTATATAAATACCAAGCAGCACTAGGGAGCAGCTGCAGTCTTTCTATTTGATGAGATATAACTGTTTAGTTAAAGGCTGTGAATTGAATATATTAACTAATTTAATTAAAGTTTCTGAAATGTCGCGTCGATGTCGCAATAGCAGTGACACGTTCTGCTACATCTGTGGAGAGTTTACGTTGAAATCACAGAAGCGGAGTATGACAGCAATCATAAAGAAAGGATATGAGTTATACTTTGGATGCAAAATTGGCGACCAGGACAAAGTATGGGCACCTCATATATGTTGTTCATCTTGTGCTACCAGTCTGCGAGCTTGGCTTGCAGGTAAGCGTCCATCCATGCCATTCGCCATACCAATGATATGGAGGGAGCAGAATAATCATGTAACGGATTACTATTTCTGCATGACGAATGTTACAAGATTTTCTTCAAAGAATAGGAAGTCTATTGAGTATCCTAACCTTGCCTCGGCAATGAGACCAGTTCCACACGATGAGAGTCTTCCTGTTCTAACCCCCCGAGTTTTGGACACTGGAAGACGAGGACGAGCATGCAGAGACAGATGAAATGCTGCAGATAGTTGATGATTCAGCTACGGAAGACCCAGAGTTTGAGCCATCGACATCCAGCAATCCTCATTTGATTTCTCAGGCAGAGCTCAATGATCTGGTCAGAGACTTAGATTTGTCAAAAATCAAGCAGAATTGCTTGGATCTAGGTTGCAAGGATGGAATCTGCTCTCTCCAGGTACGAAAATTTCAGTATTTTGTAAACGGCATGAAGACTTGACTCGATTCTTCAAAAAAATCGACAGTCTTACTTTTTGCATTGACATTGATGGATTGCTTTCTGCTTTCGGCTGTAAGCACAATCCATCCGAATGGCGGCTTTTTGTTGACTCTTCGCTGTTAAGTTTAAAGGCTGTTTTGCTGCACAATGGCAATTCATACCCTTCAGTACCCATTGGACATGCTGCTTACATGAAGGAAACATATGAGAACATGCAGCTGCTATTGAAACACATAGAAAACTCGAGATACAACTGGAATATATGTGAAGATCTGAAAGTTGTTGCAATTCTACTCGGTCTGCAGCTAGGCTACACCAAGTACTGCTGCTTTCTTTGCGAGTGGGACAGCCGAGCTAGAGATTCACATTATGTGAGAAAGGTCTGGCCACCTCACAGGGACTTGGTTCCAGGACAGAAGAACGTTAAACATGATCCTCTCGTTGATCCGAAGAACATTTATCTCCCAACTTTGCACATCAAACTTGGGTTAATGAAAAACTTTGTCAAAACAATGAACAAAGAAAGTGAAGCCTTTACATACTTACGACAGAGGTTTCCACGCACCAGTGATGCTAAAATAAAAGAAGGCGTTTTTGTTGGCCTACAGATTCGAGAGATGCTCAAGGACAGTCACTTTGAGGGCCTTCTGCAGGGTGCCGAGCATGTTGCCTGGACAGCCTTCAGGGATGTTGTTGCTAACTTTCTGGGCAACTACAAGGCGCCAAACTATGTTGAACAAGTTGGAAATCTGCTACAAGCTTACAAGGCAATGAAATGCAACATGTCACTGAAGATACACTTCCTTCATTCTCACTTGGACTTCTTCTCGGACAATCTCGGCGCCGTCAGTGATGAACATGGTGAAAGATTTCACAAAGACATTGCCAGCATCGAGAAACGCTACCAGGGAAAGTGGAGTCCGTCTATGCTCGGAGACTACTGTTGGTCACTGATACGTGAAGCACAGGACAGTGACTACAAACGAAAATCTACAGCAAAACATTTCTAATTTTCTCATGTCTTGTCATTATTGCCTAGATCCTTCTGTAGGATTATGTTGCAGAAGACGTTACAATACTAAATGCTAAATTGTCAATTTCTTAAAAACCTTACGTGATACAGAAATTCTAATTACATATTTGTGTTCAGCAAGTCAAAATCTATTAGTTTCACCAAAATTTGTAGAGGAAACAAAAACTTGCATAAAATTTGTTGACCAGTGAAATTTTCGCCAGTCGTTCAAAATATTTTAAGTACTTCATCAAACGCAGGCACATCTTAGAAAGATAAGTGTGACTAGAGAGCTCTAATAGACAATTGATCAATTAAAATGTTTTGTTAATTAACGTTTCAACAGGGTGACAGTGGTGGACCGCTTTCGTGCCAAGATCAAAATGGAGTTTGGATGGTAATTGGAGTCAATAGCTATGGCATAGGGTATTGCAGACTGTCCTTTGTTACTCGTGTTCCTGCCTACATGGATTGGATAAAGGCAACTATATCAGCAAACGATCCAAGTGTCTCCTAGAGAAACCACTGGACGATTCTAACATGCACAATCACGCACACTAAGCGACTTTTTGTTTCTATCCATATTATTATTTTAATTTAATTTTTGGGTAGACCTAATAGGCCTAGGCCTGCGAATATTTTATAGTTTCACTCGTAATTTTTAATTTCATATTTTCTGCTTTATGTAGCTTATAGGCATATTTTTTCTTAGATGTGCATTTACTATCTTGCTTCTTATACCTAATTTTATTTGCTAATTCGCTCCTATGAGCGATAACTTAATTACCACCGCAGACAGCAATTTAATGGAGACTTCGAGATATTTCAGTTTTCTAAGCTATTGATAAATTTGTTTTACACTAATACCGGCAGACAGCGTATCATGTTGAAAAATTGCTACACAAACTGAATGACAGCTTGGTCTTCTTTGCATCCAACTAAATTTTGGTGCAATGAAATTAATCTGGTTAGGCCTACTGTGTGGATTTTCAAGTATTTTAGATCTAAAGACATAGTCCTGCCTCTCGCCATGTACATGAAGCTACATCGCGGAGGCGCAAGCTAAGCATGTTCAAACACTATTTGTATTTAGAACTTACACCAATAAAATCAAACGCCACATTGTGCTATGAGCAAGATCATATTTACAAAGCTCTGCCAAACATACTTCATTATAGCTCAGTTCTTTGCCGGTATAGACAGTTCATTCATTCATTCAAGCTGACGACGACGACGTTTCGCCACTGTTTCAGGGCTGTGGTGTTCGCCTCGAAGCAGCTATAGTAAAGTGACTGCGGAGGCCGAAGTCGGTTGGACGCAGTCTTGCATTTGCATTGGTAGGGTATTGTTATGACGTTGCCAGAATAGTGGCACGTTGAAGACGGGAAAGACGTTCTTTGGTGCATAGATGTAGAAAACGTTGGAAAAATAATAAAAACGTTAAAAAACGTAGAAAACGTTACAGAAATAAAAAGCGTAAAAAACGTTGAATAAAAAACGTTAGCGACGTTTACCTGTGCTACACCCACCCATGGGGAATCAAAAATTAACCATAGGCGACTCCTGTCGGCCCCGTCGACCCAGGCCGGGGTACTTTTAAGTACTCATGCAGGGGTACTTTTTAAGAAGTAAGAACTTTAAATTGTTTGGTCAAATTTTTAATTTGTACAATTTTAGTTATGTCATGATTACAATAGGCCTGGCCTACTGCCTCTTTAATATTGTTTTGAAATCAGTGGCGTAGCCAAAGGGAAGGGTTGGGGTTAAACCTACCATGTTCATATTCGTGATCTTCTTCGCCTAAACCCTTGCCTCGATACCAAAACTGCTTCCACAACAATTGCCACCTCAATAATCCACTCCAAATTAGATTACTGTAACTTCCTCTACTATAACCTTCCCAAAGCCTCCATCAACAAATTACAATCAATTCAAAATGCACTAGCTCGCACTGTTACTAAGTCACCTAAATTCTCCCATATTTCACCCATACTATAATCATTACATTGGCTTAAAATAACTGAACGTATTCAATATAAGATAATAACACTTACATATAGCTCACTTCAGTCGTCAAAACCTGTCTACCTTAGATCACTATTAACCCCTCAGCCTCCTCGACCCACACGTTCATCATCTCATCTCACTCTGTCACGCCCGCTGAATCAGTCATTCCTGAAAATTTGCAACCGCGCCTTCTCATACGCTGCACCTGAATTTCTCATCCCCAAACATTTCAAACTTTCCCCAATGTCAAGGTGGCTAGAATAAACACTGGTGAACACCACAAGTAGCAAGATTGCTCTACGAGGTTTTCCGACTGACTTGAACGCCTTGGGGGCTACGCGAGGTGGGCAGGTTGGTGGAGAACTCCCGAAAGCAATGACCAGAACAGATCATATGATACCATTAAAGTCAAAATTAGCCCAAACTGTAGAAGAATATGGAATAGGAGGTACAGCTGTTGTGTTAAAGAGAACGCTGAATTTAGAAAGGCCTTTCATATGAAACCGACTGCAAAGAGATTGTGCAAACAAATACAGTACAGACACTGGATTGAAGCACCTACGCACATTTAAAATATTTAAAGCTAGAAAGATATATATACACTGTAGGGACGTTGTGAATATGCATTCGATATAATACACAATGATCCTCTGTAAAAACGAATGCAAGGAGATGATGCATACAAAGACAAACACTAGACCAAAGCACCCACGCATATTTAATATATATATAGAGATAGAAAGGTATATGCCTACACTGTAGGGACGTTGTGAAAATGCATTCGACACTAAATACAATAATCCTAGCCAAGCGAACATTAAGCGCATAAATTTATTTCTTCTTACATGAACATATGAAAGACAATTTTAGTGAACCATGACGTCTGATTTAAGTAGACAGCTATTCTTTTAGACGCCTGCCACTCCCTGGGCTTTGGCATCCTGCGATGTTCTGATGACCGAAACATAATTAAGGTTAGTAGAGATAGTTATTGTAATTTGTGCAGTAGGCCTAATTTAAGTGCATATCGAATGGAAAATGAAGTCGGATGAAACTGTTAAAAATGACATGGACAACTAAAAATCAAGTAAATCAATAATAGAAGAAAGTAAAGCAGAGATCTCAGAAGCCAGAATGACGGAGTAGATAGAGATTGAGAAACTTAGTGTCATATATAATGATAATTACCGGAGACACTCTTGAAAAAGAGATCATGCTGGCTAAAGTGGAAGGATCCAGATTCCAAAGGAAGAAGATCTGCCAGCCATCTTATTCCAACGAATAGGAAAACTGAGTGGAATTTATGAAGCAACAAACGTGAGTATAAATGAGCTAAATGAAATTATGGAGTACAAAGAAGTGGCCACTTGGAGTCGACGCCGACTTGATGGAACATGATGAGGATGTTAATATTGATGACGATAACGATGATGACGACGATGATGATGTGCCAATGATGATGATGCGTAATATGTCAATTACTATAATGCTAGTTAACCCAGTTTAACCAATTTATTATGTACATAAGATATATTGAGAAGGAAGATCAATAGCTCAGCTCAAGCTGTTTATAATACAGAAAATAAATATACTTTAAGATTTCCAAAATCTCGCTACTCTTTATCAAACGTTTAATCTGTATGTGTATCTTTTTAATCATCAGGATTCAATTTACTTGCAATATCATGTCCGGAAAAAATTGAACATGAAATAGATATGATTGATGTGATTTTATATAATTATTGATCATAGTCAGTCTAGAAAGTCATGCTAAACAGAGGAATAAAATAAATGAAAATATGCCCTTTAATGTACTGTATGTTCCAAGCAAAAAGTTAAAAACAAAAAAATCATAGTTACAGTAGCGCCATTTCACACTTTTCTTGGGAGGCGAGATAATTTTTGCCAAAAATTTGGCAAATTTGTGCAAATTTTAGGCAATTTTAGGCAAATTTCAGGCAATTTTTGCAGATTTTAGGCAATTTTTGGCAATTTTGGCAAATTTGCAATTTTTTATATTTTTTGGCAATTTTTTGTCAATTTTTGAGATATTTTGCACATTAATACATTATAAATTTTTTTCATTTCCTTGGCAATTTGTTTCCTTTCCTTTCCTGCCCCCCCCCCCAATGACGCTCCTGCATAGTTATAGAAGAAATAATTAAAACGTGTCTATCAAACTATTACAAGTTTCGCGCACAAAGTATGACTTTTTAGAGAATGTCTCTTACATCATGAGATTAGCGATGACTTAGATGTTATAGAAGTACTAAAAATGGGCGTAAGAAAACTACAAAACGTTCTACACGGTAATGTCTGTCAGATTATAGATTGGAATATAACGTCGCGACGAAAACAACGTTATTTTTACAGTAAAAAACGATACATTTTATTATGACGTTATATTCCGTTGTCAATTTCAAAATGTGGGTCTCTTTAGTTTTTTGGCCATATTTCAGCAAACACTAAAGATATCAGCATGAAATTTGGCAATTGCATCAAAAACATTCCCAGGTATATGGCCTATAAATTTCATTGAAATCGCTATACACGCAGCCGAGATATTAAATATCATAAAGGGGTGCCCTTTTCACTTTTACACCCTGTACAGCTGTGTATTTATGAATTTTAATATTATTCTATGGTAGCTAACAAAGTCTAAGCTAGGGCTCAGCTAAGGTCCAGCAAGCGGAATCAGCTACTCGTGCCTCCACCATCCTCGACTCCTCTATTTGGCGAGAGATCTTTTACACGGGGAAACCCGATCCTGTGGAACTCCTGACAGTGTGACCAATGCGAACGCTGCCGCGACGTTTATTACCAACTTAAAACGCATTTATTTAAGCTCAGTTATGAGTAATTAGTTGTCAAAGCAGCCTTGTTTTGTGCCATTAGCTCATCTACGGCGCTATAGTAAATTGTCTGACAATAATAATAATAATAATAATAATAATAATAATAATGTCATTAAGTTGTGATGGCATATCATAGGAAGTATAGAAATCTTGCGTCTTTCTATATATGCAGTTTTCAACTTTCAGACTCAAAAAGATGGACAAACGGCTGATAATAATCATCGCCGTTGTGGTCTCGATTTCAGTTGCTGTTGCGACAGCAATAATCTTGGCTCTACTTGTCTCCAGACTAAAAGGTAACATGTTCACTAATTACTGAAATAGGAAACTATAGATGACCAAATACAAATGCACTGCGAGACAGCGAGAAGAATCCTGAGATGTTCCAATTATATAGTTTCCCATTATACACCAAAAGTAGTAACTGCGATATGACTACAGTACATTGCAGCAGTATTATAGAATATAAATCATCCGTTGTTACAGCTTTTCAAATATTCAAACACCGATTGTTTACGAAGCAAGACGATGTTTAAAATACATGTGTACGTGCGTAAGTGTATTCGTGAGCATAAATGTATGTCTATGTGTGTATATATTCTGGCTGTGCCAGATTCCAAATTTTAAAATTTCGGATGGAGCCGAATTTTGCAAGATTTTCAGCGTGAAATCCGGCCGGTGCCGAATTTATAAATAAACTTTAGTAAACTGCTTTGTTTGGTTGTATTTGGCGTTCCAGCCACTGATGGATTAATTATTGTTACTGGCTCAATATTTTTAATTAATATAAAATGTTTAATTGTGTAGTTGCTTAGTGAGTCATCTTAATTAATTGATGAATGTTGCATATGTTAAAATGATTTTGTGCACGTTGTCGGAACAAATTGGACAGTTCGAGAACTGGGATGATGTACAGTAATTGTTCACCTGCGGCGTCCTGTTAAGTGGTTAAGGGGTTAACCCCTTAACCGGCCATTTATTTGTAACTCAATGTAAAATGGACGAGTATACTCGTCACGGCCGGTTAAGGGGTTAATCCATCAGAGTAAAAATATATACAGTAGTCTATGGCTGGGGCGGGCGGCGGAGTGAATTGTAGCTGTGACGAAAAATGCCTACGTGGAGTCATATCACTAACGATGAGGTCAAATTTAAGTGTAGGAAGACAAGCACCGGCCTGGCTATAAGTGAAGGCATCGTCTAAATTAAAAATACCATTGCCTGCCTTATTTCAATGTTTCACGCCAACGCGATCGATTCTATGCCTTTGTCCTGTGCACATGTACGTCGTTTCGTCTCAATTAGCATTAGAGTCACTGCTAAACCCGTCAGAGATGTAGCTAGGGAGTAGGGGTACATATGTTCCCGGGCGCCGAAGTGAAGGGGCGCCAAATCGTTTTTTGGGGAGCAGAAACAAGCAACAAAAGTGAAAAATAAGCATAAATATAGTTGTGACGACCTTTATTTTGCCTTTAAGGGATTTCATGAAGTCGAGGGGGCGCCATCAGGATGATTTGTCGCCGAACGCCGGATAGCCTAGAACCAATATAGTCAGTGACGACCTTTTTTGCTCGTCACGGATTTTAGATTTTTTCATAAGTTGAGATTTTTCTGAAGTTTACGGGCGCCATCAGTAGCCTATATATAATTTGTTCCCTTTGTGCCGAACACCCTAGCTACGCTCCTGAAACCCGTTGGAGGTCCATCTAGACATATCCGTTACTGAGCTAATGGCCTTTTCAGTGGACCCATCAACAATTTAAGACATAAGGGCGAAGCTAGGATCTCTTTGCCAGGCTGGAAAGGCATCTGCTTGGGCAACGATTGTGTTAAGGAAGACGGTGTCCTGATTCGGCATATAGAAACAGGAAATAATTTTCTATATTTTAGCACATCAGCCGTGTATTTTGCTTACTTATTTCCTTCTATTGCTCTGGCAGAAATGACTGTGATTGTCATAAGATCAAGGCCAGAGATGGAGCATTGGCCTGGTTGAATGCATAACGGTTAGGCAATTGTGGATTTGACTAAGTACAAGAGCTCAAGGCAAAACAATTAAGGCAAAGAATTCAATGACTTGGCAGAGAGAGAGAGAGAGAGAGAGAGAGACAGAGACAGAGACAGAGACAGAGACAGAGACAGAGACAGAGACAGAGACAGACAGACAGACAGACAGACAGAGACAGAGTGCTGTTGTTACGAACAATGTAGGAGTTTAGTTCACCTGTAACACGTGATGAGATTCAGAAGCAATTTCTGCTTCAACTTGTCGAGAATCACCGCAACGTGTTTTCATCTTAATACAAAAGCACATGCATTGTTATAATAATTATATTAATTCATAACGTTTGAGTGCGTTGTGCAAATTGTACTGTAAATGAGTCAGTGGCGTAGCCAGGATTTTCTGAAGGGGTTATGGTTCCCATCCACGTGATTTCCAACTTCGGAAAATTCTGACAAGCGGAAAAAGGTTATAATCATCATGGTTCCCATCACACAAAAAATCCCGACAAGCTAAATAAAGGTCGTCAACTATTGTTTTGCTTCAACAAGTGAATTATATAGGCCTATGTATATGAGCGCGCACAACTGTAAACGCAATAAAAAAATTTTGGTCGAAGAGCCAAGGGGGTTTTAACCAGCAAAACTTTTCTCTTTGGTTGCGCTGAGAACAGCCAAGGGGGTTAACCCCCAACCCCTTGGCCACGCCACTGTGCTGAGCAATAAATTTGAAATAAATTCCATTAATTATTTGCATGGTCACCATATTTTGGGTTGAGCACTTTTAAATTTCATTGACTTTTTGCGTCACCCCACAGTTGTAGCATTATGTTGATCTCCTCTGCACGTTTTCACACAATTTGCTCACGAATTCTGTAAGAACTCACTTCCTGTAGGCGTATACACTGTCATCTTTCAAAACTAACACTGACGCTCGTCAAATTCATTTGCAAGAGCTAACAGACTTGGAGTCCTCGAGGCCGCGGCCTTGGCCTCGAGGTCAAGTGACGCTGTCCTCGGTCTTGGCCTTGGCCTCGGAATACAAATCCTCGGCCTTGGCCTTGGATACAAGTCCTCGGCCTTGGCCTTGGCTTCGGACCTGATGTCCTTGGCCTTGGCCTCGGGAGTAAAGTCCTTGGCCTTGTACTCGGGGCCAAGCCCTCACACCATGGAATTAAACAAGAAAATCGGTTTAAATCGCGCATCCAAACTGTTGGACTATCAGCTTGAAGTGACGAACAAGACGTCCTCTGTTCAATGCAAACCATAGACCAGGAGAATTCCTGCTAACACGTAATTATGTTGCTTGCAATGACGAGGCTTCCATTGTGAAAAGCGGACATTGCCTCGAGGAGTGAAGAAGGCATTTGGACCAGATAATTGAGTTTCTTGCTAGTAAAAGGCTTGAATCTAAATGGATATATGGCGTCTATTTTAGAGCAGTAAATACCAGTAATTGGCAATGGCTTTGCTTTGCATTCTTGACAGTGGCGGCTCCACAGGTGGGGGCCGGGGCAGAGACAGCTGCATCTGCTTAGCCTAGGAGGTTGTAGACTGACGGCGCTTGGAAAAGAAACGGCGCCGCAGTTACAGTAACCTCTGCTGTTCCTATTGTTAGTAAATTTTGTTAGTAAAAATAAGCCAACGAACAATATGGCCACAAATGAGCCTGGCGTTGTGAAGTTTGCGTTCACAGATTTAAAAATTATTAGTGATAAAAAGTGGTCAGCTAAATGTAAGCATTGTAGTGAAATAATAACTGAAACTCGTGGAACGTCAAGTGGATTTAACAAGCATCTGGATAGAAAACACGAGACTGTGGCAAACAGCTACAAGACATCAACAGGTATTTTACTTTTTTTTAAAACATGGTTTGTAGTAGGTACTGGACCGTACTGCCATGGACGCCAATCCATAAGGAGCCCGAGGCACCAATAATTCGGGTAGAGGGCCCAACACTTGTTTGGCCCCAAAATTTCAAATATCAGTCTATCATTTGTCTTTAGCAACTGTGTAACTGTCAAAAATTAAATTTTGTAGTGTAAAGGCCTACTTGTGAGTAGCTAGCGGCCTTGGCCTCGACCTCGGACCTGCTGTCTTTGGCCTTGGCCTTGGCCTTGGCCTCGGACCTGCTGTCCTTGGCCTTGACCTTGGCTTCGTGTTACAAGTCCTTGGCCTCGCCTTGGCCTCGAAAGTTGTGACCTTGACTCCAAGTCTGAGCTAGAGCTAATCATCAGAACGAGATTACGAGCATATAAAATGAAGTGCGTGACTGTAACGATTTCCCATCCACAAAAAAGTTTACTTCACAGAACTTTATTTCAATCGACTTAGCGTTTGAATAGTTTTTGAGGCTATTACAGGGTAAGCAAGAACTAACGTCAAGACGAAATTAAATGGAACAAATTCTAAACTGTCCTAAATGCAAATTATGTTGTAGCATGTTAGATACGGATAACATTACCTCAATTGTCAGTTAGTACTGAAAGAAAATGTACATGTTTAACTAACATATATGATATAGGCTGACTTTAAATTAAGATTCATTTTTGCAATAATTGCAGAGTCTCCGAATAAGGCGCCTTCACATTCCATTTCACCTGATTTCGCTTTTAAATCAACGACTCCTTCAACACATTCCATTTCAAGTGATTTCGCTTTTAAATCAACGACTCCTTCTGCACATTCCATTTCAAGTGATTTGGCTTTTAAATCAACGACTCCTTCAACACATTCCATTTCAAGTGATTTGGCTTTTAAATCAACGACTCCTTCAACACATTCCATTTCAAGTGATTTCGCTTTTAAATCAACGACTCCTTCAACACATTCCATTTCAAGTGATTTCGCTTTTAAATCAACGACTCCTGCTACGCATTCCATTTCAAGTGATTTCGCAAAATCAACAACTTTTAAATCAACGACTCTTTCTACAGAGATAGAAGACGTTTCTCTGGTTGGCAACTTTACTATTCTGCACAAGACAATTTCCGCAGTTTCAGACGGTTCGATCTGCGAATTTGTAAGTCTGACTTCTCCCTATTACCAGTGACATGAATTGTCCTATATAAAAACTAGCGCTAATTAGGAAAAGTGTGACAACCACGCCACGGATGGGGAGAGTATTATTTATTATTAATTGCATACTATCGTCGTTAGATGTTCAATTGTTTAACTGTTTAACTTGCTAGTTATTGTTACTAATTAATTTAACTAATTAGTTAATAATAATTATGTAAATTTGTGCGAATTTTAATTAAGTAAGTTTTAATTCCAGCAAACGGACGAAGACCGCGTGGTTAGCTGTTTGTAAACAATAATTATTTTGGATAAGTGTACATGCAGTGTAAATTCAGTTTTCAGGCTAAAAATATCCGTTCGGTAGTTTTGATTCCACGACGCCTAAGCCTTCGGTCGTATGATTAGAGTTCGCCGTTCCGCCTGAGACAGAGGAGCTGGACTCTGAAACCAGCAACAATAAGTGCCCGAGAGATCGGTCACTCGACTAACAAACATTCTACCGCCAAAGACCGGGAATTTGACGCAAAACCAGCAACCCCTCCTATCGAACCGGCGAACATTGAGCGTTCGGGCAACGACGTTACTAAATTTAGTTCTCGGGGCGGGGTCCGGCGGACGACAGCTGCAGCAGCAGTAGTAGGTCGCACCGTAGGCCTATCGGGCCTGGGTACCACTGACGGCGGATCGGACTGAAGGATTGACTGCGGGCACCGATAGTGACGGACTATAGACGCGTCTCTGACGGTGGCGGCACGATGAAAACTCTTGTCGAAGATCGTCGCGTCTTTGAAGGTCGGAACGGACAGCAGCAGGGGACCTAATGGCAGGGATAACAGGCAGTTGAAGCGATGGATGGAGTGACGGGAGGAGGAGGAACGGAGGACGGCAGCGGCCGACCGGCTAGAGTTGCCGCGTCCGCTTAAGAGCCGCATAGCTAATTCTACCACGCGTTAAGAGGCGACCGCAGACAACTATTGCAAAGTCTGCCTATTCCCCGGCGCCCGGCTACCAGGGATGATTGGTGAAGTTCTGGGCCGTACACGAAGTCATTTATCGTCGATGATGACGACGGCGCCATCTGGGTCCCTAGTTTATTCTTCTTGCACGGCAGCTAAGCGGCCGTTGCGCAGCAGTTGAAAAATCCACCTAAGCGCCCGTCATAAAATTTGCAACTCTCTGAAAATTTTCTGTCATATGACATAGATGCCGTTTTCACACTGTCGTCGCTACTATCGTGGAACAATAGAGCGAAGCACAGAGAATTGAAAGCGGATTAGTTTTGGAGCCCGATAAAGTTGTAAATGCGTATTGTTTCATACAAGGCTATTGATTGCATTTCTCAGCGACGCTAGTCACTCTGGCGAGCGGGAATGCGTCGTAGACAACGCGTCTTCATCAGTGTTGCCTCTGTTGCCATTGTTGTCATTGTTGCTTGGTTCGTTAATAAATAAATAAACCAATAAAAAGGAAGCTGCATTTGTGTCCTTTTAAAGTCGTTGTGACGACGGAGTCACAGCGCATTGTCAGTGAAGGTCAATCTTGGCTGTGATGAAAAAGGCCTACCTTTTGGCCGCATATGCACCGATGAGGTCAACTCTAAGCTAAGGAAGGAGACAGACGCCCGCATGCCGGGGCGCGGAGAGTCGAGATCAGTTTTGCGAATAAACCGTTGGGAAAAAAGTGGACGGCCGTTCATTCAGGCACGGTTGACACCTGTTTTTGGTGAAACCGCTGAGGAAACACATAGACGTCTAGGATTGAATGAAGGATTGAATGAAGGATTGAATGACGTCTAGGATTGAATGAAGGATTGAATGACGTCTAGGATTGAATCCCGTCTAGGATTGAATGAAGTAGAAACCAAGCGTGCTAAGAATCCGCAACAGAAGAGACATCGCCGGCTGTCCTTAAGGGAGCGGAAGACGGTTACAATACCGATAATGAAGAGGCGTGATACAAAGTCGAGGCCAGTGACCAAAACATGTACAAAAATCGCTTAAGGTGCCGAGAACAAGCGGTGACCAGATATAAGAGGAGCCAGTTAAAGGGTCTCTCGGAAGAGAACGGAGCCAGGACAGAGAGAGAGACGGGACCCTGTGTCATCGGCATGTGATGAGCGGTCATTCTGAGTATGCGGCCTACCCGCTTGATGGCTATGAATTGGATAGTGAAATAGACGCCGTCGATCAGGCAGAGTCGGCGGCGGAAGGTGATCGAGAAACCGAGCGGGCGTTGGGGGCTGCCCGACCGCCGGCCGCGAGACGAGACCGCGAGCCGGGGTCACCACAAAAGTTTCGACAACGAATATTATCTTCAGAGTTTATATTATTATACAACTTCGGAGATAGACCACATTTACCTAAACGCACGTAATTGTTTCATTTTGACAGCTTACATGGATTTTGTCAGGTGCACAACTTAACACAACGAATTGCACAATCTTAGATATGAGGTGAGTGTCAAATCATATATATGATAATGTCACATTTGACGCGATTAGTAACAAGAGAACAGCGTTTGCACAGTTCCACGGCGAAAGCAATAATCTTTCCTGTGCAATGAAGTCAATGTCACGATTTCAAATATAATGTTGTCAGGAATGAAATATTCAGCACAGACCATAATTCATTCATTCATTCATTCATTCCTTGACAATTTCTATAGCGCTGTAACAAGGCTGAGGCCCACAACAAAAGCGCTTTAACATCTCAACTATAACCCAACCTAAACAGATGCGTTTTTAATCTCGTGATGAAATGCTCGGGAATAGCAGCCATGGTGGTCTCATCAGGAAGAGAGTTCCACAAGATAGGATTACCCCTAGTGAAGGATCTCTCTCCGAACTTGGCGGTCTTGGATAGGGGAGGAACATGAAGTTTAACGCCACGACTCGAGCGGAGCGAAGCTCTCCTGTCATTACCCTGCGGTCTCTTTACAAGAGAGGCAAGGTACTCAGGACAGCACGGGTCATGCAGCGCTCTGTACGTCAGCCAGCATCTTTTGAACACAATCCGCTCAGGGACTCGGAGCCAATGTAGACGATCCCTGAGAAGTGGCGTTACATGTTCGCACCAGCGACATCCGAACACAATCCTCGCCGAGAGATTCAGAACAGACTGCAGCCGATCAAGTTTGCTAACCGGAAGGCCCAACAGGACACTATTGCAATAGTCGATCCTAGTTAGCACCAAGGCCCGGACCAAGTGTACCACTCCGGATACAGGCAGATATCGCCGGACTGATCGGATCCTTCTCAATTGAAAGTGACATCGCCTGATCACATCGTATATGTGATCACATAATGTATATATGAATGTCTTTTTATAGTTCAGGCAGTGTCAAAGTCAGGTACAAGCTATCCATAGGAAGCGTCGTCGGGAAAGATCGACAGTCTGTGTTGAAATTAGCGAGTTATTCAATCGCTAAGAACTCATCCGACATCTCAAGTTTCACCATCAATCAAACATCCATAACATTTGAAGATGAATCAGGTAAAGTAATAAAATCATAAAACGTTTTTATTTCAAATTCCAGGGCTTTTATAATCTTGTTCTTCAGGTGCTCTGTCCAATCCAAAGATAGGCGCCATACTCCAGTGTCGCTACACCTCTCTATCTTGAGCTTTTATCTTCAGGGCTGAATACTTGAGGTGAATACTAAGTCTTGTTTTTTCCATAGTGTCGAACATTCACTCCAGCATCGATGTCCTTGGTCGTCCTTTCTGTTCTTATCTATCTATCTATTTATCTATCTACCCGGGCTTTGAACCGGTGTCGTACAAATTTATTTGGCCCCTATAAAATTATTTCTTGGTCAAATTTTGATTGGTCGGCAGATAGCCTGTCAATCAAGATTAGAACCTCCCTTCCATAGCAACAACTATCATAATTTTTTCCTCCTGTTTTCTCCACAATACTTCTATTAGAAAACTTTCGTATTCTTGACGAACTGTGTTTTAGGCCTGGATCAAAGGTATTGCTATTGGTGGACGTGTGCAGATTCAAACTCGATGTGTTTGTCGGTTGTCGGTGGTTATGAATGCATCTGTTTAACAGGATTTAAATACGATGCAATCAACGAACTCTGTTACAATGGTAAGAAGAAATCGCCTGCAGTATATAAAAAGGACAGAGTGACACGGGGACAACTTTCTATTTCAATCCCTACCCCGCACCCAAACATTTCTTCCCGCCCCACCCTATCTCCGCCACATTGTCCCAATTCTCACGCCATTTCGACCCCGCATTGTTTCTGCAGTTTTATTTAAATATATGAATCACATAGGCCCTAACTAAAGAGCATAAATGGGAGAGCGTGCGTTCAGGGTGATTGGTCCATCACTCTGGAATCAGCTTCCGCATCCTCTCAGAGATGGAATTTTCAACCGTGACATTTTTTCTCGCTCGACTTAAAACATATATGTTTGACCTGGCAACCGAGGCGCATTTGTAATAATTGCGCCTAGTAAATGAACTTTGTGTATGTATAAAGTAGAACATAGGAAGATTTTCTCGAGAGATTTTCTGTAACTTTGTTAAAACAATTTATTGTAGAAATCGTTTTGACTTGTGTAACGACTATTTGCTTTTGAAATTAAGGGTATGTGGGGAGATACTGTAATCCGACGAAAAAATGGATATCAACAGCAAAGATATGCGATAAATTTCAGGACTGTCCTGATGATTCAGACGAAATTATGTGTGGTAAGCTGTTACTTGTTAGTCGCCTGTTTTAAATGCTGTGTTTTACAAGTAGCCTACATTCCCTACTACGCATAGTACCAATAGCAGGAACTATGCACAATTAATAAAATCACAGTTTGTTCGATGATTGTGGTAACAATAAAATTGAAAATAGTTGCAATAATAACCGTGCCATTTATATGATAGCCTTTATACATATAACTTCCTAAAGTTTGTTTGTCTAACCCGTAACGCCGTCTTCATTAATCAATTTAAAACTATGATTATAATTATCTGTTTGCATTAGCCAAAATAAACCACCGAAAGATTCAAAATTTCAGAAACTCGCGAACATATGACTTTGGACAGACAACATCCGTTGTAATCACCAGGGTTTCCAATCGAACAACCAATGTCATTATTGTCTTAAATTTTCTCCTCATTTGTCATTTTCAGTCTGTGACTTCAGTTACCAATACCCCTGTAAGAACGGGAGATGCATATCCAACGATTGGCTCTGCGATGGTGTCAAGGACTGTCCCGAAGGCGACGATGAAAGTTTCCCACAATGTGGTACGAAATTTGCACAAAACTAGCTAATCATACTTGCTGAGCAACAGAACATTTATTTGGAGCCAATATGGTAATGCATTAGATATCAGTCGATGGTTCTTCGATGTAGAATCGTAATCGGAAAAGTGATAGAGCCAATTAATCAAATAAGGCAAAACATGCGATTACTGTCGGATTTTCAGATGCCTCAATCTTAAAACTGCGGGTAATTGCCCCCTTAAACTCGTGCTCTCTTTTGTGTGGAAATCTCCTGGCTAGAGCCACTTAGTCAAATAAAGCAAAAGATATGTCCAGGGTCGGATTCTCAGACGCTTGAAGCAGAAAACTGAGCCTAATTGTGTCGTGTTTTCTCTTTGTGTGGGGAAAGCTCTGATACTATTTACTTGTCTCGCAGACATTCCGCCTTTTATCGATTAGCCCTAGGCTGCTTTGCGATCTGAAGTAAGGCATCTATTTGCTTTTACAAATCATAGATGATTGTGGAAAATCTCAGTTTCGTTGTGAGAACCCGAGAAAATGCATACCATTAGATCAGCAATGCGACGGTCGATCAGATTGTCTCGATTCTTCAGACGAATATCGATGCCGTATGTTGAGAGAGATGCTTTTGTTTTGCAGCACCATGATTGCATTATAAACTGAACAGTTTGACGTTTGTTGATGCCAATACTCGAGACTTTACTGAGATTGATTAGATTTACGTTAAAAGTGCTTAATTTAGCTCTAATCATACGATTTCTCATGCTGTGTGTATGATTATTTGATTTTAGGAACAAGTGATAAATTGCTAGTGTATTTCTTGTAACGGGTCAATATGGCTCAATGCGGAGCAAAATCGTCACATTTAGCATTCACATTTTAGATTCATGGAGGTTCAAGTGTGAAATCTGAGAATATTTGAAGTCTGAAAGTTTTGTTATAGCGAAATAGGTTCTAATATTAATTTTGATATTTAAGAGTAACTTACCAATGTATCAACATGTAGTCAACTTCGATGAACCTGAACTAATGATTAAGGGAGGTGGACCTCGTCTACTTACTGTAACCTACAAAGGAACTCCTGATTACAAAATTTGCTCGGACAATTGGAATGAAATGTGGAGTAGCAGGGTCTGCAGTTACTTGGGTTTTGGGTAAGAAAATTATAAAGAAATAATTCAGCAAATTGCATTTATATACCTTTGCTTCTATATCAGTATTCACTGATATGCAGCAGCTCAATTCAAGCAAGTCACGATATGATTAAGCTTTGGTAAAAAATGACCGTTACTGCGGTTTTTCATTTATGCGTAGGCCAGCAGTATATTGAGTTACGTTTTATTCGTGAAACATGGAAACGTATATAGGCCTACGGTAATGTTACTAATCATGGTTTGCCAAAGACCATTCATGTTGTTCTATTATAGGCCCAGTTCAGGGACATTTATAAAATAATAAGGGAAAATTAAGGGGCGGCGGTAATCGCTTCTAAGTGACTTTGGTAAAATGAGCATAGTGTAGTAATTTCTATGGCCCAAAGATCGCAAGATATATCAGAATGTATGCACAACATGTTCCTAAAAGGTTTGAAGATACATAAACCATAATATTTCCTATAATTTTGAATAAACCGATTATGGATCAACATCAAACTATTCTCGATGCAAAGGTTAAGTTGAGTTGAGCATTGTCAGAAGTGTGACAGAAAAGGGCGTGTTTTCCTGGCAAGGGGAGGGGGTAAGGCAAGGATGTCCTCTCTCACCGTTGCTGTTCAATATTTACACAGATGAACACATAAGAGAAGCCTTTCAGAACATTGAAGATGGAGTAATGGAGTAGTGGTTGATGGAAAAAGGATAAGGCACATAAGATTTGCTGATGACCAGGCAATTATGGCAACCACAAACCATGGATTGTAGAGGTTGATGGACTCCCTTAGCGCAACATCATAGGATTACGAAATGAAAATTAGCCTAATTTAAAGAAGACAAAGGCAGTGAAAATCAGCAGACACAGTAGAGAAATTTAAATAATCTTTGAAGAAGTGCAAATAGAACAGATAGAAGAATTCTGCTATCTTGGAAGTCTGATTAATACAAAAGCCAAGTGTCATAGAGAAATAAGGAGAAGAATTGCCATGGGGAAAGAAGCCTTTACGAACAGAAGAGAACCAGTGTTTATTCTAGCCACATTGACATTGGGGAGATTTAGAAATGTTTGGGGAGACAAGGGCTGAGTCTCCACGCTTTGGGAGGGAAATTTCCATCTCCCAGCCAACATATACATTTGTTTGGGGGATTTTAAAACTTGGGGGGAATTTCCCCCCCCCCCAGAGAAGGCCTAGAATAAACACTGGAAGAGAACTACTAAGATGGAATTTTAACCCCCAATCAGAAAAAACGATTTCTCAAGACACTGACCTGGATAGTGGCACTCTATGGATCAGAAACTTGGACGCTCAGGAAAGAAGACACAAAGAGACTAGAGGCATTCGAAATGTGGATCTGGCGAATAATGTAAAAAAAAGCCGCTGGACGGGAAAAATAACAAATAAAGAGGTATAGGAGAGGATAGAAGAGAAGAAAAGCCTAATTAGCACTATTCGTACAAGACTATAGAAGTGGATAGGCCATGTTCTGAGAGAAGAATCAAACCTTCTAAGAGAAGTACTAGAAGGAAAGATGAATGAGAAAGCACATGAAGAAGATATTTATAAGTAGTAACCCTGATCATATTGATGCAATTGTCTATCATGGATATTTTAATTATAATGAAAAATAGAATACATGGCCTTTGCTCAGCCAAATCGCCTACATGTTCAGGCCACAACTGTACTAGACAATTAACTAATTCGTTAATTTTGACAATTTCAGGAATCGCCATAGTAAGTAAGAGAACAGTTTACAGTTTCAATTGTGTGTTTAGTAATGCTGCGGCAACTTCCTTTGAACTCGTAAACGGTTCGCTGTTGGTTCTGAACCCACGAACACCTTCCTCCAACTTCATCAACAATTTCAACACGGCGTATGTTTTCAAAATCATTTTATCTTTTTGAAGTTATTCAATGTAACCTGATGGTGATGATGGTGGTGGTGGTGATGATAATGATGATGGAGATGGTGATGATGATGATGGTGATGGTGATGAGACGTTGATGATGATGATGACGTTTTAAGTTGCAGTTAAAGCTGACTGTTTATTTTTCAGTTGCTATTTCAGTCTCAGTTAAAGTTAACTTGAACCTCAATGTGTTGCTGTCATCAACAGGAGTTACTGTATGTCTATACTTAACACAAGTGCCAAGATACATGATATGATACATGTGTACAATGCAAATGTATTAAGCCTCAGTTATGCTCCTCCACATCCCTCCACTCCAGGCCCTACGAAGTGGGGTGCGGGAGTGCAGCTGCACCTCTTGGAAAAATTTAGGGGTGCAGTGCACCCTGGAAAGAAGATCTCTGAGGTGATTTGGATCCCTCAAATTTAGCAACCCCGTGTGATTGCCCTCTAGGCTCGTGCCTAAGCTAATTATAATTTATGGCATCATGTAGTCTTCTTTTTCGTGCTTAAATTGTAACGCCTTTAAAGAGTCCAGTAATTACATTAGATTTATCTTGTTGTTACCTTGCGATTTATTACCATTTAAACTGTTGTCTAATCCTGTGCCGTTTAACTGTAGTATCTGTCGATCTCAACTCGCAGTCGCTGTCAGCTGCCAGGCCGCAGGTAATGATAACACTTTACTACTTAAGCAATATACGAACTAATTGTATCCGTTACGCACATTATAGGTTTAAATGTTATCGTACTGTGAAATTTAGATGGCAAAGGTAGAAATGGATATTTATTGAGCACAGTTGAAATTGGCAAAATAAGTGTCAAGCTGTGCTTCGAATGAGCTTCGGTTTCATTTAATGGTGTAGCGAATTTAGATAACAATTAGAACCCTTAGTAGAAATAGAATCATTTTATCTTTTAATAATTTATTTAATCCTTTGACATGTAACCTGATAGGTAGTCAGGCCCAATATAATAATAATAGATTGATAAAGGAAAGACAGGCTGATGGTAGACGATTAGTGAATGCGCGCAGCAATTAGAGAGGTGATGAGTGTGAGCTAGCAGAATGAGTGCATGCGGCAGAAACAGTATTTTCAGCCGGTTCCGCCACAGATCAGGACCGATGGCCGAGGCGGCGTGTGATGGTCAGAAGGTCCATATATGTGCATATAAGGACAAGTGCCAAGACCCTATGCAAATGTAGGAAGAGTGCAATAAGGTTAGGGAAGCCTCAGTTGAGATTAAGTGCACATTTTGGAAGAGGCGCCGTAGGTGCAGTGCGAAGGTGCATTGCGAGAGGAAAAAGTTAGAAGGTGCATTGCGATAGGTGATTCTGAAGGTGCATTGAGAGGTGCAGTGCGAAGGTGCATTGTGATTGAGGTGCGGTGCAAGGCACTGAGAGTAAGGCGGTGCGGTAGAGGCACTGAGCGTTGGTGCGGTGGAGGCACTGTTGCAGGGAGGCGCGAAGGTGTGGAGAGAGGTAACATTAGATTTATCTTGGTAAGGTGCACGGTGAGAGGCAATTTGCACGGTGTCTAATAAGGTGCACGTTAAGAGGCAAGGTATCGGCGAGAGGCAAGGTGCACAGTGAAAGGTAAGGTGCCAGGGAGAGTTAAGGAGAGGAAAGAGGATACATTGAGAGAGGGATTAAGTAATGGAATATAGGAACGGAGTGCAGGTTAAAATGTTATAGTGACGCACATTATATGTTTAGCCTGAGATCTTAGCCAAAAATTAAGACGAACGACCACGTGGTAGAAGTGATATTTATTGAGCACAGTTGAAATTGGCGGAAAATCTTGAGTTAGGAGGCGTAGGAACCTCGATAGGCCCGGTTCGCCACAATAGTCTTTTTTATTAATCTGCCTTCAGTTATTATTCACTCTCTAATCTCTCATTCAATGTAATGATATTTCGTTAAAGCACTGTTTAGGCTCTTTACTTTCGAATTGCGTGATGATTAGTCATCAGACCTCGATCGCCCCTGAGAAGCCGAGTTTTGAGGCTGACGCTTTTCCAGATAAATGAATTTGACTACTGTTCGTGTGAGAAACCAATAATTATAATCAATTAGGCCTGATATGCACAAACGTCTATCCGACGTATAAATTAATTGAATATAATTATCTCTTACTACACATAATCGCTTTATGCGTTCCATTTGATGACAATTAAGCAGGGATATTTTTACATTTTACACCCCTAACACCACCAATTTGAGGTCGACACCCCCCAAAATTCGGTAATGTGACAATGGTAGGCATACAAAATGCATACTAATTAGCACTGGACACCCCCTTCCCTCCAAATGGAGAAGTACGCCCCCAACCGAACAGTGATTCTCGGATGATCTTTTTGCTTGTCAGCCTTTTTCGGCAGAGACTTTCAAATTCCGACACCCCTCCCCAGAATTTCCCGACACCCCAAAATTCACAATCCTAGAAATAACCCTGTAATTAAGCCACAAATAGCAGCATTATATACATATATACAGTAAGGCTACGTTATATATTATATTGTGGCGTGCTGTAGAAACAGTGTTTATTCTAGCCACCTTGACATTGGGGGGAGTTTGAAATGTTTGGGAGGACAAGATTTGTCTCTTCACGCTTTTGGGAAGAAATTTCCATCCCCAAGCCAGCATATACAAATTTGGGGAATTTTAAAACTTTGGGGGAATTCCCCTCCCCAAAAAACAGGCCTAGAATAAACACTTTTGTATAAATATCGTGAATTAGTATTCGGTGACAATTTCTCCCTAAAATTATAAGTTCATTCATACAAAGTTTGTCTATGACAAATCATGATTAAAACCCTTGACTGAGGCTTGTCGATAGCAGCTCACAATGAGAAGAGAGAGACGAAACTAAAAAAAGTGTAAAATATAATATTCTAAAAGCAAAACACTACTGTTTGCAACCGCTAAGGATCAATACTGCATAAATTGTCAAGATTATAATTAATATTCACGACAGATGACTGTCAAATTGTTTGTACCTGTCAGTGAGTGATGCTATTCAGCTTGTTCGAGCCTTTGTACTGTCAATGATGAATTACTGTAATACCGTGTTACTCGGACTTCCGGATAGCAAGCTGAATCGTTTGCAGTCCGTGCTGAACCTGGCTGCTCCAGCGGTCTTTGGCTCCCGGTGTGGTGATCATGTCACGCCATTACTTAGAGACGACAGGGGAGGGCGGGTTTCCAGAAATGTGACGTCACATAATACTAAATATTGTTATTAATACCGAAATGCTATGTTACCGCAAAGCTGAACGTATTTTACACTTATAATTAGATTTTTAAAGAATTTGAAAAATTTCTGAATATCCCTTCAACTATAATAATTATAATGAGTATTCTCAAACGAATTCATTGCAATACCCGCTTCATTGAGGAAATAAGTTAAATTAAACCTTAATTTTGACATTAGAAAGATGGGGTCAACGCGTTGTGACGTCATTTTTAAGGTTCCTACTTTTTGTGACGACTTGTGACGAGGACGAGGGTGGTCAAAGACTGCCAAAATCGCGTGACGTCATTTATGGACGGCCCCTAAAGCCAAGTTTAGTTTCTTTTGGACAAATGTAGGCTCTACAAATACCGCATAGCAAAATAGGTCACATGATATTTGGAAAATTCGACTTGTCGATCTGATTATTGCTCCTATCGCTAAAGATGATAATCTTCTTATTTTAATTTTATTCGTCTTGACAACTGTTCATTCCGAGAGGCAGCTGCAAAGGCCTATGAAAGGTCGTCGTTTTATAGAAATACATGCTTATGTCGTCAATAAACGTTAATTTTCGTTTATTTAATTTACTATTAACGAATGCAGAATGTGGAATACGAACAGTTTCCTCGGAAAGCGTTGGACCTTACATAATCAATGGACAGAGGGCAGCAAGAGGAGCATGGCCCTGGCAGGTCGTTGTATACACTGGCATCTACAGCTTTGGTCGGTTCGAGTGGTTATATTTATGCGGTGGCATACTAATCAATGACCGGTGGATACTGACCGCTGCTCACTGCATCCGCGTCGAGGAAGACAGCGAGTTATATTTAGAGCTTGGGTCAGTTTTAAGATGATATATAACACTCTTATTTCTTCCTAAGGCTTTTTGATATTATTTAAAGGACCAGCAGACAAGACAAGACATCTCATAAAAGTCTTTAAATTGATTTAAAGTCAGACAATGTGTCCTATTTTAGTTAATGGAACTATTTACTATTGGGCCTAGACCCCATACTTCTGGGTATAAAGGAAATTTGTTTGATTTTAGCATGATTTCGAACGATGATATGACGAGGTTCCATTTGGTCATGCCGATCTGACGCTGATATTATGTTTCTATCTACATAATATTGCATTCTTCAGTTTGTCTCTCTGCAGGGTTGAAATATGATTGAAGACAGAATTATAATGATCGCTGTCACTGTAGAGCGCTGACTGAATTTGTTTTTATATAGTTACACAGGAACGACAAGAAGTGAGAACATACAAATTTTAATGGGAACAACATCGCTCAACTCGACAAGAAACAAAGATTTGAGAACAGCCCGAGCTGATGGAGTTTATCCGCATGAATCGTACATTGCAAGCACGATATCCAATGATGTGGGACTTATTCGACTGAGCCAACCAGTTTCGTTTTCGGACACTGTCAGACCAATTTGTCTTCCAACAAATGATCAAGATCTTAGCAGATTGAGAGTCTGCGTGAATACGGGATTTGGACGCACCGTAAAAGACAGTATGTATGAAAAATAACTCGATGATTTTCCACCCAGCATTACCTGAAGAGCAGTGGTGTAAAGTATTTAAATACTTTAGTATTTAAATACTTTTAAATACTTTGTCCAGTATTTTAGAAGGTATTGAAATACCCATCCAAAATTAAGTATTTCAATAGTATTTAAATACCATAGAGTATTTGGATGTATTTAGAGAAATTTAAATACTTTTGATTTATTACAATTTCACGTGCAAGACTTTCTACTATTTCGTCAGTCGTCACAAAATAGAATTATAAAGAGCCCGGCCTGTTAGATGCATTGCATCACGTGCGCTGCTGCTCGCTATACTTAGATGCCACAACCGATGGTTTTAGACAGTTGAACATTAAGTAGGCCTACATTGACATTGTTAGAAATAATTTTAGCTAACATTTTTACACAAAAATACGGTTGTGGCGAATCATGTGTCAAATACATTGTCAAGTATTTTAAAGGTATTTAAAACTTATTTGCTAGTATTTAAATGCTTACCCTGGTATTTGGGTATTTAAATACTATTTAAATACTACCTCATAACTAAGTATTTATGAAAGTATTTCAATATTTCAGTTAAGTATTTATTACAACACTGCTGAAGAAATCTTAAAAACCCAATAGAAATAGATGGACCAAACATTGAAAATGTAGAAAAATTCAACTATCTGGGAAGCCTCCTGACCTGGGACAATGACTGCAACGAAGAAATCAAGAATAGAATTGGAAAGTCTACGGATCTTTCACCAAAATGAGGAATATCTGGAAAAATAAAATGATAACCAACAAGACTAAACTAAAATATTCCAAACACGCATATTAAGCAGTGCATTCTATGCATGTGAAACTTGGACTTTAAAGAAGAAAAAATAGCCATACACTCTACACATCATAAAATCTTAAATGAAGTGCTACAGAAACATTTTAGGAATCAGATGGTTTGACAAGATCAACAACAAAGAGGTAATACAAAGAATGAGCATAAGAATAGACATCATCCAGACAGTCATTGAAGGAAACTCCGATTATATTATTTGGCCATATCTGTAGAATGAATGACGAAAGGTTGATAAAAAGGACTATGCTCGGAGTAATTGAAGGCGAAAACATCAGAGGAAGACCTCGACAAGAATGGATAGACAATATTAAAGAACAGTGCAACGTGGACATATATGAAGCTTACAAAACAGCACAAGACAGAGACGAATGGAGGAGGTGAACTCAAATTGCGATAGGCACCAACGGGTATTGAACCCATGGAGATGAATGAATGACATAATAGCGATCAAGGCATAGTTCTGCACGTGTGATAAGAGGCGAGAGATAGAAGTGCCATTAGTAGCTAAACTCGCCCCGGAAGCATTCATAGCCAAAAAGCTAGAACGAATGTACACGTGCCTAAATTAGAGCTAACCCGTACGTGTAGCAGACCGGGACGTCGGCATCCTGGAAGAGAACAGTCGCAAGGACTGGTAGCCCGGTTCGACAAACCAATATTGAGCATAGATCGAACACAAAAGCATGACTTTACAAAAAAATCCACAAAAGAAACCAATCAAAATCTTGACCAGCACGAAACTAGATCAAGAGTGGCGTCATTTATGAAGAATGGATGCAAAAATTCATTTGTTAGTGATCGCGAACTTAAAATTCCATGCGCTGCATGACATCTACAGTCGTAAAAATTGATGTGGATCCATTGATCTATGTGACCCATCTAGTATTGGTGACCCATTTGACCCATGACCCAGTGACCCATTGCCATCTCTGCCCGAGTCTCCATAGCCTCTAGCAAATGAAATTCTTTTTAATATATTCTAGATGTTATGCTTTAATTAATAGTTTCAAATGATGTAAGATCCATAACACTGCATTGTTATAGGCCTATTGGTAGCTAGAAAATCGTATTTTAAATAAATTCGTTATAACGACCAGCCTGAAACTGTTACGCTGTATTGCTTTTGTCAGTTAAATCAGATGATCTTCTTCAAGTCAAGATGAACGTTCTACCTGATTCAGAATGCTACGAATACTCTCCTAGCTACGAAAGCGCTAGTCAAATCTGCCTCGGAGGGAGTCCCACAGTAATTGATAACAACATATGCTTAGTAAGTATTCTTCATCCATTTATTTACTGCGATGTAAATGTAAATGTAATGTAATGTAAATGTAAATGTAATTAGCTATTTATATTGCGCCTAATCAATAAATGTTAGCAAGCGCATTACAATTAATGTCAATTATGTTAATTATTATATGCACAATTAAACAGGTGTGTCTTCAAATTTTTACGGAAAGCGACGGGCGACTTTATGCTCCGTAGCGCTGGTGGAAGGGCGTTCCAGGCATGGGGTCCGGCGTACGAGAAGGCTCGTTGCCCCATGACTGTCCGAAGACGAGGTTTCTGGTATTGGCTAGTAGATGCTGATCGTAGGCCTGGTCTACCAATGGCGGTTGATGTTGGCTGGAGCAGATCGGCCAGATAGGTCGGACAAAGGCCATTCTGTGCACAGAACATCAGCGTGCATAGTTTGTGTTGTATCCGTGACTGGACTGGAAGCCAATGGAGTTCGCGAAGCACTGGAGTGACGTGGTCTCGAGGTTTTAGGTCCAGCACCAGACGTGCAGCAGCATTTTGTACGCGCTGCAGGTTGGCCAGTGTAGACTTTGGGAGGCCGGCAAGAACAGAATTACAATAGTCTAGCCTGGACAGAACAAACGCAGAAACCAGTTGCGAGGCGACTTCTTTGCCAGCGATTCGACAAATCTGGCGGATACGTCGTAGCTCTTGTGATAGAAGCAGCTCTTGGCTAACTGTCCAACATGCTGCTTCATGGTCAATTCATTGTCAAACAGTACTCCGAGATCTCTGACGACGGAAGAAGGGCGGACGATGGTGCCCTGAAGTGCCAGACTACAATCGGTGTTGGACAGCTTAAGCATGTTAGCATGTGAGCCAAACCATGCAAGCTCAGTCTTTGAAGCATTAAGTTGCAATCGTCGTGAGGAACACCATCCTTGGACCTCTGTGATGCAATTTTGGAGACGACCAAGAGCAAGACCAACGTCTTTAATGTCCACATTGTCGTAGATCTGTTTATCATCCGCAAAAATATGATGGCGAATGACGTTGAAAATGAGGGCAAAGTCTTCTGTGTATGTGATGAAGGCAATCGGTCCCAAAGACGAGCCCTGGGGCACAGAGCACTCGAGAGACAAAGCTGGCGAGGAATCATTGAGGTGGCGAAATATCTGCTCGCGTCCAGTGAGGTAAGAACGAAACCAGCCAAGGGGAACTTCGCTGACTCCGAAACGATCGCTTATATTAAACACGAAGAGAGCGAGATGTGCTTTTATTGCAAACTAATAGATTCGAAATTGAAATCGCACACTGTGCAATGTAAAAATTCCCAGCTACACCAATATTCAGTGGCGGCTCTAGGATTTGGCAAGTGGGGGGGGGCGTTGGGGTGGCAACTTCTAATCATGGGGGGCCAACCATTTGTTGTTTAATGTATGTAGCATTAAGTATAGGGTCCCAACTGGGGGAGCCACTGGGGGGCCAGGCTCTCAATAGGGGGCACGGGCCTCCCTGGGCCCCCCGGTGGAGCCGCCACTGACAATATTTTACAATAATTATTCTGTTGACTACCTGACTATGCTTCATGCGAAATCAGTGCGCAAGTTGAACATGATGCAGAACAGCAGATGCCGAATCCATGGCTTTGAGCCGATATAGCCGCATTTGTCTGTAGGAAGTTTGATTGGTCCTAATGATTGATATCGATGCGAGGCAGTTAACGTAAATCCATACTATGTAAGGGCTTTTAAAATTAAATAACCGTCAATAGGCTACATACACACCGCAGAGTATTAGTGACTGTGCTATAAAAGTGCAGTGATTGAGGCCTACACTCTAGAAATAATTCAATTCCATGGACCCCTCATATTTTTCTCCCACTGATCTGATTTTTCTGTGTAGAAACCACTTAGGCCTATACGTTTTTCGCGTTCTTATTTTCTGAAAAAACCGCCTTCTAACGTTTTTAAAATTTCCATTTAATGCTTTTAACATCTATGAAACATATAACGGTCGTTTAAAATGTTTTAAGTTCTACATCAAACGCAGGCTCATCTTAGAATGATCAGTGTGACTAGAGAGCTCTAATAGACAACTGATCAATTAAATTGTTTGTTAATGTTTCATCAGGGTGACAGTGGTGGACCGCTTTCATGCCAAGATCAGAATGGAGCTTGGATGGCAATTGGAGTCAATAGCTATGTCATCGGGAAATGCAAACTGTCCTTTGTTACTCGTGTTTCTGCGTACATGGATTGGATAAAAGCGATTATATCAGCAAACGATCCAAGCGCCTCCTAGAGAAACTACTAGACGGTTCTAGCATACACAATCACGCACACTAAGCGACTTTAAATTTCTATCTGTGTTATGAGTTTCAATTTTCAAATTTTGGATAATATGCTTGCCAATATTTTGTTGCTTCACTCATTTTTATTTTTTTATATTTTCTGGTTTATGCACTAATATGCAGCCCAAACATTTTTTCGTTGATTTGCATTTGCTATTTTACTTCTTATGCCTAATTAGATTTGATAATTGGACTACTGTTAACGATAACTCAATTATAACTGTAGAGTGTAGTCAGCATAATTCTATGGTGATTTCAAGATATTTCACTGTTCTAAGCTATTGATTAATTTGTTTTACACTAATATCGGCAAGATAGCGTATCATGTTGGACGCGTGAATTGCTACACAAACTGAATGGCAGCTTGGTCTTCTTTGCATCCAACTAAATTTTGGCGCAATGAAATTGATCTGGTTACTGTGTGGATTTTTAACACTTGTAGATCCAAAGACATAGTCCTGACTCTCGCCATGTAGGCCTACATGAAGCTACATCATGGAAGTGCAAGCTAAACAAGCTAAAACACTAAATTTTGCTTAGAACTTCCAGCATTAAAACCACACGCCACATTTTGCTATGCGAAAGCCATCATTGCAAGGATCTACCAAACGTACTTTATTATCGCTCAGTTCATTACCGGTGTAGACAGTTCATTCATTCATCTGTCCGTCGAAGCTGACGGCGACGACGACGACATTTCATCACTGTTTCAGGGCTACGGTGTACGCGTCGTTACTATAGTAAATCATTCTACAGAGGATTATAAAAGAACATAGGAAATTCTAACTGAATCGCAAGCTAGATTCCGGGCGCATCGAATCACAATCGAACAAATATTTGTGCTCCAACAGCTAGCAGAGAAACGCATAGAATTCACAAAAAACTTTTATTTTGCAACGTAGACTTCGGAAAGGCATTCGACAGGGTGTGGAGAAGAGGGTTGCGGACAGTCGTGAAACATGTGGGCTACCCAAACAAAATTGTCAGTTTATTGGAACAACTATATAAAGGAACTTTCAGCGCAGTTCGTAACAATGAAAATCTTACTGACTGGCGTGAGACTTTTGTAGAATTACTGCAGAGGGTGAATCTGTCACCAGCACTGTAACTATATTATAATAGGTCGTGTTAGCGAGAGCATTCGATGAATTGGATCTGGGAACAGCAATAAATGGGTACATGATCAACAATCTAAAGTTTGCTGATGATGTAGCAGCAATAGCATGGTGTGAACAGGATCTACAGACAGACACGGAACATATAACAGAGGCAAGTAACAAAATTGGTCTGAGAATTTTTTTCATTCATTCCTTCCGTCGTTCTTTATTGCGATGGACGATGGGTCTGAATAAGTTCCTTTCACTTCTGACTACCTCTTTCTGCCTTGGTCATTTGGATGAAGTTCATTTGGATGAAGTTCATTTGGATGAAGTTCATTTGGATGAGGTTCATTTGGATGAAGTTCATTTGGATGAAGTTCATTTGGATGAAGTTCATTTGGATGAAGTTCATTTGCGAATAGACTTTAAGAAAACGGAAGTTCAGATCATATCTCGAGTAGGCCTACCAAAAGAACTTGAACGTAACACTGGAAGGAATAAAATTAAGGCAGGCAGAGAAATTTGTATATCTGGGAGGACAAATAAAAGAACATGGTGAATCAGAAATGGCATACAAAGACGAGTTGGTCTTGCTTGCGATACCATGTGAAGACTTTTTCAAACAGGGCTGGGATAAGCTAATTTTTACGTATTCAAAGAGGATAAAAAATGTACTGGATGCAACAGGGGAAAGGATCTGAAAATGTGACTTTTGGCATACGTAATATATGGATGGCCTCTTACTGAAGCTCCATCTGATTTAGGGTACGCGGTGGAGCCGTGGTTAGCGCACTAGTCTGTCAATTTTGAGGTGTGGTTCAAGTCCCGGCCGCGGGAGAAACTTTTCGGTTGCTTCTGCACCAAGCGCACTCAGTCGACTCAGCTGTGAATGAGTACAGAAGAATGTGTATCATTCACGCGATGAAAACTCACGGGCTCTGCACGGCGACAAGCCGCGTGCAGTACAATAAAATACAAGATCGTTTCATTAAATGTCCGTCAGTGGCGCAAAACCTTTATATAGCATGTGAATGTATGATGATGCAAGAATCTTCTGTTTTGTAGCGCTGTTTCCTCTAAATGCAAACAGAGCTGTTTAAAAATTAGTTGCATGTCGAAAAAATTTGCGCGGCAGTCAAAAATCTTTTGCGCGGAAGGATTATTTTCTCTGCGCGGCCGCGCAATTGCGCAGCTTAGATGGAACGTTGGCCTGTAGGTCTTATCAAACAGAAACATTGATTTTGTCATATGACGTTCAGCCAATGCAAATGGAAGTCCATAGTACAAATGCAGATAATTTATTTCATTTCACTCGTCGACGCAGCCATAGCTAGGCATTAGCAAAATTTCTCAGCTGTTCAGCGGTCCAGATAAATGAATCTGTTTCAGTAGTTCATGTGTGTTGTTACCTTACTGAATGACTGGTGATATGTGTTGGACATTTTATACACTCACTTACTTACTTACTCAATATGATGTACTACGTTATTAAACGATTCTTATAGAACAGATCCGTTCTTCTTTTGATATGTAGACATTTAGTGTATATAGTTCGTTCACATAAAATGTATTTCTACATTTAAACGGTCTATAAAGTTAATCAGTAAGCTTGATCGCTCGTCATTCAACAATATGGTGTATTGCGAATGTGACTCAACCTCTTCAAGCAGTTAAAGGCAATACACTACAATAAATCTTCATCATCAATACAGTAAATACAATAAATCATCAATACAATAAATCTTCATCATGGTCGTCGAAATTCAATATAAGTGAGCTTAGCAAATGCCATTCCCGTCGCTTCTGGAATCTCAAGACAGCCAAAGGTTATAGCTCTTCTGAGTCATGAACTACCATGACACCTGCATAGAAGGCCGAAAAGGGAGGCAACAACTTAAAGTCAACATTCGTCAAAGCTGTAGAAGGATCTGAAAATGAAGAACAAATAGAACGCTGAATTTTGACAGGTCATTTTTCGTGGAAATGAGTACAATGGGATCACATGTGCAAATACAAACATTAGGCTTACGCACCTACGCACATTAAAATATTTAGAGAGAGAGAGGGGGAAGAAGTGAGGGATGGAGGGAGAGAGAGAGCGCGAGAAGCCCATGTTGAGAATATATATGCATTCAACAGGATATCTTAAATCTCGTCAAACGCCTGTATTTCTCGCAGCCCTTTACATGAAATATGCATGACAATTTCAATCAACCATGACGAATTATCCCAGTAGACAGTCAGCCATCCTATTTAGACGCCCGCCATCCCGTAGGAATTAGCATTCTGTGATGTTCTAATGATCGAAGCATAATTGAGGTCGACAGAAATAGATAGTGTAATTTTGCAGTTATTCATTCCATTATAGAATGCCATATAGCTACAGCCCCGATGACAATATCTGTGACGAAACGACGAAGTCGTGTGTAAATCTGGAATTTCTGAAAGAAACGAAAACTTAATAATAACTATTTTAAAAACTTTAAAACCTTATCACATTTTATATAGGGCCTATATAGGGCCTACGTGCAAAAGTCAGCAATGTCGTCATGTCCATTGGCACAATGTTTCACTAGTATTGCATTGATATTTCCAAAAATTATTCGTCGCGGTAATATTAATAGCTTAAAACAAATTCAAATCTTTAAACATTAAATTTTGATTGCTCAAATCAATCAACAAGAATGGCCAGTAATCGTTGATGACCATAAATAGCATAAATGCTGCTCAGTGTGTGGCTTCTTCCAGTTGCATCACCACAAAGAAATCTAAAAGAATTTAACGATCTGAACCAAGATTAGCTGAAACTTAGGCCTATTAGAAAGATGCGCCAGTGGCACTAAATTACGTCATAGCTTTGGCGTGAAAGCATATCATATTGAAGCAAAACTGAAGCGTGGATTAAAGTGTCAAGGCTCCTGGTTCACCGGTCTTTCTGGTCCGGTGTTAGGCCTATGTTATTGCTTTGTGGACAATGGAAGGTAACTGTCCTAGCACTGTCAACACTGTTAACGTGTCTGGTCAACTCAAGAACAATCCATTGTTCAATTATAAAGAGCTTGTTTTACTCAGTTTATTATAATGCATAGTAGTTAACAGCGTCAAAAATTAAAGAGTTATGTACATGTGATGGTTTATTCAAAGTATCTCCATTAAATATTATGCAGCGACTCTATATAAAACATATCTGCAATCAACACAAATGAAAATAACAGAGAGGTGGGCAGACTATTCGACCCTCAAATGCATGCTGCTAAGTCAGTTCAGCTGTCAATCAAGCAATTTATTTGAAAAAAAGAGAAAGTTATACATTAGGCCTACTCTTATCCAGGGTCAATCAGAGGGCGACCAGCAGGGCCATTTGGCCTATAGGCCTCCAATTCTTGGGGTCTTTAAAGAAGTTAAGATCTAACTGAGGTGTTTTGGGCACCCGCCATTCCGCCAACAAGACACAGGACAGGGTTCATGTTTTAACTGCCTCCTGAAAAGACCAACATGCAAAAAAGGTAGTCACCAGTTTAGAGGCCCCGTCGACTGTTCTGTCTAAAGGCCCGAAATTCCTCTCGGCGGCCCTGGGTCACCGTCTGTCACGTAATATCATATATATATATATATATATATATATCCCAGTAGCCCGCAACTATTGGAGTAGAGTGCATCAAAATGTCGAAATGGCTCGGGCCTCCTTCAGCCTTTGAAGAGACCTGCTCTTACCTTCAGGCACACAAGGTAACGACGCAAATAGCGCATTGATATCAACTAGGTCAGACATTCACACTCAAAACGCGGAAGCAGCTGTTCTCACAATAATAATGTAGTCAATAAAAAATCGAAAATCTTCACAGTGTGAAGGATATAGGGTTTGCATTCTTTCTTTACATAGTTTTCGCTTTTCAGAATCCGAAAGATGGAAATACGGCTGATAATAACCATCTCTGTTGTGGTCGCGATTTCAGTTGATGTTGCGGCAGCAATAATCTTGGCTGTGCTTCTCATCGGACGAAAAGGTAACCTTTACACTTATTACTAAATTAAGCAAATAGAGACGACCATGTTTAAAAATACACGGTGATACCGTGAGATATTGACTAAGAACGCTGAGATTTGCACGACGATAAAGTTATTCACCAAAAGTAGTAACTGCGATATGACTACATTATGCCATAGTAACATTAATGAATATAGATCATATATTGTGAAGATCTTCAAACATTCAAGCACCGATTGTCTATTAAGCAAGAAAATATTTTTAAAACCAAATGAGTCTAGTGTTGGTAAGACGGCCATTCGCCTACATTTTCCTATTTCCAAATGCGTCTTATTTACAGGTCCTTACATTACATTTCGCAAAAACTAAGCTCTTGTTTGTCATTAAAAATCTGAAGATATTTTGCATAAGCCGTACTCGTCTTTCTTATTTTAGTTAGTAATCATGCCACTAAACGACTAGTTCATCTAAATGATATCAAATGGATAAGTGCATCGGCTTCAAAATTCATCCAACCTTTGAATTATAGCTTAATTTTCATTCGCTTCCTGATCAGTGACATTTTTGATCTTATATTTAGGCCAGTGGTTCTTAAACCTGTTTGAGGTGCCGATACCGATCCACGCCGTACCCCACCAGTTTCATATACACTTTCGCCGAACCTTTCTTTGTGGATATATATATATATATATATATATATATATATATATATATATATATATATATAAGTCAGGTGCGTGTCTTGACCTCCCTCCGCCGAACCTCCGAGACTGACTCAGTAGGAAGTAGGAAGTGATTGGAGAGAGAGAAAGAGGGAGAGAAAGAAGGAGAGAGAAAGAGAGAGAGAGAGACAGACACACACACAGACAAACAAACAGACAGAGTTGTTGTTACAATGTAGAAGTTTAGTTCATCTGTAACACGCGATGAAGATCAAAAGTAGTGTCTGCTTCAACTTGTCGAGAATCAACGCAGAGAGTTCTCAAATTAATGAAAAAGTGCTACTAACTGCTTTGTTATAACGAGTACTTTAAAATTGATTCATAGTTTGACTGCTTTGCCGCAAGTTGTAACTATTGATCAATAGGCCTATGTCCAGTGCTTTTTTCAGTGGGAACGAACGGGAACGGCGTTCGCGCACCTTTTTTTGTCAGACTCATTTATATCGCTATGCAGTATAGGCCTACGTGTTTTACTTTCAATCGTTCTTTCACACTGGAATCCGCGAGAACAGCGTAGATGATAGTTTAAAAACAAGGAGCTACATTGTATACTGTTATTCGACTAATATCTATGGTATGCTTCTTACGACAAAACAGACGTCAAATGAGTTCTCAAACCTTTTCTCTAGAAAAAGCACTGAGTATATCCTAACTAAATTTCATTAATTATTCGCATTTATCCGTATAAGTGGGACTGACGAATGTCAATTCAATCGATTATGGAATCTTATGATAACCAAGCGCCTTAATCATTCTGAGTCATGAACTGCTATAACACCTGCATAGAAGGCTGAAAATTCGCACAACGGCGCCATTAAGGTCAACACTAGCCAAAACTGTGGAAGGATCTGAAGAAGGAAGTTGAGCCTACTGCTGCTGTGTTAATGAGAACGCTGAATTTGTAAAGGCCCGTTCACATGAAAACGACTGCAAGGAGTTCGTGCAAACAAAAATAGACAATAACCTAAAGCACCGGAGTATATTTAAAATATTAAGAGGATAAAAGGATAGGCCTATACGCTGTAGGGACGTTGTGAACACGCATTCGACATAATAAACAATGATCCCCGCCAAGCAAACGTAAATCCCCGCCAAACTAAAATATTTCTGACAGCTTCTTACGTGGACATATGAAAAGACAATTCTAGTTAACCATGACGTCTGATTTAAGTAGATAGCTATTCTATTAGACAACTGCCACAGCGTGGACATTGACATTCTGCGTTGTTCTGATCGCCGAAGCATAACTGAGGTTAGTAGAAATAGGTATTGTAATTTGTGCAGTAATTTAAGAACAAATCGAATGAAAAATGGAGTTGGATGAAACTGTTAAAAAAACAAGTCAATCAATATATAATAGAAGGAACTAAACCAGAGATCTCACCCAGTGGCGGCGCCAGGTTGTGAACTGAGGCAGGACTTGTGGCAGGGCCTGAAATTTTGCCAGGGCCAGCCTGACTAGGGAAATTTTCGGTCAATCGCATAACTATACAATACATGCGCAATCGATTGCGCTTAAACATGTTGATTGCGTTAATAATCCTAAACTAAGACTAAATCATTAATTGTTCATGCCGAGGCATTTTATACCAAAAATTATAAACACATCGTGAGTGACAGTAACGGTATCACTAGTATACAATCTGAACTGACAATATTCTACGCAGTGGTGACAGTATGACACCTGAGCTGAAAATTACAATTTTCCAAATCTTTGGCGAATCAAGTCTTTGTCATTTTTATGTCGTTCTGTGAGCGCTGTACATGGTATGGCACAAAAACAAATTAACAGAGAAATCGAAAATTATTGGTAAAGTGATAATATAGCGTGATTTTTAGCGTGATTTAAAGTGACTTGGGATGCAAGAATCAAGAACAAAACAAACATCATGCAATCCTGATACAAAGAAAAAAACTTCTTCGGGTACGTATGCAGGATGGAAGACAACAGACTGGTGAAGAAGATCATGCTAGAAACAATAGATAGAGAAAATCGAAGAGGCAGACCTAGAAGAGAGTGGTTGGGTGATATCATGGATTGGGAGAACTCACAGCTGCACACACTAACCAAAGCAAAACAGGACCGAGAAAGATGGAAGCAAATTGTGAATCAGGCTGTCGACACCTACGGGTACAGCACCCATGTAGCTGGATGATGATGATGATGATGATGATGATGATGATGATGATGATGATGATGCCTTACTGTTTGTGTGAAAGTCACTAGGGGCGCTAACGGGGCTCGAACACCGCTCTGTCAGATTACCGCTCCAGCGCGTAACCCGCTCTGCCATCTTCCGCCCCATACGGTAACTACGGTACACAGATAGGCTGCGATAGCTATTGAGCTACTGTAGCATAATAGACCGACGGCAGTTTGGAAACATCTTTATGAACATATCAGCAACTCGCTCCATATCCAGGTTTTTGGTTCTTGCGTGGATCAAAATAATCGCCAACTTAGATAAGCTTTGGCTCCATTCCTGTAGCTCTATTCGATGCCCGAAATCCAATCGCTGTGAAAATATCACTCCTACTTTCGGAACTACCAAAATGGCGACTTGGGAAACAGAAGACAGCGTCTGCGGGCTGTAAGTATTCTAACCAGCTGCACTTTCTGTACAACTCAGTGGCAAATCGACGTCGTTTCTTTTCGATGACAGGATGTGCATGGGTAGCTGTGCTGAATAGACTGCGTTGCGCCGTCTGCTGGCAGTTACGACAAATCATTAGAGCAAGAGGCCGATTTTCTTGCCACATTTACTCTTTCCTTCATCGGTCCAAGAACTTCCGCTGTCTTTTCATCGCTGTTCTGATCTGGCCGATCCTTCACAACACTGTCATCGTCATCAGAGTCTGAAGGTAGGTAGGATGCCGAACAATAGCGTTGCTAGGCCACCTTGGAAAAGTACTAATGATCATTCTGAACGAAATACTTAAGTCTTGGAAAGAAAGATACTAGCCTTCGAAAGGAAATGGCATAGACAAGTACTAAAAATCGGATGGGTCGAAAAAAATCACAAATGAAGAACTATGCTTGAGAATACAGCAGCCAAAACAAACCATATAGGCCTCTGCAAAGAGTAAAACAGATGTGGTGATGGCGTTATACACCAACTGGCGTCGAGCCCGCGGTTAATGATATTTATATATATAGGCCTATGCGGGAATCCCATATGCTGAAAAAAGGAATAAAATGCGACGCATTAAAAATTTGTTAAATATGCGATCGCATAATCGCATTAGATCGGCATGCCTAGATAATCCGTAGAACGGCCTAATCGCTTTTCTCATTGACTTGTCGCAGCAGCGCATAATTTTATACGGTAGCTCGGCAGATACTGGTTAAACTATATGCAATAGTCCATTTTAATTGCTCAAAGTTTCACAGATGATAAGTAAGTAAGTAAGTAAGTAAGTAAAGTACATAAATAGTACAGATGTTGGAATAAATAACGGACTGAAGTACTGCTTTTAATGAGAATTCTAATGCTAGTAAATATTTTGAATGTGCACTTTATTTCGTGCATGTTAAAAGAAACCTAGGCTAAATGAAGTCAATTTTGCACATCGAATTCAGTTGCATTACTATTACAAGTGTTTATTGAATTTTAAGATGCTTCCATGGTAGAAAACAATGACGTAAGTTGTGATAGCATATCATGTGAAGCAGGGCTTTTTTGTAAAAAATATTTTCCGGAACGCAACAGTCGGGTTAGGGTTAGGGTTTACCCTAAGCCCAACCCTGACAAAATCATCAGTTATGCCACATTTGTAATCAGAATTTTGAAAAATAATACGGACAATAGATATAGTTCTAAATTTTCTAATTAATAATTTAATTTTGCAAAAAAGTCTTCGGATTTTCCGGTCCGCCTCGTTCCGACCCAAAAAAGCCCTGATATGAAGTCTATATGTAGTTTTCACCTTTCAGAATACGAAAGATGGACAGACGGTGGATAATAATCATCGCGGTTCTGGTCGCGATTTCAATTGCTGTTGCGACAGCAATAATCTTGGCTGTACTTGTCTCCAGACAAAAAGGTAACCTATACACTTATTACTAAACTAAGCAAATAGAGACGACCAGATAAAAAAATACACTGTGGGACAAAAGGAACGCTGAGATTTTCACGGTTACAGAGTTATTCACCAAAGGTGCGATATGACTACATTACAGCAATATTATGGAATGTAAGTTTAAATAGTCTGTTCTTACTATATTATTTCAAACATTCATGCACCGATTGTTTATTAGGCAAGAAGATATTTTTAAAATCAAAGAGTCTCTATTAAAATTTAAATTCTTTCCATTTGATATACATATGTGCGTGTGTGTATTTGTGAGCTCGCATAGGCCTATATGTCTGTGTGTGCATATTAGGGCTGGGCCAGATTTCAAATTCTTTAAACCGGATGGAACCGCATTTTGCATGATTTTCGAAGTGAAATCCGGTCGGTGCAGGATTTATAAATAAACTTTAGTAAACTGATTTGCTTGGTTATATGTGGCGTTCCAACCACTGATGGTTTATTGCTATTGGCTCAGTCGTTTTTATAATAGGATGTTTAATTGTGTAACTGCTTAATGCATCATCTTAATTAACTATATGGATGTTTTAAAAAGTTTTTCATGCCCGGATTCGAGCGTTGGGGCCGGTGCTGATCTCCGTCCACTTAGGCATACAGCGATGTGGTTGTTGCAATTACCTAGGATAGGTTGCCAGTCAAACGTCTTGGGCGTCGCTTTGCTTCGCAGCGAACGCTGCTCCTCAATTTGATGTTGTAACCGCCCTCAAGCGAATAATGCTAAGTCGACCTTAGAGGCTCCTACGGGAGTTGAACCCGCTCCGTCAGCGTGCCTGCCCAGCGCGCGATCACTCCTGTCATATGTTAAACTGACTTTGTGCAAACGGTGGGATAAAAATTTGACAGTTCGAGAACGGAAAGAGAGGCTGCACTGCAATTCTTCGCCTGCAGCGTCCTGTCAAATTGTCGGCCCCATGGGCTTCCGGAGGAGGGTGCAAGGGGTGCAGTTGCACCCCCTGGAAAAATTGTGGTCTTGAAAAACGTAAAATTGCTTGCTTCTTTCGTCACAAAACCTTGTTTTGCACCCCTGAATTTTTTAAAATTTCTTTCGCTACAAGACCTTGTTTTGCACCGTCCTGGAAAAATTTCTGCGGACGCCCATGGTCGGCCCACAGGACATCTTTCTAAATAAATGTTATCGGTCATATTTATATGTGCAATAGCGAGTCATGAGCAAGACTTCTTTTAGTTCTTGTTCTTAATTTAGTAAAATAGTTAATTACTTCAAGCTGCTGCATACTAGCAGCTGTTACCAGTTATCATCGTTATATTGTGGCGAACCGGGCCTCGAGGTTCCTACGCCTCCTTAACTCAAGATGGCTCCGCCCAGTTCGGTCACACGGGGTCTGACTCACTTTAAGGCACGTGGTCGTTCGTCTTAGCTTTTTGGCTAAGATACTAGGCTCTCATACTATCGCCCGTTGCCTTGCGCACCACGCCTGTACTATATAGCCTGATATTCCACACGCTGTTCTTCTCTTCCAGTGCCCTTTTATCTCCGCACTTGACTCTCAACGCACCTGACCTTTCGTACAGCACCTATATCTCAGGTACTGCTCTTATCTCTCAGCGTTCCCTCTCTCTTCCTAGCTCTGAATACTCTGTACTGCTCTCCGTGTACTCTATCTTCCTCCTTCAGTGCACCTTATCTCCCTTCCGTGCACCTCACCTCTCTCCGTGCACCTTACCTCTCTCTGTGCACCTTACCTCTCTCTGTGCACCTTACCTCTCACCGTGCACCTTACCTCTCGCCGTGCACCTTCCTTCTTTCCGTGCACCTTACCTCTCTTCACCCCTGTCGCACCGCACCTATCGCTCAGCACCGCACCTTGCCTAGGCAGGCCCTCCGAGAGGGGGCAGAGGGGGCAACTGCACAGGGGCCCGGCGGTCTGGAGGGGGCCCGGGCCGATGATGAATATGTATAATTAACAATAAAATTAATAATAACACTAAAAGAATGGTTAAAATGTCAGTTCAGCAAAGGGGCCCGGCGAGCACAAGGGGCCGGGACACAGTGCTAAATAAATGGCCGACAAGCAAAAAAAAGGTCATCAACACTTTATAAACGGCTGACGAGCAAAAAAAAGGTCGTCAAGAAATTATTACTTCTCAAGGGCCCGTCGGCCATCCTCCACAGGGGCCCGGAATTTCTCTCGGAGGGCCTGTGCCTAGGTGCATCTACCAAGGGTGCTCCGACCTCAGGGTGCCTCCTTCTCTTAAGCTAGGGTGTTCTCTTTTTATCTTTAACTGGGTACTCAGGGTACCCTCGGTGCCCTATCTTTCTACGCACATATATGGACCTCTCCGACCAGACACACGCTGCCCTCGGCTATCGGTCCTGATCTGTTGCTGAATCCGCTATTTATAGGGTTTCTGCCGGCCACGAGCGCGTGCGCTGAGCTCACTGGCTTTCATTCATCTTACTCTCTTATCGCCTCGCTCCATGCACTAAACGCATATTCCTCAGCCTCTCTACTCTATACGGGCAATCTATTATTATTATTATTATTATTATTATTATTATTATTATTATTATTATTATTATTATTATTATTATTATTATTATTATTATTATTATTATTATTATTATTATTATTATTATATTGGGCCTAATGGACCTCAGGCTCGTGAATTATTAATCGCTTATTCTATCTATCGCTACTTAACTAAAATCGCCACAATATGACTGCAGTGATTGTCACTGGTACCAGTGTACAAAATGCACAAAAGGCAACAAAAACATGCGGCTTTCCGCATGCTAGACACTGATAACATTATTTCAATTAGCAGTTAGTAGCCTATTGAAAAAAATATACACAGGCCTACTTAACTGAAAGACACAACATAGGCTTCTTTTAATTATGATTCACTTTTGCAATAATTGCAGTGTCTTCAAATAAGGCGCCTTCAGATTCCACTTCAAGTGATTTCGCTTTTAAATCAACGACTCCTTCAACACATTCCATTTCAAGTGATTTCGCCTTTAAATCAACAACTCCTGCTACGCGTTCCATTTCAAGTGATTTCACAAAATCAACAACTGTCAAATCAACAGCTTTTAAATCAACAACTCTTTCTACAGAGACAGGAGACGTTTCTCTGATTGGCAACTTTACTATTCTGCACAAGACAATTTCCGCAGTTTCAGGTGGTTCGATTTGCGAATATGTAAGTCTGACTTCTCTCTATTACCATTGACATGAATCGGCCTATATAAAAACTATCGTTATTTAAGACAAGTTTCGATACCAAATAATGTAATCAGAGTTTATATTATTATAGCACTTCATGGATAGACCACGTTAACATAAACGCACATGATTGTTTCATTTTGACAGCTAGCATGGATTTTGTCAGGTGCACAACTTAACACAACGAATTGCACAATATTATATATGAGGTGAGTGACAGATCATATGAAAACGCCTGATTTGGAGCGTTTGATAACAAGAGAACAGAGTTTACACATTGCATTTCCTATGCGAAATCAATCATCTTTCCTGTTTAATTAAGTCAGTCACACGATTTCAAATATAATGTCGTCAGAAATGAAATATTCAACTGAGACCACAATATAAATATGAATTCATTTTTATAGTTCAAGCAGTGTCAAAGTCGGATACAAGCTAACCATAGGCAACGTCGCTGGAAAAGGTCGACAGTCTGTGTTGAAATTAGCGAGTTCTTCAATCGCCAAAAACTCATCTGACATCTCAACTTTCACCATCAACCAAACATCCATAACATTTGAAGATGAATCAGGTAAATTAATAGCATCATAAACGATTTTATTTTATATTCCATGGCTTTTATGACAAGTTTCAATTAAAGCTCAGCATAAGCAAGTCGGTTTTCACGAGAAGTGTATTGCGTCAGTGCAGCAGTAGCCAACTTCATCTATTATAGAGCATGCGATATGTTTCAACTTTCAATGCATTTACTTTATTTTACGAGCAAGAAATGCTTCAGATTTTTAAGACGCTAGTGTAAATCAGACTTCCGCCACGATTGAATATCCTAAACGCTCTAATAGTAGGCTACTCGATGAAATTGAATATTATAATTAGAAATGATTTTCGGGTCAAATGTCTCAAGATGAATTGCTCTATTAGAAAACTTTGGCATTCTTTCCGAACTATGTTTCAGGTTTGAAGCAAAGGTATTGCTATCGGTGGTCGTGTGCAAACTCAAACTCAATGTGTGTGTCTGTTGTCGGTGGTTATGAATGCGTCTGTTTAACGGGATTTAAATATGACGCAATCAACGAACTCTGTTCCAAAGGTAAGACGAAATCGCCGAAATAGAAACTATTTCATCGTCTATTTAGTGTAGCTAAATAGGTCTTTTTGTTTTTTGAATAGACTCACAATGTAAGGTTTTACTAAATGAATCTGCATCACTCAGTAGAAAGAAAACATTAATGAGAATGTAAATAAACGGGAGTCTGTTTCTAAAAGAAAATGGTGTGCAGTGATGCAACATGCGATCTCTAAATTAGTTAAACTTATTTTAAATATTGCTAATATTTTCTATTAAATCTATCAGTTGGACCGAGGCATTTTTATATGCAGATCAGATGAATAGCCTATACACTCGATTTTGGTTATAGTCGTTAGGTCCTAGTTCCAATCTTCAAAGGCCAACATTAGTGTGAATAAATCACTAGCGCATCCTCGAGTGGGCACGCGGGAAGGTCCATATTCGTTCTGGAACCAAAAGTCTGATTTGTACAAAACTCATGGTACATTTTTGGTAAAGGAGGGTAGCCTGATGGCCTTGCAGAACCGATATGCCTAGCTGCATTACAAATTTTGGCAATTCAATAATATATCGCAATAAAAGCCTTTAAAGTATGCATCAGAACCCACGGTCGGACCTAGAACTGATATAGGCCTACTCTCCCCTGGGAACTCACGACGCTCCCCCAAACGTCCCAGTCGGACTAAATGAATAGGTATAGAAATCTAAATATTGTTTTACCGGGATGTTAAGTCTACTCTAGACAAACATACGAAACAAATCATAGATTTTTTTATAAAGATCGTCGCAACCTTAAATTTGCAAAATCTCCATTCATGAACATTTATTTCATTGTTATTTATATAGCCTACGTGAATCACAAAGCTGAAAGTTGACAGCAGAAAGCAGAACACATATTTTCTCATGAGATTTTTCTGTATCTCTACTGAAAGAATTTATTCTAGAATTCATTTTGACTTGTGCTACGATATTTGCTTTTTAAATTAAGGTTATATCCAGAGATACTGTAATTCGACGAAAAAATGGATATCAAGAGAAAGCATATGCAATAAATTTCAGGATTGTCCTGATGATTCAGACGAAATTAAGTGTGGTAAGCTGTTACATATTAGTCGCCTGTTTAAAACGTTTTTCTCCACAAGTGGGCCCTATATACATACTCTAATATGGAGACGATTGGAGGAACTATGTATAATGATTAATAGTATGCTTATATTTGATGAATTAATATTCACGACGAAATTAATTATCACGACGAAACTCGAAATAATTGTAACAATAGCCATAAAATTTATATGATAGCCATCAAGAGTATTCGCATGTTTCAATCATTTTAATACAAAATTGTTAGCTGTTGCAATGGCTAAAATAAATCGTTGAAAGTTTGCGAATATGTAAGGCTTCGGTCAGACGGCATCCCTTGTTTATCACCATGATTTCCTATGTGAAACTATCATAATCGCCTTCATTATTATTCGACATTATTGTCTTTATTTTATCTTCATTGCTTTCATTTCCAGTCTGTGACTTCAGTTACCAATACCCCTGTAAAAACGGGAGATGCATCTCCAACGATTGGCTCTGCGATGGTGTCAAGGACTGTCCTGAAGGCGACGATGAAATTTTCCCACAATGCGGTATGAAACTTGCACAAACCTTTTCGCTTCAAATCATGCGCCTGCGGCCCACTTATCAGAAGCTCAGTGTAGATACCTTTCGTTAAGTTGTCCGTTTAGGCAAGCCTAAAATGCTTTGCTTCTGTGCGAATCATCTATAAAACTTTTTCTCTGTCAGACATTCACACTTTACCTACCATACCATATTAAAATCTGAACTTAGGCGTCTATTTGCTTTTACAAATCATAGATGAATGCGGAAAATCTCAGTTTCGTTGTGAGAACCCGAGAAAATGCATACCATTAGATCAGCAATGCGACGGTCGATCAGATTGTCTCGATTCTTCAGACGAATATCGATGCCGTATGTCGACAGAGAGGCTTTTATTTTGCAGCATCATGATTGCATTATAAACCTGAACATTTAAACCATTTGTTGATGTCAGTGATCGAGATTCTCCTGACGTTGATGAGATTTCCGTTCAAAGTGCTTAATTTGGGCTTAAATCATATGATTTCTCACGCTGTGTATAGGCTTATGATTATTTGATTTTAGTATACAAGTGATAAATTGCTGGCATGTTACTTGTAGCAGGTCAAAGCGTAACACAATCGTCACATTTATCATTCACGTTCTAGATCCTAGAGGTTTAAGTGTACAATTTTAGAATAGTGAAACCTGGAAGTCTTGTATTAACGATATAGGTTCTAATATTAATTTTGGTATTTGAGATAAACTTAGGCCTACCAATATTCCAACATGTAGTGAACTTCGATGGACCTGAATTAATGACTAATGGAGGTGGACCTCGTCTACTTACCGTAACCTACAAAGGAATTCCTGGTTACAAAGTGTGCTCGGACAATTGGAATGAAATGTGGAGTAGCAGGGTCTGCAGTTACTTAGGTTTTGGGTAAGAAAATTATAAAGAAATAATTCAGCAAATTGCATTGTATATATAGGCCTACTGCTTCTATTTTAGTATTTGCTGATATGCAACAGCTCAATTCAAGCAAGTCACGATAATCATTAAACTTTGCACAAAAATTGCTGCCACCTTCAATTCAGATCAATTATGTTACGCATTTACTGTGATTTTTCATTTATACGCATGCCAACAGTAAATTGAGTTACGTTTCAATCGTGGAACATGGAAAAATAGCCATTTACGGTTATTTGCTATGCACGGTTTGCCAAGAACTGCTCCTGTTGTCCTATGAGTAAGGTTCATGGACATTACTTAAAATTAAGGCAAAATTAAGGGAAGTAGGTAAAACAAAGTGAGTGCTCCAAAGGGATGCAATGGATTAACTCTGACCTGCGCCCAAATTAGAATCTATGTCTATGCAACTATGTGACTAAAGACCACAATTCAAATATAGTAGTTTAATAATATAAAAAAAGTTGTCAGCACATGGTTTAGACGTTAGTGAGCGCGCATTTCCAAGCAGATTGTAGTTCCAATTTTCAGGAAGAAGATGGGAACAGGATAAAGAGTTGCAGAACCTCACAAATTTTGCGAAGCAGCCGTTATCTAATTTCTTTCTGAAGGAGCCAATAGTTTGTGCTTTGACAATTTCATCACCTAAATTATTCCAGGAATCAATGACCCTTCTAGAGAAGAAGAATTTTCTATGATCTATGCAGGAAGATGACTTGTAGAGTTTAAAGCAATGTCCTCGTGTTGAAAGGTATGAGGGAGGAGGAAAATAAGCGATGCATATCTTTTTCGTACATCTTGTTAGGGATCTTATAAACATTTCGTAAGATAAATTTTTAGTCTACGGAGTTCCAGAGACTCGATGTCAAGCATAATAAGTCTTTGATGGTAACGGATGCTGTAAAATCCTCGTAGGCGTTTGGTGAAGTTTCGATTTTCGATTCGAGTTTAATGATATTTTTAGATGTGTGGGGATTGTAGAAAGGTTGGGATGCAGTATTCGAGAAGGGGTCGAGCGTAGGTTCTGAAGACCCGCATAATTAGGCCTACTGACGGAGATCTCGATATGACTCTGATGATGAAAGAGCCAACTGAGTCTTCTAGTACAGCTCTCATGTTAGGAGCGTTGCGGGGGACAACTCCTTTGATAGGCATTCCCTTTTATGACATTATCAGATAATGTTATAGAAGGCAAAGATTGTGTAAAATCATTAAAGCATTCCATCTGATTGGTCACATCTGAGGATCAGCTGGGAGCTTCAGCTGACAAATTATTTTAGCTGTTTCTAATTATATTACAGGTAGCCAAAGTTTTGAATCATGGCTAGACCTTGCTTATGACTACTATCCTGGGTAGGCTATATTACACAATTGCACCCTTGCTACGAGTCACTGCTACATCTTCATGGTGTATCTTCCATTGGATTTCTAGGTGTTAGATAGAACCGGATAATACGCTTAGACGCTCGAAATCGAGTATGGGCGAACCTTTAACCTTAATACTGTACAGTGTACATTCTGATGATTCTGAGTAAATACAGCGACCTACGTGTTCGCCTTGCGTTTGTCGTTGTCCATCACATTCATTTTTTTACATAAATTAAGAGCAAGTAAATACAGTTTTTTAGAAATTTTGAAAATGTATTGAGTGGCATATTTATAGATCGTAACCCTGACTATATTAATACAATTGTCTATCTCCGATATTTTCATAATTATCAAAATAGAATTATTTGGTCTTTGCTCAATTGCTCAACCAAATCGAACTAATTGTTTAGTACACTTGTGGTCTGAACTTACATGTTCAGACCACAAGTGTACTAAACAATTAGTTAATTCATTAGTTTTAAAAATTGCATGAATCGCTATCGTAAGTAAGAACAAATTTCTCACTTATGTATTTAGCACTGCCATGACAACTTCATCTGTACTCGTAAACGGTTCGCTTTTGGTGCTGTACCCACGAACCTCTTCCTCCAACTTCATCAACAATTTCAACACCACGTATGTTTTCAAAATCATCTATCTCATTAACAGTTATTCAATGTAACGATGATGATGATGTATAGTTGTCGTTAATGGAACAATTTTAGTTGCAATTACCATTGACTGTTAGGTTAGTTTTCAGTAGCTATTTCACTTCCAGTTAAAGACAACTTGAACCACATTGCGTTACTGTCATCAACAGGAGTTATGTCTGTACTTAACACAAATGTCAAGATACCAAATGTATATATGTAGGCTATATATATATATATATATATATATATATATATATATATATATATATATATAGCCTATATGCTACTTAAGCCTCAGTCATATTTCCTCCACATCCATCCACTCCACAAGTAACGTAATCAGCGAAACCCACAAACACATTCTGCAGCAGTTAGTTCGCTAACTTGGCATGTTATGTTGTAATAAGTAGTATTGATTTAATAATGAGGTTTTTATTAGTTGACCTGAAAATCCAGGTTAAGATTAAGCCTACATAAGCCGCAGTTAACACGGGTATTCTTAGATTCTTTAGAATCTCTGTCAATGTTATGTTACTGAAGTCCTTTCGGTTACTATTATAATTATTTGCATCTAAAATATTGACAGTATGAAAAGATATGCTTTAATTTATCTCTGAGGTGATTTGGATCCCTCCTCAAATTTAGTAACCCCGTGTTGCTAAACGAGTCCTCGTGTTACGCCCTCCAGGGTCTAGGGCGTCTAGGCCAAACCAGATTCTACTTTAAAGGGATCATCTGAACTTCTTTTGGTTCTATAGTGTCGCTTAAAGTATAGGTCTAACGCTCAATAATTAATGTCTAGTAATTGAAATATATGTATCATGTTTTCAACTCGCGATTTTTTACGTTTTAAAACTTTTGAGTACTCCTGTTTCGTTAACTGTAGTATCTGTCGATCTCAACTCGCAGTCGCTGTCAGTTGTCAAGTTGCAGGTATCAGCGGCTTCTATCCCCCCTTGCAGCCGGGCTCATTTCACTCCAAAATTACAAATTCCCCCCCCCCTAAAATTACAAATGCCCTCTGTTAATTTGCTCCCTTGTAGACTTAGTATTATATTCAGCTTTTTAGCCTTTGTGTTGGGCATAGCTATCATTGATTACGTCACGGTCAGTGTTATTTTGAATCAATATCAGTCTCGGTTCAGTTCAGATTAGTAGCAGAATATTCCCCTCCCCCATTTTTTCCGGGCGCAGCTGCGCCCGCCTTAAATAGGGATAGAAGCCCCTGGCAGGTATAGCTATAACATTTTATTAATTATTTAATTAACTATTTAAGCAGCACAAGAACTAGTTGTATCCGTTAGTTAAATAGTGTTTAAAAAGTATCCTACTGTGCAATTTAGATGACAAAGGTTGTGATGCGCGTTTATACCAGAATAAAATACCGTGGTATTAAAAGTTACTACATTGTATACCGTGAGCTGGTTAAAACCCGCAGTATATCGTCAGTATCATCTATTTGCAAATATTAGGTTAATGAAAACCTACTGGTTGTCGGGATCTACCTATTCACACGTTGGCGACGGGTTCTTTTGCTCAACAATCATGCCCTAACACATTTTCGAGTATTTAAAAATAATAAGTAGCATCTTCAATAATAACCAAATAATAATCCTTCACAATATTTTAAAAATTTGAGTCATTATCTTCAATGTCCTACATGACCAAAGTAAATTTTCTCATTCCATTTTACATGCTCATTTAAAAATAAATATTTAAAAATAACATTGAAATATTTACACATTTCATCCATTCAGCTCCACATTCATCAATACAAATGAAAATCAAATTTTAAACCATAAATAAAATCTCACTACTTTTTTCCAGTAATGCAAAATGCACAATCATTGAGCCATCATCAAAGTACTAAATGAAACCTTCAAACATGCGTTTTAATAACCTGAATTGAACTTTTAAACCAAATCAATGCAACATCATGGACACGATAACAAATAATAAAATCAATATTATTCTCTAATCTATGAAAAATTATAAACCAATTTCAAACCGCATTAATATAAGTTGATTTCGATGTATTTATTTATTATTTACGAATGCAGAATGTGGAATACGAACAGTTTCCTCGGAAAGCGTTGGACCTTACATAATCAATGGACAAAGGGCAGCAAGAGGAGCATGGCCCTGGCAAGTCGTTGTATACACTGGCGTCTACAGCTTTGGTCAGTTCGAGTGGCTAACTTTATGCGGTGGCACACTAATCAATGACCGGTGGATACTGACCGCTGCTCACTGCATCCACGTCGAGGAAGACAGCGAGTTATATTCAGAGCTTGGGTCAGTTTTGAGATAATTCATAGCACTTTTTATTTCTTCCTAAGGCCCTTTGATATCGTTTAGAGGACTAGCAGTCAAGACCAGACAATCTGATAAAAGTCGATAAGTTGATTTAAAGTTAGACAATGCGTCCTATTTTAGTTAAAGGAAAATATTTACCTTCAGTCTAGTGGACAAAGTTATGATTATACTTAAGGGTTGAAACAATTGTTTGATTTGAGTATGATTGAGACTTTTAGAGTAACGATATGACGAGTTCCCATTTGGTCCGCCGATTACTTATCTGACGCTGATGTTATGTCTCCGTTCACATAATATTGCATTCTTCAGGTTGTCTATCAGTGGAGGTTAAACCCCCCCCTCCCGCTTGGCTGCCAAAAACAAATTATTTTTAATGAGTTTCCATGAATTTTCTATTTTTGAGGCGAATTCTGGGGCCAAACCCCTCCCCTTCGACATAGAAAAGTAGAATGTAACGGTGTTTAAGAGACGATGACCTTTTTTGCTCGTCAAAATTTTTTGAAAGTTGGTTACGGCCAAAAGTGAAAACCAAAACCTTCCTTTCCGGAAATCCTGGCTGCGCCACTGTTGTCTATAATTATGGTTGAAATCTGTTTGAAAACAAAAATACAATGATTGTTGTCAATGCAGTGCGCTGACTGAATTTGTTTTTTATATAGTTACGCAGGAACGACAAGTAGTGAGAACATACAAATCTTGATGGGAACAACATCACGCAACTCGACAGGCAATACAGATTTGAGAACAGCCCGTGTTGATGGAGTTTATCCGCATGAATCGTACAATGCAAGCACGATATCCAATGATGTGGGACTTATTCGACTGAGACAACCCGTTTCATTTTCGGACACCGTTAGACCAATTTGTCTTCCAACTTATGATCAAGATCTTAGTAGATTGAGAGTCTGCGTGGACACGGGATTTGGACTCACCTTAAGTGGCAGTAAGTATGAAAGATTGTTTGACTTTCCATCCAGCATTTCCTGACGGAATCTTCAAAAAGACCCTGAATCACATAATTCGTGGATCATTTTGAGTAATCCATTGAACCTTTGACCAACTATCCACATGACACATGACCAATAAGTCATTGGCAATTAAATATATTTATTATATTTTCAATATTTTTCCAGTTATACTTGCTGTTAGCTCTCTTATGATATAGGGTGCAACTTCTTTTTGTCACGATTTTTTCCACCTGTGTGAACAGTGGTATTTCCTTTGGTGGTAATACAATGTCTTTCAACTTCCCATCTCGTTTCTGTTATGCCTGCCACAAATACGTTAAGTCTTTGCAGTTCAGAGTCCATTTGTGCAAGTTTTCCCAGTCCTATTAGACTTCGTACATTCTAGGTAAAAAAGGTAAAGGTTCACCCATACTCGATTTCGAGCTTCGGGCCCGGCGCTTATCTCCGATGGCAGGCAAGCAGCGACGCAGGTGGCTAAAGCCATTAATATAGAGTAGTTTGCCATTGCTTTTTTTAGACCTGCGTTTTACCTTCGCAGCTACAGCTGCTACTCAGTTACCACCGCCATCTCGCGAATGAAGGCTGAATCGGCCTTAGGGGCTCCTGCGGAGTTGAACCCATTCCGTCAGCGTGCTTGTCTAGCGTGTTACCAATCTGCAATTTTCCCACCTCACATTCTAGGTACTTAGTCGAAATTTTTGTTTTCCTGTCTTTGTTTTAGTCTGACCTTTCATGCTTGAGTTGGGCTGGGAATTTTCTACATCCTCTCTCGGAGCTCTGACCATCAGGTGTCATGAATGCTTTTTGAGGGCTTTCAGTCTATCTTGCCGTTCAAACCTTCTCTAGTAGTGAAGTTGATCTAAACATGTTTAGCTCAACTTCTGTCCTGGGTTTTCAGTTTCAGTTAAGCATACATATATAATTACCTTTATCTGCTCTTTCCATGCCGTATACTATAGGCCTATTAAGACAGCAGGTCCCAAGTCTTTCTGTCTCACAGTTTGCAAAGCCTTTATATCAATTGGCTTGATATCTCGCCTACACATAAGACAATCAGCACTGTTGAACAGAAATAACTAGCTGAACATCAAGTGCTGTTTGCTACTCTCCATCAGTTAGCATAATTCATAAATTGTTCTGTAAAATATGGCAGCCTGGAGAATGACCCGATGACTGGCCCAAACCTATATTCATTTCAATACCAAAAAAGGTGATAGAAAAGAATGCACAAACTATAGAACCATTGCACTGATAACACACGCAAAAGCAAAATCATGCTTTGAGTAATGCTGAATAGAATGGACAAAAGATGGAGGACGAGGTGGCAGAAGAACAAGTTGGTTCTATAAAATGGAGAGAAACTAGAGATCAAATAACCAATCTCGAAAATAGCATGGAAAAACGAAAGAACATCAACACCTATTGTTCATGTGGTTTGTAAATTATACAAAAGCCTTTGATTCTATATCTCATGAAAACCTCTGGGTTGTCATACTAGATATGGGATTTCCAGCACACCTATTATATCTTCTATTGAATCTGAATAAAAGTAAAAAGGGGCTATGAAATCAATGACTTAATAGCAGACTGCTTTAGATTAGAAAATTAATTAGGCATGGTTGCAAATTATCTCTTTCTATTTAACATCATATCAGGAATTATAAGAAGAAAAAACGCATTGCGTGACTTTAAAGGAGAGGTAAAACTGGGTGGAAAAAACAATCAACAATTTGATATTTACTGATGATATAATCCTATTAGCAACATCAGAAAAAGAATTACAGGAACTGATTAATAGAATAGGATTGGAAAGTCAAAAATGTGGCCTATACCTCAATGAAGCAAAATCAAAAAATCATGGCAACAAACGGAAAGAAAATTAAGATTACTGTTAAATTAATGAAAAGAAACTTGAACAGGTGGACAAATTCACATATCTAGGAGCAGTAATCAGTTGCGCTGGAAAACTTGAAGAAAAAAATAAATGCACGACTATGAAAATGCAGAGAAGTAATGAGATTCAAAATTGCCTAGAAAACCAATAACATCAGCTTGAAAAACAAACGAAGATTAATGGGATGTATGGCATGGAGTGTAGCAATATATGGTTGTGAAAGATGGACCATCAAAAAGAATATCAGACAAAGACTAGATACCTTTGAAATGTTTTCCTCGGAACCATGCAGAGAATATCGTGGACAAAAAACGAAGAAGTTATAAAAAGAGGCAAAGCCAAACGAAAATTCTGTATTATCTGCCAAATACGCAAATTGACTTATTTCGGTCACATAAAAAACACAAACGATAACCTACAAGTACAACAAACAACTCAACAAGGTATCATGCCAGAATAAAGAAAGAGAGACTGGTCAAACAGAAGATGGGTGCATGACACAGAAGAATGGACTGGAGTGACAATAACAGCAGCTACAAAAGCATCAAAGAAAGAACCGCATGGAAATGCTTGATTCATGATGTTACCTTATCTTCAACTATTGAAAGAAAGAAAGAGGAAATGATGATGATGATGATGATGATGATTATGATGAATTTTCACAGCTGTTAACTCTTGACAAAGCTAATATTGAGCATCGATCGAACATAAAAGTATGTATGTATATACAGTATATATATAAACATATATACAGGGTGGCGCAAATAACCGGGTTAGTTTCATTTATGTTTGCATGTAATTATGTAATATAGTCCGGTTTTGCTCCACTCCCCTCAAGACCTCCGCTCTCAGTGACTTGGAAACTTTAATTACTGTAGCCTACTTTGTTCACGAGTTCAATCAATGGTCAGCTTGACCTTGTTAACTGCCACCGATAAGCAGAAACATTGGGATTTTAGAGAAATTGGTTTTCTTAATTTAAAGGTTTGGTTATATTTTTTCATTTGATTTCTTTATATAGAGTTATGACTTATTACTGTTTAACATTTGTTGATGTAGAGCTTAATATTTTGACATACAATCGATATTTTAGATGGCATAGCAGCGGGGAATTCACACTTGCACAAAATGAAATTTTGGCTTTATATGACCCGGAATTAGATACCAAAAACTCGGATATATCTAAGTTTTTATCACAGTCCCTTGAGCTTCGATATAGCGAAATTCTACGGTTGATTTTGTTTTACAGCATGCTCTTTTAAATGTTGTGATTCAAGTTGAAATTGCTTTTGGTTTTTCCCTTTCTGCCTTTTTCTGTTTACAGAGGTCGGTTCTTGTCCTTTATCCTTGTCCTTGGAGGTCAGTCCTTTTGGTCCTCGTCCTTATCCTTGCTCTTATATGGGGTCGGTTCTCGTCCTTGTCCTTGGGGTCAACTTTGTTAACATCACTGATGTTTTGATGGACATGCGTGTGCTATATGCACATATAAGTATATTTTTCAATCAATTAGAGAGAATAGAGTATTAAGAAAAAGCATCAAAAGTTCATTAATGTGTTCGGTGGCGATTAACTGAAAATAACTGAAAAATAATTAACTGTAGCTGAAACTGTAACTGAAAAATGACAATAACTTTAACTGTAACTGTAACTGAAAAATAATCAAAAACTGATACAAAACTGGAATGAATATTGATTTTAGCCAGTCATTAGGCCATTCTCCAGTCTGCCATATTTTACACCATAATTTATGAATTATGTTATCTGCTTCTTCTTGTCCTAGTTTTAGTAATTCTATGGCAGCATCATCAATCCCTACTGCTTTTCTGTTTGCTGTTTTTCTCATAGCTTCTTCTACCAATGTTGCATTGTTATTTATAGCGAGCTTTAAATTTCATGTGCTGCGTGATGACATCTACAGTCTAAAATATTAATGGGTCTTCGGTGAAGACTCATTGATCTATGTGACCCATTTAGTATTGGTGACCCATTTGACCCATCATCCAATTACACATTGACATCTCTGCCTGAATCCTTATAGCCTTTAATAAATTAATTTCTTTTTATTATATTCTCTATGTTGTGCCTTAATTGACATTCTTGAATGGTCAGATTCATTACAATGCACTATTATATTTATAACTAGAAAATAGTAGCCTATTTGAAGTGAGTCAGTTATAAAGACCTGACTGAAACTGTTACGCTGTATTGCTTTTGTCAGCTGAATCAAATGACCTTCTTCAAGTCAAGATGAACATTCTACCTTATTCAGAATGCTACGAATACTCTCGTAACTACAAAAACGCTACTCGTATCTGCCTCGGAAAAAGTCCGACAGTAATTGATAACAACATATGTTTAGTAAGTATTCATTCTTAAGGATGATGGCAAAATGAGAGAGAAGTGTGTAGGGAAAGAGAGAAAACGTGTAGGGAAAGGGAGGAAATGTGGGGTGAGACGAGCAGTGGAGAAGAAGTTGGAAATGGGAAATGGAGAAAGGGGGCAAGAAAAGAGATGGAGAAGGAGCTGAGAAAGAGAGAAAGAAAAAAAGAGGGTAGGTTTGTCTGCCATAGTTGAGAAGGGGAAAGGGAGTTATAGAGGGAATTTGCGGGGAAATAAATAGAGGATTAAGCGGGGAGGGGCACGGAAAAGAGAGGAAGGTTTGGAAGATGGAGGGTTGAAGAGAGGAGAGAGAATAAAAGGGACGGAGAAGAGAAGGATTGGAAAAAATGATGGGACAGGCATGCGCACAAAGTTAGAAAGTTATAGGCACCTACAAGATATACAGAGCAACGTTTAGCGAAGAATTAATTAAATAATAACGTCACGCTGATGATGATGATGATGATGATGATGGTGGTGGTGGTGGTGGTGGTGAAGATGATGATCCGTAAGCTCCGCCCGTTATGAAATTGACGTTCTCTATAGCAACTATTAGCAGCGCGTCGTCAAATGAGAACGTGGTTATACAAAGACACATAGACATTGGTAATTGATATACATGATAATATCTTGGAATTTGGAAATCAGATCAATAAGAGAAAGAATCAGAGGCCATCGAATTGAATTATTTCTGTGTAAAAAACCACTTGAACGTTTTTTCACGTTTTTATTTCCTAAAACACGTTTATAACGTTTTTTATTTTCAATGTAACGTTTTTAACATCTATGAAACATATAACGAGGCAGGAAATTTTCGCCAGTCGTTCAAAATATTTTAAGTTTTACATCAAACGCAGGCTTATTTTAGAAAGATCAGCGTGATTACAAAGCTCTAATAGACAATTGATCAATTAAAATGTTTTGTTAATTAATGTTTCAACAGGGTGACAGTGGTGGACCGCTTTCGTGCCAAGATCAAAATGGAGTTTGGATGGTAATTGGAGTCAATAGCTATGTAATCGGGAAATGCCAACTGTCCTTTGTTACTCGTGTTCCTGCCTACATGGATTGGATAAAGGCGACTATATCAGCAAACGATCCAAGCGCCTCCTAGAGAAACCACTGGACGATTCTAGCATGCACAATCACGCGCACTAAGCGACTTTTTATTTCTATCCATATTATTTGTTTTAATTTAAATTTTTGGGTATACCTAATAGGCCTAGGCCTGCGAATATTTTAAAGTTTCACTCGTAATTTTTAATTTCATATTTTCTGCTTTATGTAGCTTATAGGCATATTTTTCTTAGATGTGCATTTACTATCTTGCTTCTTATACCTAATTTTATTTGCTAATTTGACTCCTCTGAGCGATAAGTTAATTACCACTGTAGGCAGTAATTCAATGGAGACTTCGAGATATTTCAGTTTTCTAAGCTATTGATTAATTTGTTTTACACTAACATCGGCAGACGTCTCATGTTGAGCGTGTGAATTGCTACTGTGGCGTAATTCGATGCAAGCCATGGGTTTATTTTGTACTAGGCTGTCGCAAAATATAGCTCCTAACCCGGTCTGGTGTGGCTTACTTGTGAGAAGACAACATTGAATCTGCGGACAAAAAATCAATCTTTTAATAAAGAACTTCAACATGTGTATCCCTAAAATCTTCAATGACCGCAGTAACTACTTTATTACTAGAGTTCGAAATAATTCTACATCAAGGAACGATCAACCTCGGTTAGCGAATAACAATCACACATGACGTGATCAGCAAAGATGTCAAGCGAACATCACACAGACTGACGAATAGCCATCGTCAAACACAATAGAGAAATGTAGCACTCTAAATCAACGGATGACCGACAACCACCCTCAAGAGTAATACGCCACTAACGAATCAGTCACGAGTGATGACACACTAAATGTACGATCACTAACTGGCACGACATCCAGTTGTGAATAGTACTTAACTACTTACAATTTAACACAAGTGTTCAGCCGTCAACAACATGGTCATAATCAACAGTTTCCGGTAGCGCCATTTTGGCTGCTTGCACGGGTCTGTCCGTGCTTCGGAATGTCGCCGTTCTTGGCGGATTTACCGACGTCTTGCGCTTATTTCTTTGCGCTAATCGCGCGGATCGTCGCTTAGCCGTCGTTTTCGAAGCGGTCGGCGATGGTCTTTGCGTCTTCTCTGCGCCGAACGCTCGGATTCACGTCGCCCGTGTCGGCGTGGTTGGACCGCCATTTTGAGCCACCAGTCACTCGACGGAGCCTACAGGCCATAAAGGGCAAAGACTGTTCCGGTTTCGTGCGTGGAATTCCATCTTCAGTCGGTTCCCGTCACGTTCGGCGATGGATTACTGTCTCGTAGATGACCGCCCTCAAGGATTCGCCGCCTGATTTTCGCCACGCGGAGAATTCTTCCCAGCATCCATGCGGTCCTTCAACATCCTTCTGCGTTTTCGCTGACTCTTCGACAGAACGTCTTCTTGCGGAAGACCGCCTTCTGAAGCGTTCACTGCCCGATTTCAACACGGCAGCGAACTCTTTTGTGCCATCTGAGCGGACTTTCCCTCAAGACAAACAATCTTCCGTTCCATGTCGATTTGACAGCGTTGTTGACAGCGCCTTTGACTTTGGCCTTCGCCATGCTACGGCGCTATAGAAGTTGTCCAGAACCATAACCATAACCATAACAGTACAACATTACGCAAAGTAAACCTTACGGCAAGGCTCCTTCTCGGCAGTTATTCGTTGCGTTCGTCGGCAGAACTAAGAAGTTGGCAACTATTCGTTGCGGTAAGTCGGCAGAGCCAAGAAGTTGCGACCAATGTGGTCAGAAAGCTGCAGTGTGCGATGCGAACTGATTTACACACGTGTGTGTTTGTTTTGTTTGTTTATAGACGCGTCCGTATCAAAGACGATGGGTGTCTATGTGTGTTTATTTGTGTATTTGGCTCCTTGTTTCTCAACCAGGGCTTGCCACCGGTTATGCTCTCCGCTTTATAATTATAGATAAGCTAATCAATGGAGGGCCCGATTAAGGGGAAGTTTCAACCAATAAGATCCGAATTAACAATCAGATAAGCAGCTTCAGCCAATAATAAAGCGTGTAACTTGCCACGTGACCTTCCCCTATTCTCCCTATGTTAAACTTCAAAGATTCCTAATTATAAAATTAGACGTCAACAGCTTATAACAATTATGCCATCGGATACACAAAAATGTAAGCTTCAATTGAAGACCATTATGGTATTTCTAGCGACTAAAATCGCTGTTACGAACTACTATAAAATCGCCTATTCTGCCATAGTAAACAACTATGCGGACTTATCAGACAAAACGGCCTCTAACTTCTTAAATAATCGAGCTAAAATTAATTCCTAAGACAGAAAATTAGTATTTATAATCAGGAATCGATTTATAAGAGCAGAAATTTCTAAAATTATAGTTAAAGGACTAGACGGAGCAATTTAAATCAGCAATGGTAAAAGATAGAAAGACGGCGACGTGTCACGTAGCCGAGTAGATACAGCCCGTTGAACGCGGTTGATTTCAGTAGCCGTGCAAATCAAGCGAAATATGCAAAACTCCACACTACATAATCTGAATGACAGCTTGATTTTCTTTGCGTCTTGTTAAATTTTGACACTATGAAATTGACTTCGTTGTTGTGTGGATCTGCAAGTCTTATAAATCCAAAGACATAGTCCTGCCTCTCGCCATGTAGGCCAACAAAAAGCTACATCGCTGAGGCGCAAGCTAAACAAGTTAGAGAAATTAATTGCTTTGTAGAACTTGCAGCAATAAATCTAATGCCTCATTATGCAGTGTGCAGAGCCGTAATTACAAAGCTCTCTCCCATCACATTCCACAGAAAGCTGGTGACTGGTTCACTCGTAATGCTATAAAACAATCATATCAAATACTGTACACGGAATTTATAATTATGTTGGTCAGCAAAACAAAACTAATATTGGTAAAGACTGGTCTCATTTCATATCAAGCAGAGGCAACATTCAGGTTGGCTTTCATGGAGTCATTTCTGGTACCGTGGAACGACAGGAGCTCTCAATGAGGGTCAAAATAATCATGAAATTAGACAATAATAGCAAAGTAGGCAGACAGTTCGACATTTCTAAGGGTCCACTATGTAGAGGAAGCAGCTGCTTCAACGATCAGTTGTTTCCGCTGAATTCTTTCGATAGCAAATTTTATGGCGTCTCTTTTCACCCCGTTATCAGCCTTCAACATTTTCTTGCAGTGTTCGTGCATCAAATCAGGCAGCCAAACGCCTATATTGATCCCCAACAGGCACACCAGCGTATGCCCTGTAGGCCTCGCACGTATTAACAGAAACCTTTTGGAACAATTAATTATTTGCTCTTGTTTTTGATATATCTTCCACAGGCACAGACGTAACAAAGTACATCTGCCGGGTACAAACAACTTCTTTATGCCATCGAAATTAGAAATCGATGTGCACTGCAGCACTAGTCTCTTATTTATAAAATAATTGAAGTGAAATGTTCGCTTAAGAAGCCTGTGCTTTTTACCAACGGATATTACTGAATAGTCCCAGAAAGTGTTACAAAAGCTATAAAAGATTCCATAATGTTATAGAAAGTTACTTCGGGACAGTTTTCGCAGTCCCAGCATATTTCTATTAAGCAGTTTATTATTATTTTTTTAAAATTTAATTTGTATTATTATTGTTACCGTGCCAGCGGGCCCCGTAGATCAGGCGGGCGGATGCGTTGAGCACTGACTGAAGGCGGCGAAGTGAATGCAACTCACGAATAACAAGCAAAATTCAAAGTAGGTCTATCGTTATGCTTTGACCACGAAAGCAATGTTTCGCTGGAACAGCAGCCATTTTCATTTATTTAAGACATACAAAATTATTGAAGCACACTTTGTACCAAGGAACAGAACAGGGATATTTTTACACCCCCTAACACCCGCCAAACAACCCACAATCTGAGAATGACACCCCTCAAAAAAACCCTCCCCAATCTGAGCCTGGGATGACCTTATTTTTGTTTGTCAGACTTTTTGGCAGGGGACCCCTAAAATATACCGACACCCCAAATTAACAATCCTAGAAATAACCCTAGAACAGAATATTGTGTTAACTTTATTTCAGCAGTGTTATTAATCTAAAATATTGTGATCATGAACACTTGAACATGATGCATTATTAAATAATTTTTAAAATAAATTGTGCTAAGAGGTCATGCCTATGAGGGTCAGAGTTCCGGTTGATATAAACCCTGTTTCACTGATGATTCACCATCATCCTGCCACTCCGCCCACACCGGCGGCGTCGGGCAATGATATGTCCGATATTGCTGTTGAAGAGAATTATTGAATAAACAAATGTGAAATATGAATAGTATTTAGATTTCAGTTTTATTCTTCAGATTTTGTCCACTTAACTTTACGGTGGAAACAAGCGTATCTGTCAAAGTCAAATCTGTTTCTTGAGTGAGATTTAAACAATCTCATTAGGCGTAACTTCAGTTATACTAACGAATAACATCTGATTGGCGGCTATGATGTCCAATTATAGCGGGATGGCCCTGAATTGCGTGATCGGCCTAAAGTGCTGGTTTCTTACGAATCAAGTATGCCTACAGTATATCTCAGAAAATCAAAAGACGAATAACAGAATGCTAGCTGGCTCTGAAGCCAAAAATTATTTTACCAGGAATTCAAGCAAAATGTTCCATCGCAGCCACAAAGTAGCTTTCGACAGCTGCATAGCATGAGGTTGTATCTGCAGCAAAAGTGATATCAGATGAAAGCATCGCAACTGCATCGCAACTGCATCGACTGCTGTGGATTCGTACTGCTGCTTAAGTTGCTGCTGAAGAATAACCGCTGTCACAGCCAGCGACACTAAAACGATAACTGCATAAGAGAAGGCCAGGTGCAGTGCATCATCATCATCATCATCATCATCACCATCGTTGTCTTCCTCCTCGCCATCAGTCAGCCTTGTTAGCAACGAGCGTCGCTGTACTTGAGGGCGCTTTGTACCGACGCCTGATATCCAATTGTCTGGTTGGCCGACCGGCTGACCGGGACTGTTCGCCGCCGGCGCTGAGGCGTTGGACACCCCGCCACAGCCGCCGCTGACCGCCACCGCCGCCGCCGCCACTCGGCTGCATCGGCCACTGCAAGCGATGATGAATCAAGATCCATCGAATGCACCGGTTGTTCTTCGATGGACATAGAATATCGGAAAGATCGAACACGGCCGGTCGTCGTTTATCTTCTCTAGCTCTGCCGTCCTCGTCGACGCATATATGTGCCGTCCGTCGTCGCCGATTCTACCTGAGTGCTATGTCCTCTTAGGAGTTTAGCGTCGTATTTCCCTGGCCATGGCTGTTTTTCCCTATCCGCGAACCAAGCGACGCCACCTCCCGCTGATGACGACTGTCGTGCCGTTCGAAATGGCTCTGCTCTGTGCTCTGATCTACTCCATCTGTCGACGGGCGGAATCCTTGGCAACCGGAATGATGCAAGGTTCACCACAAAGGATTCCGATAGGTAATCACTCTTTGACTGCCGTTCAAGATTCACGATCGAACTCGCGTAATAAGCAAAAATGCTGTATAACGCTCAATAGCGAAAACACTTAATAAACAATGCTGTAAGTTTTTTAAATAAATCCATTGGCGGTTTGTCTAAAATGTGGGAAGTTCCAGGAGATTTGCCATGAACATTTCTACTGACTCTTTGAGCAGTTATTAGAATAATCATTCACAAATTGAAATTTCTAAGTGTCTTTTATCTAACGATAGTACCCCAAGAATATTTGCTTCTCATAGACGAATTAAAGTTACAGCAACATAATCCTCTACAAAGTGGAACGAAAATTGCAGGGAGAAAGAAGAACAAAGAAACACAGAAAAGATGCATGATAGAATACGGGAATTATCTGGCAGAAGCAAACGTAATAGCAATCAATGCATCAAGACAAAAATGGAGAAATAGTGATGGAAGAAAACCAGATATTAGACCAGTGGTTCTCAGACCCCTTTGCCTCGCGGACCACTTTTGAAGATCAAACATTTTTCGCGGACCACCTGAAAATTGAGAAAAATCACGAACAAGCAAACAAAGGTCATCGCGTGTGATCTTCGTCCCTCGCCAGTGACCCGACAAGCAGAAACAGGTCATCACCTTACTTAATTTTGCTGCTTGTTCTAAAAAATGTTGGATCCGGGCACCAAAGAGGGGTTTAACCCCTAAACCCTCTTGGTTACGCCACTAACATGGAAAATATATATGTCTAATTTTTATTAACGCTTTTTCTGAATTTGCCGCGGACCACTAGATCCTCCTCTCGCGGACCACTTTTGGTGGCAGACCACTGGTTGAGAACCACTGTATTAGACAGATGGCATGAATATATTGCAGAACTATATAACGACAAAAGAGGGGACTCGCCCATTTGCAAAGAGGTAGATGGACCTCCAATACTTGAAGAAGTTGTGGCGGCTCTGAGTAGGATGAAGAAAAAAGTCATCGAGCCAGACAACATAGTAACTGAGATAGTACTTACAGCGGGAAGATAGGAACAAGGAAATTGACAGAAATGGCTAACATCATGTATGAAACAGGCTACTTGCACTGGAAATATGCCAGTAAATATTCATTGCAATACCCAAAAAACCAGGAGCAGTACAATGTTGAGATCACAGAACTTTAGGTCCTATAAGTCATATAACGAAGATAGTTCTAAAAGTACTGCTCAAAAGAGCAAGGAGCAAGACTAGAAACGCAATAGAAGAACAATATGGTTGCAAAAAGACTGTGGAAGCCGAAATGTAATTTCTGTACTGAGAATGCTTTGGGAAAGATTCATTGAGATGCAAAAAGATATGCTTTATTGATTATGAAAAAGCATTTGATGGTGTATAGAGCACGAAACCCTATTTACCGTCTTGGACAATTCAGAAATAGATGGGAAAGACTTAACATTGTTGCAGGGTTCATATTGGAAACAGGAAGCTACAATCAGGACACATGGAACCATTTGAAATGGATTGAGATAAGGAAATGGACAAGACAGAGATGCGGAATGTCGTCAGACTATTCAACTTATATAGAGAGGAAGTCATAAAAGCAACAAAATATCTGGAAAGTGTCAAACTTCGAGGGAAAATGTAAATAATCTTAAGTTTGCAGACGATGCCACTTTAATAATTGATTCAGAGGAAAAACTGCAGGAACTTCTAAATAAATATTAGCAATAAAAACGAAAGGAAAGACTTAAAGATTAATATAAAATGACTTTCTGATTGGTGATTACCAACCAATAGCAAAGTAACACCCACATGCAATATAAGACTAAATGGCAATGAAATCAAACAAGTGGCACAATTCAAATACTTAGGCAGTATGATAACCAGTAACAAGAAATGCGAGGAAGACATAGCATCAAGAATAGTATTGGCCAAGGCAGCATTCTGGGAACTCAGAACGATACTTACAAAGAGGCATATATCTTACGAGACACGATTAAGAATGCTCAAAGGCTACGTTTAGTCAGCCTCTTGTATGGAGCAGAGACATGAACTCATTACTTAAACCCTTGTTTATAACTAGCTTGGCTTCTTAAAACGGTACTGGAAAAATATCTTTTTTTTTTATTACTGTTTACAAGGTATGAACGTTCAGAAGACACAGATAAGTTGGTTCGCAGTGTTTATATATATATATATATATATATATATAGGGCTATCTTTAATTACGTCAACAATTTAGGGGAGGGGTTTTAAAAAGTTTGACAGTTGTTGACAGGGGAGGGGGTCAAGAGAAGTTGACGTCAACAATTTCATTTTTTACAAATAATCAAAAAATAGGAAATTTATGAAATACTACTTATTACAATGGAAAAAAGCATGGCAGAAAAGGTCATCACCACCACATTTTGACACTCGCTCACCAAAAAAGAAAAAAAATGGTCATCACCACAAAAATGATAAATGATAACCTTGTTATTGGGACCTGTCATTGATCCTGGAGGTCAAAAGTTTTTAACATAATTATGAGGAGTAACTGAAAGTTGACAGTTGTTGACAAGGGGAGGGGGTCAAAAATTGTCCACAAATTGTTGACATAATTAAAGGACAGTCCCTAAGACCGTGCAGAAGAAATTGGAAGCCATATAAATGTGTTTTCTACGCAACATGTTGAAAATTGTAAGGACGGAAAAGAAACCCAATGAAGAGATCTTGAACGAAACCGAAATTAAAAGAAGTCTGATGGTAACCATAAAAAGCAGCTTTCCTTCTTCGGACACATAATGAGGAAGGAAGACATGAAGCATTTGGCAATAACCGGAAAAGTGGATGGAAAAAGAGCTAGAAGAAGGCAGAGAAACACCTATGTAGACTGCGTACACGGGAAGGAATTGAGGGAGTAAAAAACAACATCGAATTAATAAAAGGATTTAAGATCGAACAGCGTAGAAATCCTTGGTCGCTAACGTAGAAATGCACAGCATCTAAAGACGAAGAACTTGATGTAAACCTGGATATCAGGTGTTACTGTAGGCCTATACAAGGTATGCACGTTCAGAAGACACAGATAAGTTGGTTCGCAGTGTTGACTATGACTGCTTTTGTGAGGACATTTTATTTAGAGGCGGTAAAGAACTTGATTAAAATTCGTATAAATTAATCATTTTTAGTACAGACAACAAAAGATCGTTTAGTCGATAAAAATTTGCGGCCCTATATAGACCAACTCGTGTCCTATAATTCCTGCATTATCTCCTCAAGTCTAAGCTTAAATCCTTCCTTTTTCTAAAATCGTATCCTACATAGCTGTAACGACCTAGCCTCACTGCCCTTCGGATGTTGACTATTGCCTGGCTGATAATATACCTTCCCCATAGCTATTTTAAGAGAGGCTAAGCGCCTAAGAATAAGCAGCTACTGTTGTACTGCTTTCCAAGGCGCTATAGAAATTCACGAGATTTTACTTTACTTTACTACAGAAAACTACTGTTTTGAATTTAAACGCATGAAAACAAAATGTCCTTAAAGCGGCTTTTTACGTCATCGCTAGTAGGCCTGTGTTGTTATCGGTTCGATAGCAAGTTTTAATTATTCTTTAATTGACTGCTGCCGCAAAATTAGTTTCGACATAAGTAGCAGTTAAACGAGGCCCAGTGTTTATTTTCGAATACAGTTAATCATAATCAAAATTGGGCAAATTTAAAGATTTGCTCAAGATCGTAGCATTAATTTTTTTCTCACAGTTTCTGAGATTGCAACGCGACAGAGCAAAGTAAGTCTAATTGAATCATGCATGCCAGACAGCACACGCGTGTGGCGGGACACGATCCTAGTTAAATCGCATTTTTTATTTTACTTTTACGAGCATGTAAATCGGATTTGGTCGTCCTCGAATAAAATTTTTGTACAGAAATTTAATCTTTTAACCATTTTCCTCAAGTCGAATGCCAGTCCTAAACGATGGAGTTTAATTTACACTGTACATCTCAAATTCTCAGCACACCGCACAAAATATCTAAATAATGCTGATTTTTAAGACACAATTCCAAGAAATGCAACGTTTTAGAATGCCATCAAAGGTTTATTTGAATTTTTCGTTTGTCATCAGATACATTTAAGCTGATGTCATAGGCGCCCGCACATTAGGACAAGAGGGGGCACTTGCCTTTCTGAAAAATGCAAATACCAATATTTCACATTGAAATTTGAAAATCTTGCTAAAACATTATCCGTGAACATAGTGTTAAAATGTGTTTTACCCCTCCTGGAAATATGTATGCGACGTCACCGTGACCGTTGTATTTTGACCCTCCTGGACAAATTTATGTGGACACCCATATATATATATATATATATATTGCACCTGTGTCAACAAACTTATTATTTTCATAATTGCTGCAAGAAAAAGCTTTCAGTCCTTCGGCTTTCAATAAAAGTGGAGCTGTGGGGTGTAAGATATAAGCCTAAGGCATGCTGGTATGTGTCTGTCGTCGTCCTACAGCGGTATAGCTTAGAAGACGAATAGAATGCGAATCTAGAGGTTCCTGTGAAACTCCGATAATCGAGATGATTAGGTTTGATTAATGGGTTTAATGGATCAATGTTATAATTGGCTAATTTAGATACTTCGGCTGTAACACGTTTTGAGGTAAACCATCTTGCGGATTGTGAGTCGAATAGCATGGTTTTCATCGAACTGTTTCTGTTTACAATTGCTTCAGTTATCGGTAACCGTAGGTAACGCTTTGATCGAAACTTACTTGTCAGGAGGGTTGCCTTAAATATTGCTGCGTGAATTGAGTATTTCAACTTTGATTATCTCTAACACTGGTCAACAAGGTTTTTGTTTCCTGTGCAATTTCTGGTGTTCCAGGTAGATTTTGTCATGCTGATTACAGGAATAATTTTGAAATTTTCCTATCACGTAAGATTTTTGAGAAAAAGCTGATTTTAAATTTCAAAATTATAAGAATTTTAAAATCGTGGTTTTCGAGAGTTATCTGAGTTATGGGTATTCAGGTTAGGCAAGAATCTTATGTGACCGCCATAACAGATGTAATATTCACTGCTGGCTCACTTAACTACATGGATTTTGAAAATTAGTATAATTAGGCATGTCCAGACATGCCCAGACGCGCCCAAACCTGTCTTCAAAACTACATGCCTAGCATATATTGTTGCTATGGTTACGCAGTCCTATATAAATACCAAGCAGCACTAGGAAGCAGCTGCAGTCTTTCTATTTGATGAGATATAACTGTTTAGTTAAAGGCTGTGAATTGAATATATTAACTAATTTAATTAAAGTTTCTGAAATGTCGCGTCGATGTCGCAATAGCAGTGACACGTTCTGCTACATCTGTGGAGAGATTACGTTAAAATCACAGAAGCGGAGTATGACAGCAATCATAAAGAAAGGATATGAGTTATACTTTGGATGCAAAATTGGCGACCAGGACAAAGTATGGGCACCTCATATATGTTGTTCATCTTGTGCTATCAGTCTGCGAGCTTGGCTTGCAGGTAAGTGTCCATCCATGCCATTCGCCATACCAATGATATGGAGGGAGCAGAATAATCATGTAAAGGATTGCTATTTCTGCATGACGAATGTTACAGGATTTTCTTCAAAGAATAGGAAGTCTATTGAGTATCCTAACCTTGCCTCGGCAATGAGACCAGTTCCACACGACGAGAGTCTTCCTGTTCCAACCCCCCCGAGTTTTGGACACTGGAGGACGAGGACGAGCATGCAGAGACAGATGAGATGCTGCAGATAGTTGATGATTCAGCTACGGAAGACCCAGAGTTTGAGCCATCGACATCCAGCAATCCTCATTTGATTTCTCAGGCAGAGCTCAATGATCTGGTCAGAGACTTAGATTTGTCAAAAAATCAAGCAGAATTGCTTGGATCTAGGTTGCAAGGATGGAATCTGCTCTCTCCGGGTACAAAAATTTCAGTATTTCGTAAACGGCATGAAGACTTGACTCGAATCTTCAAAAAAATCGACAGTCTTACTTTTTGCATTGCCATTGATGGATTGCTTTCTGCTTTCGGCTGTAAGCACAATCCATCCGAATGGCGACTTTTTGTTGACTCTTCGCTGTTAAGTTTAAAGGCTGTTTTGCTGCACAATGGCAATTCATACCCTTCAGTACCCATTGGACTTGCTGCTTACATAAAGGTTTCCTTCATGTAAGCAGTCAATATGAGAACATGCAGCTGCTATTGAAACACATAGAATACTCGAGATACAACTGGAATATATGTGGAGATCTGAAAGTTGTTGCAATTCTACTCGGTCTGCAGCTAGGCTACACCAAGTACTGCTGCTTTTGCGAGTGGGACAGCCGAGCTAGAGATTCACATTATGTGAGAAAGGTCTGGCCACCTCGCAGAGACTTGGTTCCAGAACAGAAGAACGTTAAACATGATCCTCTCGTTGATCCGAAGAACATTTATCTCCCACCTTTGCATATCAAACTTGGGTTAATGAAAAACTTTGTCAAAGCAATGAACAAAGAAAGTGAAGCCTTTACATACTTACGACAGAGGTTTCCACGCACCTGTGATGCTAAAATAAAAGAAGGCGTTTTTGTTGGCCCACAGATTCGAGAGATGCTCAAGGACAGTCACTTTGAGGGCCTTCTGCAGGGTGCCGAGCATGTTGCCTGGACAGCCTTCAGGGATGTTGTTGCTAACTTTCTAGGCAACTACAAGGCGCCAAACTATGTTGAACAAGTTGGAAATCTGCTACAAGCTTACAAGGCAATGAAATGCAACATGTCACTGAAGATACACTTCCTTCATTCTCACTTGGACTTCTTCCCGGACAATCTCGGCGCCGTCAGTGATGAACATGGTGAAAGATTTCACAGACATTGCCAGCATCGAGAAACGCTTGGAGTCCGTCTATGCTCGGGGACTACTGTTGGTCACTGATACGTGAAGCACAGGACAGTGACTACAAACGAAAATCTACAGCAAAACATTTCTAATTTTCTCATGTCTTGTCATTATTGCCTAGATCCTTCTGTAGGATTATGTTGCAGAAGACTTTACAATACTAAATGCTAAATTGTCGATTTCTTAAAAACCCTACGTGATACAGAAATTCTAATTACATATTTGTGTTCAGCAAGTCAAAATCTATTAGTTTCACCAAAATTTGTAGAGGAAACAAAAACTTGCATAAAATTTGTTGACCAGTGTAATCAGCAATGGAATAATTACGGTGAGAATGAGATATTGCAGCTTGCTCGTAGCGTTCTAAGCCTTTCCTATGTTTCTCTTTGTTGTCTGGCTTGATGACGTCACTGTCTGTATTTCATGGATATAAACGAATGCTCTGGAAGCGCATTCGCAATTCTTCCCGGTTTCCGACGATGCAGAAACCTGGTGTGGGAAGCGAGTCGCTCTCGAGACATTGAAACATCAAGAATGTCTTGTTAATACTATATTATAGCATTATAGGCTAGAGGTAACATAGACCTAGCTATATGCTATAGGGGATTTGCGACTGATTTTTCGACTAACGATTTAGACCTGAACCACAAAATCAGAGCAATTAAATCAATGAGTGCGCAGTCATTGAAAAGCAATACAAATATAACTGAGTGGATGCATTCATTAAAGCCGCGGCTCCATAAGGGGATATGCTGCGAGAATATATCCCCTAAGTGTAGTGGTTCTCACACAGGGTAGACCTCATGAACCACTTTAAACATTGCCTTATTTATTATGTTATTATATATTATATTAAGCAGTTACCCTGACGATATCCGCGTGAATGATGCACTGGAATTAGCCTAATCGATGGGGGTGAGGTTTACTTTAAAATATATTTCCCAAATGTTTGGGACAAAAAACCACCCAGATACTGTATATCCGAACGAATGCGTTTGCAAATTCAAGCGGATAATTCAGCCGGATATCTTTGCCGTTCAAGCTTCAACCAATCAGCTTTTAGGGTTTAAAATATATTTCCCAAATGTTTGGGACAAAAAACCACCCAGATACTGTATATCCGAACGAATGCGTTTGCACATTCAAGCGGATAATTCAGCCGGATATCTTTGCCGTTCAAGCTTCAACCAATCAGCTTTTAGGGTTGGTAGGTCATCGCCCAATTGACGACTTTATCTTGAATCAACTCGAATGGTTATGCGACATTGAAATGTCTTCGCAAAATAATACATTGCCGAAACATTATCAACGGTCTGACCGAAACTTTCTACGCTTAATTGGGACACTTCTTTCCAATCGAAAACGCAGCTTTTAAAGCGCACATTAACACACGAATTGCAACCATCCATCCTGTCGACCGTCATCTTTGCAATAGGCGTGGCTAAAATATTTAGGTGAATGTGCAGACTTTAAAACGAAAAAATCGAAAATATATGGTCTGGAGATATAAATATATAGGAGAGTGATTTATAATATAATACTCAAATTTGTAGGAACAAATGAAAAGAAATCAGTTGGCCTGCAAATGCTTTATAATGTTTTTTGCTTCGCTCTTTGAATCTTCGCAACCAGTGTTTTTACAGGCCTGATATGGGAAATTCCGCCCCTCGAAAAAAAGAAACGCACAAATTCTCTCTCCCCAGATCCCAGCACTAAATCAAATTTTGCGTTGAGCTGTGTCTCTTCCCTCCGGCCAAGTCAATTTGCCAATCAATGCCTGGAGTCTGGATAAAACACTGCTCGCAATCACCTGTAGATTCCAGGTAACTGTAGCGGACGCTGATTAAAACAACAGTTCTCAGCTGAAATTAGGGATAAAGAGAAGATAGTCCATTTCTGGTACGTTTGACGTTATATCATCATCATCATCATCATTTCCTCTTTCCTTCATTAGTTGAAGATGAGGTGACGTCATGAATCAGGCATTTCCAGGTAGTTCTTTCTTTAGATGCTTTTATTGCTGTTGTTATAGCATTCCAGTCCATTCTTCTATGTCGTCCACCCATCTTCTGTTCGGCCGACCTCTTTTTCTTTTTCCTGGCATGATACCTTGTTGTATTGTTTGCTGTAGGTTATCTTTGTTGTTTCTTTGTACATGACCAAAATAACTCAATTTTCGTCTTTGGCAGATGTTAAAGAATTTTCGTTTGGTATTTGCTTTTTTCATAACTTCTTCATTTGTTTGTTTTTCTGTCCATGATATTCTTTGCATTGTTCTGAGACAAAAACATTTCGAAGGCATCTGACGTTATATATATTACATTAATTATACAAAGCCTGAAGATATATTATTCTTCATTTTAAATAATAAAAAATCGCAATGCGCACATTAAAGCTACGACGCCATTAGGTGATATGCTTCGGGGATATATCCCCTAGGTAGTTACCCGGAAAATGTCCGCATGAATGATAAGCTGGAATTAAACGAGGGTGCTCCACTTACATACTATTTTCGCAAAATTTTGGGGGGACAAATGTTACACGCGAATGTATTCGGGCGAATGCGTTTGCACGTTTAATCGGATCATTTAGTCAGATATAATCAGTTTCCAGGTCAGCAGGTCATCGCCCGATTGACGACTATGTCTTGCGTCAAAGCGAATGGTTATGCGACATTGGAATGTGTTCGAAAAATAATAAATTGCCGATACAGCATCAATGCTCTTACCGAAACTTTCTGCGTTTGAGACACTTCTTTCCAATCGAAAAGCAGCTCTTAAAACGCACATTAACACCCCAACTGCAACCATCCTGTCGTCCAGGGTTTTTTCGTGCCGGAACGAGGCGGAACGGCGTTCCGGAAAATCTAAAGACTGGTATTTTTTGCAACATTAAATTCATCAATAGAAAATTTAGAACTGATGTATAGTTCTAAATTTCTATGCATGAATTTAATGTTGTATTGACTGTAATCATTATGGTAGCTGTTCGGCCGCTACGTCATGTTGACAATTGACTTCTGACTATTACGTTCCGGAAAAAATTCTATTGCGTTCTGGATAATATTTTTTTGCAAAAAGCCCTGCAGTGTCGTCTGTCATTTTTACAGTAGCATGGCTACTTTTTTTCCTAGGATCCATCCGTCTACTGTCCGGGGACAATGTAATGGACTCGTATGCAAAGGAATATATCCCCGCAACATATCTCCTTATGGAGCCGGATCTTCATTGGGTAAATTGGTTTTGAATGCAGAAGACCTACTGTACAGTATGTCTGAAAGAAAGAGTCGATCATAATTTTAATAATAGGCCTAATGATCTTTAAAGAAATTTTAGAACGACATTTGGTTGTTTTTCTTGACTAGTTTAAATCACAAAATCTATGATAAATTCCAAGAATGTATCCAAAGTCGGGAGTATTTGTTTGATGATTTAAGAACCAGCTTATTTGACGATATGGTGAAAGACGTCAGCGTGTTCCAAAGCCTGCCTCAAAGGTCATAAACCATTTGCACGATCTTCGGTAATAGCTTCAGTCTCTGTCGAACGAAATCTCGCCTTTGTTGTCCGGTGACAGAAATGGCTGACAAGTGAGATGAGGGATGGATTCCGTAAGAATCTGGGAATGGAGGATAGAAGAAGCTGCCCCGGTAGCCGCATAAGAGAATTTGTCACTTCTGTATACGAAGTCAAGTGAACAGATTTCTTCGGATGATGATTGCCTGACGGTTGATTCATCGTGACGTTCAGTTCTTTAAGATCGGCGGTTTCTCCTTAAATTGAATTCGTTCGATCAATCATTCTCTGCGTTTAATGCGGCAATTCCTATCTATTTGAATCTGCAACGTAGTAGTCGAATCGCTTGTCAGTCGTAGACATCGCCATAGATAGCTGTCGTATAAGTCGAGGGCAATCTGTGCAATTTACCCTAAGAATGCGTTCGAATAGCGAAGGGAATACAGCATTCGGTGCAGCAAGATTTCAACATTCGAATAATTTGAGACAATGCAAAGCTGGTCGGATCGGGGAAGAAAGATTTATAAAAACGCAGAAACAGAAACAGTATACGGAAAAACTTTCAAAAGTGTATAGGAGCTATCGGCATCTTTTTCTAAAATTAGTGACTTTTAACCTCAAAAACATCTCAATTTAATAGCACAACTCGATTGTAGTGAGTTTTCTCTTTCCCTTAAAAGCTGAGCATTCATCAGATTCTCAAACTTAGCAGAATTTGAACAAATTCCTAAAAAATTGCTGACGATATTTTGTTTATTTTTTTTCATCAAACGCCGTTGGCTTCATTTTGTCAATCTCATCGCCGCACCAGGACACGACCGATCATCTGTGTCACCACCTTCACAAACTATACTCACTGAATATGCATACAACAATGGGAAGTTTTAACTTGTACAATAATCTAAGTAGCCTAAGACCTCCAGAATTCCTGTAAAACATGGTTGAAGATCAGAAAGCAGTCCTTAGCCTAATCGGTGCATTTTGTCGTTCGTTAGTTCGAAATAACTCATGAGGAGAACGAAGAAGAAGAAATCACAAAAACGAAGACCTTTGCTCGCTGTAATGAGCGCTTTCGAGTTTGAATTCAGTCGTCCGCATGTGCCTATCATTCCCTGTTTGTTGATTATACATATACACATATATACAGTACATATACATACAGTATACATTATGTAATTTATCAAACGACAAGAAATCCGCCGTCGTCCCTGTTGCTACACCGAAGAAGCCATTGCTCTCGCATCGGATTGCGCTGTTTGATCAGGTTTCGCTTTCGTCCGAATGTCTCTCACGGCCGTTCACCGCAATAAGGCGGAAACCGCCGGCGATTTTGTTACAGCGGCAAATGAATATCGAATCTGTAAAATCGGGACTATTTCTCGGACTCGATTTAAGAAGCGGCAATAAACTTCAGCCGTTTTAGCGACGGAGGGAGGCTGTCATAATTTCTTGCCTTTGTACTGTCGAGTGCATGCCAAGAGCTGAAAATCTCTTATTGGACAGAAAAAGGCGCTTCCTGAGCTCTTGTTTTTTTACATTTTCTCCATTTTAATATGCTTTTTGCCTAATTTGTTGACGTCTAGAATTACTTTTAAACTGATTCATCCTTTGCTTCACATGTCAACGACAGATGATAATGGAGGAGGCAACTATCACAAGGAATGAAATCCACGATTCTTAAATTGTCAAGTATCATTACACAGTATCATTGCCTAATGATAATTGCAGAATGGCGATCAATCGTACCGCCATAGCTCTGTTATATTCTTTAGCAAGAGCATCTTGAACAGTGTACTTTACCTGATAAGCTAAAATTTGCAATATTGATTTAATAATGACATTTTCTATGCCAGCATGTAAATTTGTTATATTTAATGACAAAATTATATACATTTTAGGCTATAATATCATATACATTTATGCATATATACGTTTATATATTGGAACTTTTCTAGTTGTCTTGATGCTTTTAAGGACTTAAAACCTTCGTATCCATTCCACTGGCCAGAATTTAGAAAACAGCGACAATTGTTATTAAAATCTTCAGGAAATATTAGTTAGCCTGTACGAATAATAGAAATCTGTTTTCGCAAACGTAGACAATACAACACAAAAGATAGCATTGATGACAAATCTCAGACGACAAAAATCAAACTGAAAATATCAACGAACTCTTATCGGCGAATGGAGCGCATCTATTTTCATTTTGATTTTTGTTTTTCCGTAAATCAGGGCAACGACCTTTATGAGTAGAGTTTTATTTATTTATTTATTTATTTATTTATTTATTTATTTATTTATTTATTTATTTATATGCGTGTGTGCGTGCGTGCGTGTGTGTTTGTGCGTGTGTATCTGCGTGCGAAGATGCACTAGTAATGATTTATCGTTCATTGCTTTGGCAGAAATAATGCTATGGATCAGAGGTGGGCAGACTACGGCCCGCGGGCCGCACATGGGCCGCAACCGGACTCTATGCGGCCCGCGAGATCATTTAAAAATATGCATACGACCGGCAGAAAGTGAGATTATTTGATTAAGGGGTTGGCTGCGCCCAGGACAAAAGAAGGATCGCGCCTACAATTTCTCCCCAAAATGTCTTGACAAGCGAAGAAAGGTCATCGCAGCTATTGCATCGTATTATGGCGTGTGCAAAAATAGATTTCGAATCCGATCATTCACTTGAAATTCTTCTTTTACCAATTGAAATTTAAAAAATTTAGTATTAGGCTTCATGCGGCCCTTTAAAGAAAAAGTTTGCGCACCTCTGCTATGGATGCTTCTCAAAAACACATTAATTCGTTCCAATTATATCTAATTGCGACCAAATATAGCATGCATTCGTATGCTTAAGCAGATACCGGGACCGAAGACAATGGGAAAATCTTTTAATCAGACTACAAGAAAACCGCTTCACGGGTTCGAACGATTAGTTTGTTTAAATTTGACTGTGGTCTGCAGATGTCTATGTGCATAATTTGAAAACATCCTAGATTAGTTTTGGACAAAATGAGATTTATGCCTAACGCAACGCATCGTTCTACAGCAATAGTGTATTAATAATTAAGCTTTAGCGAACGATTTGTTGCAATGCGATGCTTTTATAATTTGACGCAATGTATCCATTTAAAATGTATTCATCATCATCGTCAACAACCGTGGGTTCAGTGCCCGTTGGTGTCTGATGCAGTCATTACAGTTTTGTCCCAATCTTTTCTGTTCGCAACTATATGACGTAGTTCTTGCAGACATTTTTGTACCAATCACCAGCGTCATCACACCGTGATATGCCCTTCAGAACTTTCACAAGTTCTTGTCGAGTTACTGTATCTATCTGCGCTTCTTAAAGCTCACTGCAGTATTCCGTTCGCCTATGTGTGACTCCTCCTTTATTCATTGGGACTTTGTCATTCTTATTCTTAATGGCCATTTGTTTCGGATTCCACTTTCTGCTAATGTTCCGTATTAACTTGTATGCCTCTCGTGTCTTGCATTCACCGTGGTATTTTTCGATATATTCACAATTCGCTTCCAACCACTTTGCCTTGTCTTTTCTTATGCCGTTTTTAACTTAATTTAATCCACAGGTCTAATAACTGTAACCGACATTTGCAAACGGTAATGGATTATTTTTGCCTGTAGCCTATATCAGTAGAATTGCAATTATGTTGGAAGACGATATCTACCAATATTTTTCAAGTCGTGAACTTTGATATGAAGGTTTATTTTTGAAGAATTAAAAGAATGTGTGGATCGGTGTAGATGCAGTATTCAATTATCAATCAAAAATGACTTAAGGATAGAATTTTATTTCAATAATGTCCTCTTAAACATGAGTTAATGTTTCGGTTAAAAATGTTAATCTCTTTAGACTTCGAAAAATCTACTGGATTTTAATCGCCTTTAGGAAAGATATTGAAATTATTTTCTTTCTGGCCATAATAATTTATTAGGGATTATTAGACACATTGTTACTTCGGAAGAAGTAGCGTCGATGGGATTCCTAATATAGAAACGCAGTGTTTCATTTAGAGTGAGAGCGGTTTCATTTAGCGCACTTTTCCCGTTGGTTGAAAAATTCTTACTTTCTAACCTTTCAGGATCAATTTTCGATAACGATTCTGTGGTTCACTCAGCCTTTCGCTACGAGTTCGAGAAATACAACAACTTCACTGGTTCTTTGCTAAAGCTGGATCGGTACGAAAGAACCATCGAAGAGAAAGGAGATAACGATGTAGTCAAAGCAAGTAAGTACTTCATCTGTGAAGTACAAAATCTAACCTATAGATTCAATTTAGACGCAGGTTTTTTAAAAGCAGACATTCGCTTGAGAAAAACGTGATTCGATTCAGCAAATGGTCACTAGTGCGCCATTAGAAGATGCCTCTTACAGGTGTAAGAGCCACTTAATATTAGGCATATTTTCAGGTAGACTATTAGATGTAACCGCAGTTGACTGCAAAATTCATTTTCTGGAGCAAATTTGAGGAGTTTGTTGATTCGAAATGAACAAGATGATTTTAAAACATTGGCCGAATCATTTAGAAAATGTTTGAGAGGCGCAGAAAATGTACAAATCTACAATTTGTGGATAAGAGTTTTGAAAATTTTGAAAATGTTTAAACGTAGTCCGATTTGATTCGAGATTTGAAGCTTTGGTTGACTCGATTCGACATGAGCAAAATATTCTTGAAATAAATCAATTGAGAGATGATCTAAGGTTCACGATTGCATTCCGAGTTGTCATTTTTCGTCATCCATCCAGTGACTCCCTATGACTACGGTTATGAAAACAATTACATTTTGTGTCGAAACTTTTTTCTCATTGATTGTCGAGTTATCACTCGAAAAAATTTGCAATTTGATTTGACAAATCAAAATTTGCAGTTGCGTTTTTTTGGATCCGTTGATCAATGTTTCTACAGCTTAATCAAAAACAGTTTGTTGAATTTTCGCTTTAAAAATGAGAAACTTGATCCTGATAAAGAATTCATCAACGTCCAGCAGTGTCCAATTTCCTTTAAGGGACAAGGAGTGCTCGGCTATGCCTTGACATTGGAAGGGATTCGTAATCTTGAATTAATAGGATCTCTTTAGGACATTTCCTAACGTTGTTCGTTCATAAGACAATCGCTTCATTCATCCTGTTGCGTCCTATGTCTTTACGACTGAGAGCGCAATTGTCAGTTTGACGGAGTAACAATAGGAGGAAAGGTTTTCTTCTCCGTCAAGCGGTTCAGAGTGTTATCCCACCGAACAACGACCCCTTCCCAACCCCTTCTCCATTCAGAAAAGTCAACGGAATAGACTGCTACTGAAGCTGAGACAGTCAATGTTTTCTTCATTTCAATAATTCAGAAGATGGATTCATCGATGGCTTTGCTCTGGATTTAGACCACATCCAGAATTCAGCCGACAATTGTCTGAAATGTAAACAGTTCTTTTGTAGAAGACAGCCATCATTTAAAGCAGCTGTTGTCGTTTTAGCAGCGAAAGTTTAGTAGAAATATAGGAGACAGCGTGAATTAAGATATATGAAAGCGACGAAAACAGAAGACAGACTAAAAGTAACCAGGTGATGCTTCAAATGGCGCTTGTAGCATTTTAATGCAAAACGGTCGTACTTCGGTTATAGGCTTTGTTCTAGAAGTCCAAAATTTGCGGCTTTTGCGAAAGGTCATTTGTCTATGGACATGCTGTATTCGTAAATCAGAAACAAACTTGATTGCACCACAGGATGAATTTCAAACAACTGATTTTTGTTTTCTATGTTAATTCCTAAAGGTCTGGTCTTGCATTTCAAAATCTTTGTAGCAGGGTCCTATTGAGTAGATCCTGGAGGGTCCATCGCAATTATTTTCCAAATCCCAGTCATCTTTGATCTTGAGTCCTGGGAAGCTGATTTCCATATTCAGTCAATTCCACTACGCAAGTTTAGAGGCCGTCTATAGAGCAAGTCACGCTATTTTTGATAGGTTTTCCCCTTGTCACAATCTGTCACAAATCTCGAAGTCTCGGACCCCCTTTTAAAGTACGTCACAAATCTTGGACACCCCTTCAAAGCGTCATCCATAAATTAAGCCACGCAAGTGGTTTTCTATTTAATATATTCTAGTTTCTTGTTCAATTTTCACCAGCGAAACATAGAGATATCCAACTTCCGGCATTGATGATGAATGTAATTTATTGAGATTTAAAATTCCATGCACTTAGCAAGTTAGCATAATATAATTACTCTACACCAGTGACATCTTCTGTTAGTTATCCGAGTTGGCATATATGCATGGATCAGACACAGAGAAAGAGGATTTAAGAGTTTAAGCCTACGTCGTTTTGTCAATTATTGTACATGTAGGCAGATGCTGAAAGATGCTGTTATTTCAGAAGTTCATAAAATCTGTCACGTTTTACATTTTATAGAAATTCGTGAGATGAGGATGGAACTCAACGCTCTAACTTGAGTACGGGTTCTACCTTTACCTTTACTAAGACAGTCATAGGCCTATGCTAGAGCTGTTTTTAATGGCCTATAAAGCTTATTTATCCTCAAGGAGCCTGAAACTGTATAATGGTAACATATGACCTGTGAGGTTTCTGGCTCTATTGCTTCGTCTGTATTTTTCTTCTTCGTGCTTCCTCGTGATCACTGTTCTTTCCATAATTATAATGTATTCGTCGTTTAAATATACAATATAATTCCTAACCGTTGACATGTTTTCGTTGTCTCGTGACTTGATTATACATGCCCGATGGGACCAACTTGATGCTTCAGAGAGCTTGTTTGTTTGTGGATTGAATTAACACATGCAATTTATCTCTAAATAAATTGGAATGGGAACCAAAATATAAAACGCTGGATGGCAACTTATAAGTCTGGACATAGCATCATAGCATACCTCTACTGGAAGCCAGCGCAATTACAAGATGTAAATTTTTTTGAAAATAGAGATCTTTCTCTTAAAACATATCTTGCAGGATGCGTTTTCCTTCCAATTCTGTTAATTGCCTTCCTATTTTCGTCACCGTCGGCGTGCCATAGCAAAGACGTTTAATTATTAGCGCTGATGTTGGACGCTTGCCATTAATCCGCCGTGTATTCTTGTTAAGCTGATTTCCAAGACCGAAGCTGTCACAGAAGGACTTTCGCCTATAGGATGATGCAGAATAATTTGTTTTCCGTGGTCGTGATAAGCGGAAGAAGGGAAGTCGCCGGCCGGCCGGCCGGCCGCCGAGGGCAAGCTGTCCGACTGAGTCGTCGACCGTCGACGACGACGGCGGCGGCGGCGGCGGTGGTCGTGGACTCGTGGCCGCGCTGACGGAATCATCACCCGCCGCTGCAGAAACGCCCGGCGATCCGCTTAGACGGCACAACGCTAGGCCTTGTATTGATCGCCCAACGAATGCGTTATGTAGCGCCACTATCTTCCATTCGATGCGCTATACACCGACTGGATGATCGAATGATTTTCACTGCATAAGAAAATAGGCCTTGCAGTGGAGAGCTTGTCCCGTCTAGTTTACATGCTGTAGGCACTGTACACAGTGTACAGCAGATCGACTTAGTGTTGAATCTAATCAAATTTTGCCCGTCATTTCTTTAGCAACAATTAAGAGATATTTATTCTGTTGTCTTGTAAGCATTCCTGACAAGTAGCGATGAATTGAGGTTAGGGTTCGATTCGAGATACTCGCCAGTCAAACACAATAGAGTAATTTTAAGGTGAGAATGGAAATAAATGTACAGTGACGGAGCGTATCCTTATTCCTTACATAGGAAAACATTGGCATAAACAGCGAAATAGCATGAGTGCACTGAAGAGATGTGGAAATCGAGAAATGACATCTGACGAGCATAAATAGTGTTAGAATTTTCACCATTTTAGTCTGCGACACACAGAAGAGGAATATCTAAGAATGTGTAATGATAAGCGTACCATTAAATGTTTTGCCCGTCAAGCATTACAGGAAAACTTGATTGCGTTTCACATCCGTTAGCCTCGGGAAAGCGTCACTGTATTTTCCCTTTGCCCGTCAAGCGACGTCCAACCAAACGACTATAAAATGACGTCACCTCACCCCATCTTCGCTATTCCTGCGCAGGCTCCGCCAAACGTCCTACCACCAAACCATTATATCGTTACGCGCTAAGAGCACTCATAAGGAAATTAAGCAAATAAATATAATTAACGTTTAATCAATCAAGAATTCTCATTTAATAAGAGTTTTTAATTTGTTGCTAGATATGTCCAAAAATAAGATTGAACTTAGTAAGAAGCTACTGTTTCAAGTTTTCAGAATATCTTAAAATCCCTAAGTCGACATGTAAGATTCTTCAAAGAGTTGAGTACCGTAAGATCTATAACTTTAGCAGCAAAGTGTATCTTTTCCATTTGACTTTTCCTACATAGTCTTTTTGCTGTTTCCATCTAGAATGTTTCCTGAAATTGACCTGATCTTTTGAGCATAGAGTTAAAGTACTTCTAGTTTCTATCCCCCTCTCTCTTTCTCTCTCTCTCTCTCTCTCTCTCTCTCCAGTCTTCTGTTCTTTACCAATTCAGCTCTCTTATTTCAAACGACGATTCTGATGCCAAGGAAATTGACGTGGAATTTAATTCTTATTCAGAACAGTCGACCAATGAACCAGAATGATCCGCACGATGATACAGTCGCCGAAACCCGCTTTCAGAATTCGAATTTTTTTGGGTGCGGCGTCCTTTGTGGTCCGTTGATGGCTGTCCAGTTGTCTGTCTCAACACCAGGAAGACAATTGAGATTCGATGTCGAACAACCCTGTTCCTAAAATACGACAGCTGCTGACGTAATGTTTTTTCGCGTACGATGGTTAATACATTCAAAACATTCGTAAGAATTCTTTGTCCGCATTTCGGAAGTGACAATGCTAATGAGACTGGAAGAAGTTAATCACTTATTTTATTGAGACAGCCACAAGACTCTATTTAGTATTGGGGTCTTGGGTCGCTACGTATTGAAAAAAATATATCGTAAATTTTCAAGATTTTTTCAAACTTAGGCAACAAAATTATTCACAAGCCTTGTAGCTCGATATCAAGAGATAAAAGCCTGGTCGCGAAATACGTCATTATCTCAGAGCTCGAAAATGTGGTTTTTAAAAAAACATAGGTTTTTAAGGGTTTTTAAAATCTAAAAATCTGAAAAAGTCAAACCTTAGCTTATTGTTTTTGTATTTAGTCGAAAAATTAAAAATCTCATCATCTATATTTTAGAAGTTTTTTACTCTCTGCAGAGAGCATAGCACATATGCGAATAGAATACAGAAAAGGGTTTATAGGTGTTGTCATGTGACAAGACTAGGTCTATAGAGAAGTGTTTATGGGTGTTGACACGTGACAAAATATAGGGGAGGGTTTATAAGTGTCAACATGCCAAACATAACAACGTACAAAAACAAAAACCTAAAAATTTAAAAGCATAAATTTTATTTCTAAAAGCCTGGGTTTTTCTGTCATAACTAAGCGAACCATCATCCTGAGTTCTATTCGCTAGTACTCACATGTTCACCGGCGCGGGGTTAGGGTTACAGAGACAATAATATAGTCTGCATAAAAATTATTCTCGAATTGCTACATAAATTATCTGAAATTTGGAAGAGTGGCTTAAATTTTACTTTTGTAATTTATTCCTCTATTATAATGTCAGCTCAAATTTAGTAGGTCTACTGTGACAACAAAATAAGCAAAACTGAGTTTAGATAGAGAGACTCTACTGTAAGCTTGTGCTATGTTTTGCTTAAATCCGCAATTGCTGACCTAAATTTAAGCAATTGGATGGAATTACAGTAAGTCATTGAAATGGGCCATCCGTTAATTAATTATTAATTTTGTTTATGCGACTAAAAATCTCTATCAGAATAAGGATAGGTTAATTGAATGGTCAAAAACACGTTCAACCGACTCCGAAATTCTCCATTCGAATCCTTAGACGTAACGTAAGACTTCAGAATTTACTTGTCGTCTAACTACGGTAAAGTATGCGTCAAATCCTTTTCCCAGATGTTATTATGGTCAGGCGAAAGATTTGGACTCGAAGACACCTTCGGTGAAGTCTTCCTTGCCGATAGATAATAATTATAAAAGAAACCGTTGTAGGCGTACTCTTGTGCGCTTTCTTGCTCTATTGGTAGGAGAAGTTGAGTCGATATCTCTCGTACGCATTTCGAACTTTAAATTTTATTCAGCAAGACAGATCTTCCACACTTCGAAGCGAGAACGAAAAGCAGCAGCTTAAATGCCCACTCAGCGAACCGCAGTGACGAAAATTGACCGCAGTGACCGAGAGATAAGAGAGAGAGAGAGAGAGAAAGAGAGAGAGAGACAGAGAGAGAGAGAGACAGAGAGAGAAAGAGAGAGAGAGAGAGAGAGAGAGAGAGAAGCCGATTGACACATAATAAAACGGTCACTTTAACCTTATCAGTTTTGGAATTAGCGTCGTAAAGCAGGCTTTTCGGAGAAGCTGGCCAAATCTTTTGCACAAGATCCTAGAAACCTAGACGGTCTCTCGTTTCCTGGTGCATTTTCATATATTTGGTGATCTTTTATTGAAAAGTTCTGATTTATCTTTCTATTTCTGAGTTTCCATTGCTGGCTGACTTAAAATTTGCAATAAAATAAATTGGCAATGTTGATATTTGGCAGGACGGGTGACCCCTCCAGTCGCGCGTTTATCTCCGATCAATGCATATTTTTAAAACCTAGAATTGTCTTCTTCGATGATTTATAATATAAGCATGCAAGTGATATTTTCCTCGGAATGCACACGACATAGCATTTCTTATTTCTAATAATTAGATAACATTTCCTGTTCGATGTTCGAGTCTCTTTCCGGTGCATTTTTCATTGAGATTTATTTCAAAGTGTCTGAAGATTTTCCAGTTTTTAGCAAAAATCGAAGAATCTATTCCTTAAAAACTCTTAGTTTAAATTCGTGCTTTGGTTGCGATCTATGTGAGGTGCGGGGGAGGGAGAGGCAGTGACATTGGTTCCGTCAGCGGAACAATTTGACGATCGTCGCGTACTCCTGGATTGCATTCGATGGCCTCAGTCAGGGTCCCCATTCATCATGGGACTAACCAACCATCAGCCCGTGTCGTTTACACGAAATTCAGGCAGAGCCATTGTGGTTATCCTGTCATCGACACGCCCATTCCTTTTAGAGCCTAAACCGTTTATCCGACGCTAATAGCCCCGTTCTAAGAGATACGGAGAAGCGAAGGAAGGCGGGTTCTATTATATAATTATTTTTATTCAAGAAGATAATACAGACATGGGCATGGGTCCATTTTTTAAAACCACCCATCATGCTTCAGACCCAACCCAGCCCACGAAAACAATAGGGTTATACTTGACCCAATCCAACGTACCGTAAAACATTACAATTTCTTAAACCATGGCTTATTTTCTAACCCAACCCAACAAAACCCAACAACCCAAGGGTAGACCCAACCTATGTCCATGTCTGAGATAAAACTCAGCAAGCTTCCCGTCAAAGAATTGAGCTGACGGGATGCAGTCAAATCAAATTATCTTCATAATTTTATTGTACACAAATGTTATGCTACTCCAAGCATCGCAGTCTTTATGATTCAGGTTACGTTATGGCCTAAGAAGTCCAAAGCATAATTCCAGCAGTCACAGGGTATGCCAACATTAGTTCGTCGCAAAAGGAAATATATGACTTTCGTAATCAGTTGTTATATTATCCATTTTAACTTTCTATACACAATACAGGCCAAGCTGCTATATAAGGTGGTGGCCAGTGGAGTAAACCTGGCGTCAACATTCGAATGATAGAATCATCTATAAAGTCAGGTCAGACCCCCTTTTCGTCTCCTTGACGAGCAAAAAAGTCATCCTTATATTTTCCACTGTCCAAGCAAAAAAGGTCATCCGAAATGATGCAGTGAATGCGGTCGGTTTTACCATAGGCACAAAACATTGGGAAATAATTGATACTCTGTCCCCATACTAAGTATTTGGGGGCCGTCTCCCGCCGTCCTCCCGTGTTTTACGCCCTTGGTGGCTCTGACCTTTTGCGAGTGCTGAAGAGCTACGCTCTCTCTCTCTCTCTCTCCCTATAATTTAGACCTAAATATTAAGAATCTAATATAAACGAGTCATCATTTGCAGCATTTGTGACCTCTTTCGTGCCATTTGAGCGGAGTTTCCCTCAAGACTAACATCTTGATTTGTCAACGTTGTCGACAGCGCCTTTGACTTTGGCCTGCCTTTGACTTTGGCCTTCGCCATGCTACGGCGCTACAGAAGTTGTCCAGTACAATACAATACAAAGGCATCATGGCCGTTGCCACAACGCCTAATGCTAGGTCATGGCTGCGTTAATGTCTCCATCTCAAATCTCGCTGATTCTATTTTGTCAAATTAAATTTCATCGAATTTTTGCTTTATTTTTTATCAAATAATTACGAACGCATGTATTACGCATGTACAGCAGAGATGTAGCAAGTACACAATGCTTCAAGTACAAGTACAAGTACAAGTACCTGGCCTCCGAGTACAAGTACAAGTACAAGTACTTGCATTCCAAAAATTCCGAGTACAAGTACAAGTACAAGTACCTGGCCTCCGAGTACAAGTACAAGTACAAGTACCTGGCCTCCGAGTACGAGTACAAGTGCAAGTACCTGGCCTCCGAGTACAAGTACAAGTACAAGTACCTGGCCTCCAAGTATTAGTACAACATTTTTGACATTGACATTTTTTCCGCTGACATTTTGTCCCCATGACATTTTCTACATGACATTTTATCCGTGACATTTTGTTCTCGGACAGTTTGTCCGGCCACGAATAAAATTGACACTATTAGCATCTAAATATCATCACAGTTGCACTAAAAAATAGAGATGATAGTCTTGCATCGGTCATATTAACCCTATGCGGTCTCGCGATCAAGCCAGCCTGGCTAAATACGCGTTTAATTGGTGCGCCAGAAGCAGGCACACTAAGGTCTCTAATTAATGGCTGCATTATACAGCCTGTTGAACTCCTTTCTATTAACTTCACTGTTCCAAAATACGATGGTATCAGTGGCTTCATCATAAATATCGTTGAGTTCCAGGTACTTGGCCATCTGTGAGGATGTGCTTGTCATTAGCCTAAAGGAACAGCATTACTGGTACCATTGAAGTACATGTAGCCATGCAAAGATGTAGCAAGTACACAATGCTTCAAGTACAAGTACAAGTACAAGCACCTGGCCTCCGAGTACAAGTACAAGTACAAGTACTTGCATTCCTAAAACTCGAGTACGAGTACAAGTACAAGTACCTGGCCTCCGAGTACAAGTACAATACAAGATAAAATTTGTACTCGAGTACAACTCGAGTACAAGTACAAGTACCAAGTACTACATCTCTGATGTACAGAGAGCGAAATCTTAAGGAGGACTTTCATTTATTATGCGCTATACACCCACCGTATGGTCTCGTGTGGCAGACTGCGACTATGAAGACATTAGGCCTACTGCTGATGAATTGCGAAAAGACTAGAACTCTATCTGGCTCTATGTCTATTACATACAGTATAATATAAGATAGCCCATGGTTTAACCGTCGGAATGACTAAGTCCATAAATTCCTTAATGGCCATAGCCTACATGTTTTAATTAAAGACGATGAACGGTAACATCATTTGCGGACCGAGAAACCTGCAATGTATTGCGCCCGAACGTCGTTTTAAATCAATTCTGTTAATTTTGACCAAAGTCTCAGATAGACTGGTCTTAGCAAGAGTTGTCGTCTGTGGACCCTCTATCGTTATTTTCCAAAAGCAGAGTCAATATTTGAAAGCTTGATGGTTACAAGAATGTTAGTCCTTGGCCTTGATTCTGGCCTTGAGAACTTCTTAAGGACAAGTTACTAGTTCTTAGTCCTGGTCCTGGCACTGGCCTTGGGGGTTGAGTTCTTGGTGTGTCCTTGAAATCAGTCAGTGACTTGGATCATGAAACATTGCTGTATTAATTCACTGTATATAATGTTAACCTAGTGAAAAGGATCTCATTCAAGATATATTTTATTATGTTTGCGGTCTGTGCTTATGGCACCTATATAATGTTACCACACGACAATGGGAGCAACATAAATTATATATTACAGAGTGGGGAAAATAAAACCGGTATCATCCTGTTTCATTGTAAATATTTTCACAACCTCTGATTCAGAATGCATGAAATTTTGGCCTACTTCTGCGCTATTATATCATTAATGCAGTCATTTAAGTTTTTCTTTGCAATTCTAAAGTGAGGAGGCGTCACCTTGTGAAAACCGAGCTGAACCAAACTTGTCCATGGATAGGATTAACCCATGGGTTGGGGTGGGTTGAATTAGGCTTCATCGTGATTATGAAAAATTAATTAGTTGGGTTGGGTTTCGTGAGTCTATACCTGTTAACCACGTAAAATATACGTTTTCTGTGTACTGCTTTGAGCTAAGCCATAGATTCTTGCATTATGTCATATTGACTGCATGCACCTCTTGGCGCCATGTACATTAGCCCAGATTCCATAGTAGGCAACGCATTCAGTAGTCTGTACATACCGGACCATAACAATTCAGATTGAGAAAATCAACTGGACGGCTGTTGTTCACTTGTTTAAACATATTCCTTAAATCGCCACAGCTAGTCGGCAAGAGGCATAATAGTGAGATATCTTTTTATGTAGTTTTATGTTATTTCGTGTTATAATTCAGTATATTATACACTCGAAATGGCAGAAAGGCTGAGCGCCTAAGAATAAGCAGCTACTGTTGTGCTGCATCAAAGGCGCTATAGAAATCCACGAGATTTTACTTTACTTACTTACTTTTTAAAAATTAACTTTATTTCGTAATAACGTAAGGAAAGCGTATTCCGACCATTTTGCTCTCAAATTCCACAAACAGGGAATCTCTAACAATCTTCGGATCCAAACTTGCGGTTAAGCGATTTTGCCATACTCATAGGATTTTTTAAACACGTAACAAAGGTATGTTCTTGGTAAAGTTTTAAAAAAGATAATTTTCAAGAAATTTCAGTATCTATTTATTTCCTTTCGTCTTATTTGGCAAAATTATGAATAATTCTGCCTAATATGTTTGCCACGCTTTTCATTCGAATTGAATAGGAACTTTTGCTTTGCCATTTGATGCATTTATTCAAAACTCAAAAGATTCATTTCAACCAACGTTCGCCAAAATGGCGAATGCAATTTTATTTTTATTTTTTACATTACATGCTATTATTACTAAATTAGGACGCGACACCTTCCAAAACCGCTGAAGTGGGCCGCAGTTCCGAAGTGTTTGGAAAACCCTTCTCCAGGGTTATTTCTAGGATTGTGAATATGGGGGTGTCGGGGTTTGGGGGTCTCTGCCGAAAACGTCTGACAGGCAAATAAAACTTTGTCAAGTCTCCAAAAAGCCTGACAAGCAAAAAAAGAAAGTTATCCCTGCCTCAGATTTGGAGGGGGTATTAGGGGGTGTCGGGTCTCAAATTCGTAAGGGTGTTGGGGATGTGTTCAGGGTGTCAAAATATCCCTGGATTGGGGATGTCTGTCTCAGATTGGGGTTGGGGTGTTAGGGGGTGTAAAAATATCCCTGCCCTTCTCTAATTGATTCCATGGCTTGTTCTTCAACATATTCATTTAGCTAAATTGCAGTTCACAGTTTGCGCTGATTGTCAGACACGTTCTTCTTATATCGATCCATTCGATTTGCTAGATCTTGAAACTGTTCACAATCAAGGGCAACCATGAACTCTTAAATGAAGTCGCTGTTCGTTTTCATTTCAAACATAAGCGTAAACTTCTATTAGGACTCTAGGCGCAAGTCCTCGATTTTTGAGAGGCTGCACTAGGGAATGGAGAAGGTACAGGGCTCGGCTCCCCACCTTTTCTTCCACGTTTACGTCAAAGATTTCAAATATCTATTTTAAGACATTTCTAGCGCTGGCTTTCTGCTTTTTTAGTTATATCGATATTTGGAACCGCGTGCTTTACACAAATCATTAAATAAAAGGCGTTTTGTCCATAGTCTAGACTCTAGACCAAAAGTTTGTAATTGTATGGAGCCGTTGCAAGTTCACAACAAAGCGTGAAAACATTGAGTACGTGTATGGGATGTAAGCATTGGAAAAACGTTTTCCATAATTTGTGCGTTCTATGTTTTCGTCTGTGTGCTTGTTTTGCGACCTCTGTGCGCGCGACACGCGCACAGCTTAGAGTGAACATTGCTCACAATGGTTTGGATGTAACAGTCTGACCTTCGGATTTGGTCTAAACTATTCTAGACGCTGTGCTCAAGAGCAACAAGATATTCGAAGGAATAAGCCAATTAGTGTCTACCTCCACACCGCTTATGACAATAGTTGCTTATGAAATGCGAGAATGTAATCCCGTGATTCGACATATCCTGTCTTTATTAGCAAATGTTTGTCAGCAAAGCAGAAAGTCAAAAATCAAGAAATTAAGTGAGTATCTAAAATCCAGATGTTAAATTTTGATGAATTGACTTACTCTTGAGATTTGCACATGTCTACTTTTAATATTTAAGTGGAATCTTGACTTTGCACAGGATCCTGGTTGATTGCGCGTAGTATTACTTATAACGAGTTTGTAGGAGGCACAGTTGATGAGTTACTTATATTCAGGAAGAGCCTAGGATTTCGTTAAGAGGGATTAAGTTGGTCGGCAGTTCGAGTCATTCAAACGATGCGATTAAAAGTGAAGCACAAACGCGCAAAGAGAAATATGATCGCACAAAGATTGATCGATGACCGTATGTCGAGTCCATATGCGAGGCTGGTCAGCTGCATAGTGTGTGGGCGATTGTCCAGAATGTGTATTGCCAAAAGCGTCTGTAAAATGGCAACAGTTGACGTTACGAATAGAGAGATTTCGCTGTAATAAATTTTTTAACTTGAATATTGTTTTACGCGTTTAATCAAAGAGAAGCAGAAATGCGATCGTCTGTTAGTTAAAACTCTGACAAATAAGAAATTCTTAGTTCCAGCCACTTATGTCATTTTCGAGGGGTTTAAGTGAACAAGACAACTGATTCTAATTAAAAAATATACAGTAGGCCCTAGTCATACCAGAGCAGCATTAGTCAAATCGAAAAGAAAATTGTATACGCCAATATTACATATGCTATGCAGTTTCTTCCACTTTGATGCCTTCTGCAGTTATGATAGCTACTTCCAAAATTGCTAAAATTTAAAAACATTTAAGCAAAATATGAATTTTAGCCCACTCCATGTTTTGGTTCTTTTGTCTTTCGTACAGTTTCTTTCTCTGCGTCTGTCGGTCTGTCTTATTGTGGTGCTCTCTCTCGTCCAATGTCTGTCTCTCATGAAATCAGTTCGTCGTCCAGTGTAATTTGCAGTGTGCAGTCGAAGCGTATCAGCGTACTCGTGTCAATCAGTTTTATTGAATTCTGTTGCGGTCGACGCCTTCGCCGTCTATCCCCCCACCCACGCCGTTCTCTTCTGGTCATTCGTTATGCTTCTGCTCATGAATTTCTAATTCTGTTTACAGTTTATGGTCCTGTTGTGTTTGCTTTTATGCGCTGATTGAGCTTGGCCACTAGACTCTTCGCAGAATCTTCGCCTAATTCAAAGACGCCATTTACATGTACACTGGTGAAGATCATTCGAGTGATTCATTCGAGTCCATATCTGGAAAGAGACGCCGCTTGTCCTATTTTGCTTTCAGGGTTTTCCGTTTGTGAATATTGCGTGTGAACAAACTTTAGTTCTTCCGAGTCATTAATTGTTAGATAATGACGATCATAAAAATCTAATCTGATTACTTCTGTAGCGCCAATATGATTAGCCTAAAGCATCAGGGTGAAATGTGCGCCAAAAATGTATTTAAATATAGAACGAGTTTTAAAATGTTTCAAAATAGGTCAATTATTTTTAGCAGATCTCATGCTGCTTATTGAGAAGTCAAGAGATTAAAATGATAGCCGTTTTTATAGTGTTTAATTGAAAAACCTGGCATTCTATTTGCACATTTAGCTCCAAAATTTGCTTAGCTAAATGCTCGATGAGAGCCATCCAAAACGTTCAGTTTTCTAAACCTATGCATGACGTCATTTTACTTGACGACGTTTTAAGAAGTTCAAGATAAATAGGACTAAGTTTACAGTTGGCGTTTGACATTCAACTCTGCGCTCTATTCTCGTATCTCTACGTGCTACTCTTTTCTATTCAAATTTGTATTGATATTTTTTGGCGTCTTGACCCCAGAGGCGTCATTTGGGGGGGCTGGGGAGGCCGTGGCCCCCCCACAAGGAAATGAAAATATTAATTTATAATGTATTAATGTGCAACAAAAAACAAAAACAGGGACGTCATTTGAGTTGGGGGGGGCAAAAAAAGGTCAGCAGCTCCTAACGACTGACAAGTAAAAAAAAAGGTCGTCAACTTTTTTCGAAACTCAAACTCTTAGTTGAAAAAAATTTCCAAAAATTAAAAAATTAAAAAAATTTTAAAAGAAAATTTTACAAAATTTCTTCGCCCCCAAGAAAAGTGTGAAATGACGCCACTGCTTGACCCCAATTGTTTTTATGATTGAACCTCCGTGATAGGGTGAAAAAGATCATGTCTCAGATTTTCTGCCTCTAAAACCCGCCGTGACCCCTCAAACCTCGGCGAATAGCGTGTTCGCCGTGCCTGCGTAACCTAATTTCAAACATCCTATTGAACAAAATAGATTATTATTACTGAAGAGGAATCGATAACTTTTTACCACAAATTACAAAGTGCAGTAAATGAAATTGCAAAACATGATATGCTAACCACAATAGGAGATTGGAATGCAAAAGTTGGGATAGACTATAACATATGGAAAGGGGCAACAGGAAATCATGGTATAGGACAAGAAAATGGAAGAGGGGAACGACTATTAACTTTCTGCACAGTAAACAAACTTGCAATAATGAATATCTACATTCAGAAAAAAAGAGTATAGGAAATAGGCTTGGTAGTCTTTACAGAATACCTTGCGTCCGAACTATCACGAGTGGCTGACCACGCAAGCCGGCAAAGATTGAGATCGGCCGGATCCGCCTTATTGGTGGTCCCGAGGACGCGCCTCCGAACCGTCGGGGATCGAGCATTTCCCGCGGCCGCGGCTCGGGCATGGAATTGTCTACCGCCATCAATACAGCTCTCTACGACCTTGAATACTTTTAAGGAGAGACTTAAAACATGGTTATATCGCACGAGTTATCTGTAACTTTGTAATGTGTTCACGCAGTTCGTTCGGACGAGTTACCACATAAATCAGTACGTTAATAATAATAATAATAATAATAATAATAATAATAATAATAATAATAATAATAATAATAATAATAATAATAGTCAATAGCTAGATGGAAAGACAAAAAACATTATTGACTATGTCATTATAAATAAGAGATGGATGTCAAGCATGCAAGATATAAGAACATGTTCAGCAAATTTTGGATCAGATCACAAATTAATAATGTGTAAAATGCAAATGAGGTTGAATAAATACAGAAATCAGGCACATGGATATAGCTTTGATGTTGACAAATGAATAGATGAGGAAATATGGAAAAGATATGAAGATCAAATAGTACTACAAATTTAAAATGTACCTAATGACACTGGAGTTGAAGAATATTGGAATACAGCAAAGATGGCAATAACAGAAACGGCAGAGAGGGTGATTGGGAGAAAACAACGAAAACAACACCACAATGGATCAGTCAAGCAGTAAAGACATTATGAGAAGTTAGAAGAAAACAAAAACAAGAAAATGTTTACAGGCATCGCACAAACTGACTAACAAGAGAAATCAAAAGGAAAATTAGGAGGAACAAAAAAATCTGTAACCCAAAGGAAATGCAATGAAATACATGCACATTTTAATAGTGCTAACAGAACAACGGAAGCCTACAAAAAAATTAAACATCTCTGTGAAGAATGTGAGACAAAAATTGCCACAGTCAAAGACAAATCCGGAAAACAACTAATAAATAAAGAAGACATACAAAACAGATTGAAAGAACACATTGAAGAGCTTTATAATGGGAATACAATAGTAGATAAAGAAATTTTGAAATATATCCCAAGCATGAATGAAGTAAATACCACAGAAAACTTCGTGAAAGAGGAAACAGACAAAGCAATAAAAGAGCTGAAAGCACACAAAGTTCCAGGAATAGATGGAATAACAACGAAAATGCTTAAAGGAGGTGATCAAACGATTCAAAGGGAACTGCGTAGATTAACAAACAGAATATATAACAGAAGAAATAACTGATGATTGGCAAAAAGGTATAATAATACCCAGAGATGTAGTACTTGGTACTTGTACTTGTACTCGAGTTGTACTCGAGTACAAATTTTTAGTACTTGTACTTGTACTTGTACTCGGAGGCCAGGTACTTGTACTTGTACTTGTACTCGGAGTTTTAGGAATGCAAGTACTTGTACTTGTACTTGTACTCGGAGGCCAGGTACTTGTACTTGTACTTGTACTTGAAGCATTGTGTACTTGCTACATCTCTGGCTATATGTACTTCAATGGTACCAGTAATGCTGTTCCTTTAGGCTAATGACAAGCACATCCTCACAGATGGCCAAGTACCTGGAACTCAACGATATTTATGATGAAGCCACTGATACATCGTATTTTGGAACAGTGAGGTTAATAGAAAAGAGTTCAGCAGGCTGTATACTGCAGCCATTAATTAGAGACCTTAGTGTGCCTGCTTCTGGCGCACCAATTAAACGCGTATTTAGCCAAGCTGGCTTGATCGCGAGATCGCATAGGGTTAATATGACCGATGGAAGACTATCATCTCTATTTTTTTAGTGCAACTGTGATGATATTTAGATGCTAATAGTGTCAATTTTATTCGTGGCCGGACAAACTGTCCGAGGACAAAATGTCACGGACAAAAAAGAAAATGTCATGGGGACAAAATGTCAGCGGAAAAAATGTCAAGTCAAAAATGTTGTACTAGTACTTGGAGGCCAGGTACTTGTACTTGTACTTGTACTCGGAGGCCAGGTACTTGTACTTGTACTTGTACTCGGAGGCCAGGTACTTGTACTTGTACTTGTACTCGGAGTTTTTGGAATGCAAGTACTTGTACTTGTACTTGTACTCGGAGGCCAGGTACTTGTACTTGTACTTGTACTTGAAGCATTGTGTACTTGCTACATCTCTGATAATACCAGTTTACAAACTAAAAGGACACAAGACATACTGTAATAGTAACTATAGAGGCATAACACTACTTAGTATTGCTGAAAAAGTATATATTAAAATGATCCAAGAAATATTAAGGAAACATGTCAATGTCAAGCAAGTGATAGGAGAAGAGCAAGCTGGTTTCAGAGCGGGAAGAAGCACAATAGATCAACTATTCACAATAAGGCAGCTGACAGAGAAGTATATTGAGGCAAACAGAAACTATACATGAATTTCATAGACTATGAAGAGGCATTTGACCAGTTTGGCATGAGGGTCTCTGGCAAGCCTTGAGAAACCTGGGCATAGAAGAAAAATTATAAGACTAATAACAATAATATAAGAAAAAGCAGCAAGCAGATTGAAAATTGATTATGAACTAACAGAATGGATAAAGACTAAAATTGGTACAAGACCAGGTTGCATCCTATCAAGAACATTGTTTATAATTGTAGGCCTACTGAGGTACATCTTTAAAATTGAACTAGAAAAAAACTCAAAGGAGCTTTAGGTGCTAGAGAAATGCTGAATAACCTCAAATTTTCTGATGACATTTCTAATCACAGAGAGAATTCACGATCTGCAGGAGCTGATAGCTGCTGTAAGTAATACAAGCGAAAAATTTGGATTACAAATAAATAAATAAAACAAAGGTGATGGAAATAACAAAAGGAAATACAAAACCCATGAATATTACAGTGAATGGACCTAAATCGAAACAAGTCAAGTCATTCGGATATGTTGGAGGGGTGATTGAAGGTGATGGCAGTCAGCAAGAAGATATTAAATCAAGAATATCAAAAGGGCTCCAAACAATGGGAAGGATGAAAAAGCTATTGAGAAAAAACAACTAAACAACTGAAACCAACTTGAAAATATACAACACAATAGTAGTACCACAAATGTTATGTGGCTCCAAGACATGGAGGAAAAAAAGGCAGATGAAAATAGGCTAATGGTTGCAGAAATGGGCTGTTTGGGACAGATACTAGGGGTGAGCAAATTACAAAAGATGAGAAATGAAGATATCAGACAACGGATTGGGCTAAAAGATAATATTGTAGAAAAGATTAGAAGAAGAAGATCAACATGGTTTAGACAGGTGTGCAGAATGGAAAACAACCGATGGCCATACAAAGTTCTACACAGAAAGATACAGGGAAAAAGAAGAAAAGGAAGACCGGATAAACGGTGGATTGACAATATCAAGGAAGACCTCGAACTAAGATAAATCAACATCGCAGAAGCTGAAAGACAAACCAAAGAAAGAAAACATTGGAAACATTTCCTATCTAGCTATTGCCGCAATTAGCTGGCAGAGACCCGAGGTGATGATCAGTGACTTATTTTATTTAAGCAAGATAGTAGCAAGACAATTCTTCGTTTTCGACGGGTAACTGAGACAACTTCATAGCATAATGTATTCCTGCTTCGTATAATAATAATAATTCGATCCGTGACAAAGGTGCAAACTGAACATGATTTCCCCACTCGTTCGACATCCGCCTGTACTGATCGCTGTTGTTCTGACTGTGTATCTTCTTTGCTGTGCAGTGTGCTCCACGATATACAACGGAGTGTTCGCTTTATTCGGGTCGTCCACCCGACCGACCATCCAGCGCACCGTCAACACCTTCGCTCGGCGCTTTCAGATGCCTTACGTGACCGTCGGAGCTCCGTCCAGCGACTGGAACCACACGCAATACGCCTTCACGATATTCATGAGACCGCGCTATCACAAGCCAGTGCTCGATCTCATCACCTACTTCAAATGGTCAAAAGTGTACTACATCTACAACACAATCGACGGTATGTAAACAATTGACAATCGCCAGCGCTATAATATTGGAAGATTATCACAGTCACCGTCATACTTATTTTTCTGATTTGCCTCTGGTATACTTACATCGATTGCATAAGCTTAGCAGCAACAGTTGGATGTACTGTATAAGTACTTCATTTGCTTTACCTTTGGTTCTCTTTATTTGTTCCTCGGCTACCACTACGTAGCATTATGGCAGAAAACTCACTTTATGTCAAAATGTCTGGCGTTGTTATCAAGCCGAAATTATATTGATGTGTTTAAATAGTAATGTCGGAAAATTCCTGCTGCTTGACCGCCAGAAGTGAAACGGCGAAGAACTTAAAAATGGTTTAATATCTGCTGACCATCTCATCACAATCGCTCTTAAATTCTAAAACTCATTTTTGCAATAAGAAAGGACGTGGTAAAATCGTGGTTAAATGATGGGGCATCTTAGATTGAGAATATATATATATATATACAGGGTGTAAAAGTGAAAAGGGCACCCCTTTATGATATTTAATATCTCGGCTGCATGTATAGCGATTTCAATGAAATTTATAGGCCATATACCTGGGAATGTTTTTGATGTAAGTGCCAAATTTCATGCTGATATCTTTAGAGTTTGCTAAAATATGGCCAAAAAACTAAAGTGACCCACATTTTGAAATTGACATTGGAATATAACGTCGCGACGAAAACAACGCTATTTTTAGAGTAAAAACGATACATTTTCTTATGACGTTATATTCCGTTGTCAATTTCAAAATGTGGGTCTCTTTAGTTTTTTGGCCTTATTTCAGCAAACACTAAAGATATCAGCATGAAATTTGGCACTTACATCAAAAACATTCCCAGGTATATGGCCTATAAATTTCATTGAAATCGCTATACATGCAGCCGAGATATTAAATATCATAAAGGGGTGCCCTTTTCACTTTTACACCCTGTATATAAGAAATAAACGCTTCTCCAACCAAAAGCTCGGAAAATGGCGTCGGAAGTCTTATTTTAAAAAGGTTCAGTCTGACAACGATCAGAGACAAAATATCAGCAGCAAATTATAGGACTCACAAAAACGTAAAGAGAAAAACCAGAGACAGAGAAGCACGTGAATTATTCCCCAAATGTTTAAACTTCTTCGCTGAAAAAATGACAAATAGAGAGGATGCATTGATATAAAGGAAATCTCATTTGAAAATAGGACCCTCGACAACAATGCTTTTGCTGGTGGCTGTCATTGACAAAGTGGCGGACGTTGCCGAAGAAGAGGTGGTCTCTAAATTATATATATATACGCCGTGAGACATAAAAACGAAGCCTTTTTAAATTTTGGCAATAGCTTTGTCAAATTTTGGCCAAAAGCTTTGAACGATGTAGCTGAGAGAACTTCCAATAGATTTGCTTACAGGATGCTCACCGCATATACAGGGTGTGTCAATAAATCCCGTTCGATTTTGAAGCGACGTAACTTTCTTAATATTTAAGGTACGAAGGAAATAAAAATTCAAAAGTTGAGAAGATTTACTGGAGAATTAGAAAATCTAACTTAACTAACATTGCTCTAGCACATGACGAAGAAAAACGGTAACAAACAGGTAGACCCAAAATTGACGTAGGCCTAATTAAAGCATTAACATACGATGCGTCACGTAATCGCTTAAAAACAAAGTTTGCTACAGACTACGGAAGGTAGTCTTAGTCCAAACGATGTTCAATGTGTCCCTCTTTAGCCCAAATAACCAGTAAAATCTGTCCAACCACAACAAAAGATTCGCGACGTGGATCATCCGAAAGAAGTGCTAACATTTTTTTGGGATAAGATCTGACAGGATATGATAGACAAAGCGATTGACCAGTGATTGTGTAAAATTTTACTGGTTATTTGGGCTAAAGAGGGATACATTAAACATCGTTTGGACTAAGACTACCTTCCGTAGTCTGTAGCAAACTTTGTTTTAAGCGATTACGTGACGCATCGTATGTTAATGTTTTAATTACGTCAATTTCGGGTCTACCTGTTTGTTGCCGTTTTTTCGTCATGTGTTAGAGCAATGTTAATTACGTTAGATTTTTCGAATTTTCGAGTAAATCTTTTCAACTTTCGTATTTTTATTTCCTTCGTACCTTAAATATTAAGAAAGTTACATCGCTTCAAAATCGAACGGGATTTATTGGCACACCCTGTATTGTCTATATAGCAATTGTATCTTACGAAGCAAAACACACTTCATTTACACAATATACATTTGGCAGGGGTAACAGTAGTGAGGGGCTGGCAGGAAGCATCGTCTGCTGCAGCGCGTCACGGTAGTAGTCACGTCGTTCACATTGACACCCGTCTCTCAATAAAGACGAGACCGATCCAGCCCAGTGTGGATGCAGCAATAGATACAATTACCGATTTTCTGAACGTTGGACGTGTGCAAAGCAGTCTGTCGTCTGTAATGGCGTGTTTCTTAAGCACAATCGGAGCGTCAATTCGGTCATTTTGCAGGTCAACTGGTGATGCCACTGTGAAGACACTTCTCGTCGGGCGCGTTATTCACGATGATCTGCATTTGAAGTGCCTGAAGAAGCGGAGTTGACTGCAATCAATTGCTTCGCTCGTTTCACGCGATCAAAGCAGTAGTTGCACAACTTATCTTCAGCAGAAGTTGACTTTATCTTCTTTTTGACTGACAAGAGGGTTTGGTCTTTAAGTGGCGGTCTGTTGCAGGAGATGCTTCCTGTCATCCGCTATCTATTGTATGGTTAATGCTACCAAATGTATGTCATGTATTGCATAACTGCGCTGTGCTTTGTTCTACAGAATGCAGATGTTATAAATACTATACGTGGTAAGCATTCTGTGAATGAATGTGCTGGAAATTCTCTCAGCTACTTCGCTGCCGAGTGTTATCAGGTTTGGCCAAAATTTGAAAAAGCTCTTGCAAAAATAAAAGGAGCTGGTTTTAATGGCTCAGTGTGTGCATGTAGGCCTATGTATGCATGCATGAATGTATGTATGTATAGGCCTACTATATATGAGGGAAATAGTCTGAGTTGGTGGATGTGATTTAACAAAATGGCGCTAATAATAGCAGCACACAAGATAAAAATATTCTGTATTAGCAGAAATATTATGACAAAGCCATCAACAACGACAAGACAATCGGAGTCTTATGAACAAGTAATATGACGATTTGGAATCGAAGAACTCATTTGCAATTTTTGCGAACGACAACAAGATAAAATCGAGTATTCGAGTACTATAAGAGAGAGGAATTAAGCGTCAATACAAAGAAACCTGAACTGAGAGAATGATTCATGCAACTGTTTACAAATAAATACATGTCCTTTACGATGGTTCGTGATAATTTCACCGTGTATATGTATATAGAAAAGAGTCAAGATCTATCCCGAACCTCACGGGCTCATAGGCAGCGCTGATCTCCGTTTGTATAGCAGTAGCACTCGGCCAGGCGTCCAGTACCGCGGATACGGGGCTAGTGCATAGATGATAGACCTACAGTATTTACATATGTATATAAGTGTGTGTGTGTGTATATATATATATATATATATATTCATTTATAGTCTGCATATGGTTCGCTGCGTATGCTATCGGACATCGGATCGTCAATCGGCACACATATATTGCGGCATAAACTATCTATATATACAGTATATATATATACATGTGTGTGTTTTATCGGAGAATGCATCTTATCGTGAATGAAGCGTCTCTTTTAATGTTCCGTGTTAGAATTGCGCAGCGTCTTGTTTAGTGACCGGATCCTAAATCGAGTGAATTCCCCTGAACATGATCAAAATATCTTGATACTATAGACCGGATTCTGGCCCATAAGTCTTCCGCAATGGTAATTCGAGCCGTGGTATTTGCGATAAATCTACAGACGACGACGACGACGCATGTCATTTGACCGTAACAGCAGCTTGCCTGCGAATGTGGTTCACTGTGCGTTCCATCGGACATCGGCACGCGTGTACACTGCGCCATTCGATGGCTGTAGTTCGATTTCTGGAATGAAAATAAGAGGAATGAAGTCTAGCTACACGTATAGTATATAGCGTGACCTTCCGTCATTAGTCCGTAGTCGGTTGGGCTTAATCTTCATGGCGTGATCAGGGTTCAAAAACGCCGGTTGCACGGCCAGAGGACCGGCTTTTTATACGCTCTCAATGCATTCGATTGGCATTCTCATTCATATCTATGGAGTGTTGGCGAATGTAATGCTCAGCCTTTTCTCCAGATTGACCTGTGAAACTTATTTTCTTGACCTCCGACCCAGTTTTCTTTCTACTCGCCGTCTTCATCCAGTCTGATCAGATGTAGGCCTAATCTTTCTTCCCACGTCTTCTCCTCCATAATCCGGATGAAGTCCAGTTGCCCTTGTTCAATGTCCATCTGTCTCTCTGTAGCGTCACCATTGCTAACATTCTTCTGTTTCGTTCTTGCGTTGAAAAGTTTAGGAATTCAATTAGAACGCGTCTATTTTCCGTGTCAATCGTTGAATTCGACCGATTGGTTGAGACGTTTTGTACAAAAAAGGGGTTATTCATGGGCGTCGTAATCTCCCCCTTTGGAGTCTCGGAGCGGAGCTCAGACGAAAAATCTGTAATAGTAGATTCGATTCTTGGAATTTCGAGCATATTTTTATCAGCCAAGGTTCCAGAATATGGAGCGCTATCAGTTATGTAAAGCCACACTTGGTCTGATCCGACCAGGGCGTGACGGAGAACTTTCTTAGATTTTCCAGCCGGGTCTGGGGCTCAAAGATTAGGGTAATATCAGATTGCAATCTTGAGCGTCTTAACAATTTTGCGGACTATATAAAACCTTATTGCCTTATCCCCTTATATATAATTTCTCGTCGGTTTTGCAGGAATCTCACAAATAGACTAGACTAGGGGGCTTGGGGAACGTCGTGAGTCCCCACCCCAGCATGATCTGACCTCATCATACGTTTTTGAGAAGCCTACTATTAGAGATAACCCGTGAGCTCTGGTGCATACATTCCAGATACTAATTGCAGACCTATTATCTTAGAGTGGCGGGAAGTTAGAAGAGTGGTAACAACGCTGGACGATGGAGCAGAAGGTCGCGAGTTCAATTCCCGCAGGAACCCTAAGGTCGACTCAGCCTTACTCGCTAGAGGACGGTGGTAAAAACTGCAATACAGTTAAGCATGTTGATTTTGTCTACTATCACCCTACCACGAAAAATTTTATCACCGGTTTTGCATAAATCCCATGACTGGTTCCAGGCCGAATAGGGGACTCAGCCCCGTACTCCTCGTGTTCTCGACCTCTTCTCTCTGCTAGTTTCACCGTGTGTCTGTATGTCCGTCCGATCACCTCTTTCTATCTTGGTATAGAATACTGGCACTATATGTTGCCATTTGCCGACTTTAAAGCTAAATGTCTGATCCCATCTACAGTACAGTGGCGGCTCCAACGGGGGGCCAGAGGGGCCCGTGCCCCCTATTGAGTGCCTGCCCCCCCAGTGGCCCCCTTGTTGGGACCCTATACTTAATGCTACATACATTAAACAACAAACGGTTGGCCCCATGATTAGAAGTTGCCACCCCAACGGCCCCCCACTTGCCAAATCCTAGAGCCGCCACTGCTACAGTATGCTGACCTAATGCTTCCATAGGATGGTTTTACCAGCATGATCACTCCCTCGCTCCCTCTTAGATGCATTCTTGGCAGCATCAGGTTCTTGCGTATTTTATTCATCCCATTAGCCGTACTTTGCTTCCTTCGTCTGCCAACGTTTATCTCCTTTACCATCAATGCCAGTCAGCTTCTTCTTCTTCTTCTTCTTCTTCTTCTTCTTCTTCTTCTTCTTCTTCTTCTTATGTTCTTTCGGTTGTTCTGCGTCTTATTCAAGGTCTGTCAAATAATAATAATAATAATAATAATAATAATAATAATAATAATAATAATAATAATAAAAGAAAAAAGAATAATTCGCGCCAAGGCAGTCCGACCATTACTTTAGAATCAGAATTGGTTTCTATGTCATATTCTCTCAGCAGCTTTCTTAACGTTAATCTGCGCTGAGATCTGGAAGCAATTTGATGCGCTTCATTTCCATTATTATTCTTACATGATTTTGCCTCAGCGTATTCGCATGATTTCAATTGGATGTCGCTTTAAGGGCTGAAGATTCGCTGACTAAACTACTTGTGTATTTATTTGTTCGCCTAACTGTTAGTGTCATTATTATTAGTTTTGCTTCCCTACATTCTTACTTTTAGCATCGGCAAAGCCTTAATAATTATTAAAAGCATAGCGCAGATCATTAATTCCAAAAGTTAGTTGAGCTTCGATTGCGCAGCAGATAGGAGTAGTTCTTTGATAAATTGAGGTTCTACTTACTTACTTTTATGTTCATTTATTTCCTCGTCTTCTGAGTTCCATAGAATGAACAGCCTTGACTGATTTTGTTTCAGCGACATTTATGAAGCGCCATTTTACATTAAGTGACGCTTAAATTCTGTCAACGAAAACGCTAACCGGATTTTGGACGCACCGTCATCTTCTCATATTCATTTTCTTCTTTCAAAAATAGAATTAACTCGGAAATTCTTTGTAAAATGTCATAAATAGATAATGAAAGACAACATAGACGGAAACAAATAGACTGCTGGGAACGCAAATTACGAATATGCGCAAACAGACTATAAGAACATGCACTGTACAACAATCTCGCGCTGACAGACACACACACAAACACAAGCGCATCTTTTTATCTCGACACAAATCACATCAGTAAACTGAATTTCCGTCTGCATTAGAAATAGGTCTACCAATTGGAAGAAACGATAAGGAACAAAATTAAATTGTGCACATTTTGTTTCAGGATTAATATTTAAATAATAATTATTTGTCAACTTATAGATTAATCGCGTGTTTTACGGGCGAACAGCTATAGGCCTAAATGCTAGTGATTGTAATCCTATAATTCTTTGAATTTGTATTATTGCACTATAGCAGTTGATTTTATACAGGTATGCTTTATTTGCGCCTCCTTGTGAGTATCTGCGTAACTGAAAGCTCAAATTATGCTTGAATCACTTTCAATGACTAGCAGCTGACCAAAGCTCAATATTTCAGCTCGAATAAGTTCGTTGCTAGTCTCTCATTTTATCTGCGCAAGACGAACGGACTAAATTTTTACGGCCTAAAATTAAACGAAATAAACTGAGATCGGTCGAATTTTGGTTTAGTAACTTCAGTCTAACCAAACGACCTTTTTCATCGGCGGCGTTTAATAATTGTAAAGTCCTCGACTTGATTCAGTTTTGCCGATTCGTTCTGAGCTTGTTTTCGCTCTCTTCTTCTGTTCAGTCGTGCATTATTTATCGTGTCCTCCTCCTCCTCCTCGATCCTTGTTCTTTGACCCTCCGCCATTTATCTTTGTTAAGTGATTTCTGCAACGAATTCCATTCTTGGCAAATGTCCCTAAATTCTGTCCTTGATGATTTTCCTTCGCGATTTCCTCTCATTTCAGCAATCGACGGCGCTTGATCGGGTCGATGCCCCGGCCAAATATATAGCACTTAATAAAGTTATATATAGGGCATATATATATATATATATATATATATATATATATATATATATATATATATATATATATAATTGTGTGCACTTAATATACATCTAAATTAGAATCAGGCTGCAGTTTACAGTATCGGCCGAAATTGATGAATGAGGGTTATTATAGTAACTTGCTTTGAACCATCCGCTGTAAATCCACCACACCCCCTTATTCCCATATTGCCCCAAATAACATTTATGATCTATGCGAACTCGCAAAGCAAAAGCTAGAATGCTCTATTGATTCTTATTCTTTAGGCTACTTAGTCTTCCAACCTTTGAAGCAGAATTCTAAAGAAAATACGTATACATCATAATCAAAATTCATTACTTGATAACAATGAATGACTTTTACAGTCATCAACTATATGACATAAAGATTCGGCTTATGGCCGATGCTCATACTTAGTTAAGGCCGAAGCCGAATATTATGAAAGCGATTAGGCCGTAGCCGAATGTTGGCCGAATCTGGCAGATTTCTTAGATTCGGCGCCGAAGCCGAAGCCGAACTTCGGTATCTCTCTAATATAAATAGGCTATACTTTATAAACGCACGGAGGTTTCGCACTTTCTGCATATAGAGTCGTGGAAAACTCGATGTTGCTTTGGTTGATGCAATTTCGTTTTATTTTATTTGTAGAAATTAGAAACTAAAATAAATTGAAAATTTCTTTTTGTGCACATAGATTTTGTGTCTAAATGTTTTAGATTGTTTTGTGGTTCATTACTTCGCTATAGAATTTTTCATAAGAATAAATTGCTTCATTTCGATTATTCGATCTTCAATGGGCTTAACATTCGTTCTTTCAGAATGATTGGCTGGCATTAGATTTAAGTTTTATCGCAGAATGAAACCGCGTTACATTTAGGCCTACAGCAGTGTTTAATCTAGGCCGTTTCCGGGGGGAAATTGCCCTTCGCCCTCCCCCGGAAATTTCAAATTCCCCCGGAAATTTTGAATACTACATGGACTAACAGCGGCCCCTAGCAGAATTCCCCCCGGCTTTGTCAGTTTCCCTCCGCCCGGCTTTTTCAGTTCCCTCCCCCCCCGGAGTCCAGAAGTCTAGATTAAACACTGGCCTACAGTGATAAATCGAACAATAGTGATTTCACAGTTGAATTTTTGTATCAGAAATGCTGCTTATAACCTTTGACCTATTAAGTCTGTGTTGCCGATAGTACAATAGATAGACACTAAGATGAGAACTTCAGAAAACAATCGTGAATTAATTCAACAATTTTAATAGAGACAAAATAAGACGTGCAACAGAGCACAGGTAACAGTAATTATGATATGATTAATGGGATTATCAATACTTTGTTACCCATCGACAGCATCAAGCTAATGGCCATGATGGTTTAGTTGGATCATTATGAAAATGTATAATCTGAATGAACATAGAAAACAATAAGAAAATCTGATAAAATGGATCCAAGTCTCGTTGCATAGGCTATAAAATGAAAACTAGAGGACCATGGCTAGTTCTACATTATTCTGACTCTATGTTCTAAGCACCAACGGCGACCAGACGAGCACATTCTAACAGAAACAGTTATATAGCAACATTCGCTTTTTTCGGCGCATAATTCTTTTTAATGTATGTTTTGTATGCTTAGGTTTATCGCGAATTGAATATATGCATTCAGTTCTCAATCGTGATGACGTCATAATTGACATTGACGTCATGCGCATTCAGGTAGAACGGTGTCACGTCGCTCTTCGCCAACTGGACGCACGTGATCCGACACCTGGCGACAGGTTCATCGTCCTCGACATTTTCCCCCTTCCTGCTCTTCAGTCAGTTCTCAGACAGGTCTGGCTATAGCTGCTGATTCGCTGTTGCTATTTCTCTCTGTACTGATTTCTTCCTTTGGTCTGAGCAACTCTCTCAATTTCAATCAGCATCATCACCATCATCATCATCATCATCATCATCATCATCATCATCATCATCATCATCATCATCATCATCATCATCATCATCATAGTTCACATTATAATTAAATGCATCTGATCACTTCAGATGTTTCGTTATATTTGACTGACATCCATCATCTATGATACTTCCAATGGCAACAGTATCATCTTGTTCTTTGATATCACCATCTCGTCATGTCTCGTTTTGATTTGATATAAGGACTTCATAGAATATCGAGTTAAATTCATTTATCTTTATCAGATACAAAATGTCGGAATGAATCGAGGAAACTACCATTATGTCTTGTCAGGCCTGGTAAGTTTAACGAAATTTAATTTGCGCAACGACATGGTTTCCATCAAAATAAATGTTATTATTGCAAATTTAGAAAATAGTTGTAATATTTCATGCGTTATGTTCGGATCTATATCGTTCGTATTTCTGGTATCAATAGATCCTTTTTCTGAAAATATTTCTAAAACGTTCAGAGATATTGCAGATGCGTGGGTCTTAGATACGTTAATCTTCATGATTTCTCTCTCTCTCTCTCTCCATATATATACCTATACATTTATATATATATGACATCAGATCGTTATATATGATAAATATATATATATATATTAATCGTTCTTCATATGATAAATATATATATATATTAATCTCCTTTCTCTCTCTCTCTCTCTCTCTCTCTCTCTCCTTATATATATATAATATATACAACTATATATATGCATATATATAGTGTTTATGGTGTTGTATATCTTATGTATATCTTTGCTCTCTATCTATCTATCTATCTATCTCTATCTCTTACTGCCTCTATATGTTTCTGTAGGGACGCTGTATATTTTATTTATAAAGCAGAGTGCTAGCGCGTGAAAGATGTATATCTAGCATTCTAGCCTTAGGCCTATAGACAGTGTAACGCATGAGGACAGATGCAAAGACAAGAGGAAGACAGTGAGAAAGTGCATGATGCATTCATCCGTCAATCGCTTAAGACTCTCATCGCTTACCGTTTCCTTCCTTCCTTCTCGGGGACTTGTGTTCCGAGTGATTCGGTCACAGGTCCTAGCAACAGAGTGCCCATGAAAGTGATGAAACAAATGAAACGTGACATTGTATAGTTTATCTGGACTATTTGAGTGGCGTGCTACATCACGTTGGCTTGTAGTCTTATGTGAACAGAACGTGGGAGTCGACAGCGGGTGTTTTCTGAAAATTATGTCGCAGGTTAAACACACTGCGACCAATATTTGAATGCTATAGTCGCGTTTTAGTAAAGACTTCGAGTGATTATAGTGAGTGAGTACACTTCGCCAGCGTGTTGCATTTTCTGCATATATACTTAAAATTTGATTACTGAGTGCAGTGGCGGTTCTAAGAATTCTTGGTGGAGTGGACGCAAGGAATTTTCAGTTAGTTGATGGGGAATGCAATGAAATTATAGGAAGTTGGTGGTGGGGATGAAATGAAATCCCGAAAAAGATTGAAAAGCAAAAATGCTGATGACAAGCGAAAAGCAAACAAATCCCGGTGGGGATGCGTCCCCATTCATCCCCAACGTGGGACCGACACTGAGTGTAAAGTTACGAAAATGCGCACAATCGCGCTCAACTGTTTGACTCAAATTCAATAAGTGACTAAAATTGACAGAATGCTTTGATTGTGCATCTGCTAAATGTCGCAAAAAATATGTTGTTATTGTGTACACGAAACTTCGTGTGAGATGCGATAATTCATTCATCATTAGGGCCTATTATATTCAGGACGCAAAAATAAAAAAATTATTTTAATTTCCAATATCCTTTTATTTGTACTTGATGCGTAAGGTATGTATTAAAATAAGTAGGACTGTATTGTTTTGACCTTGCATTTTGTCATGGTTGATTCGAGTAAAAAGAGATTTTCTGTAAGCCTGTTGCATTTTCAGATTTCATTAATATGAAGGCAAAACTTGTTAGTGCCTCAACGCTTAATAACTTAGGCCTTAGGGCAGATGCGCATAGTCATTACCCGAAGGCATCGAATTAAACGGTCGCTGAATAACCTGCCGTACTCCGGCGAATATTATGAAGCCACAGTCAATAATTATTATTTAGCTATATTAATTCAGTTAGGTTGAGTTTAAGTACATTTTCAGAATATTTGTGCGAAATTTACCGTAATGACTCGTATTAACCGAATTGCATTGCTCTGCTTTCACGTCTTTCTCAGTAGAAATAGACTGTCAGTAGCCTATTAAGAGAATGATGTCGTAATTTGCGTAATCAATCAATTATAATTATTATCGATCTGTAGTACTTCGGTTGATGGGTCAAAGTACTGAGTTGTGATCGGTTTTGATCGCAGATTATGTTGTTTGTGCAATTAAGCGCATCTGCTTTGCTTCTTTGGTCAATCTTTAATCGCTATTCTTTATATTATGAGGCATGATATAAAGAAGAATATATGATTCAAGATACATGACAGACTAAACTAATCCCACAAAGATGATGCAACAGGGATACGGAAAAGTCGCATAGTTGATATGCCCTAGATCAGTTGATGCAGCGTGCAGTGGGTTGCTTGGTGTTCCAGAAATGTATAATTGAAGTCTATTTCAGACTAAAAGTCGTTATTTGAAATGGCGTCATGCTCTAGCAATTATTGTAAATAACCATAGGAAATCAGTAAATTGCTCGTTTAGTTTTGCAATCGAGACCAGTAGGCTAATGGTGGATCTACGATTTACAGGAAATGGAGGAACTCGATCTCGAGGACTTTCGACACGGCGGTGCCAACGTAACTGGTTTTCGACTTCTCCGACCTGATTCTCCGAGGACGAGGGAGGCCGACAGAGAATGGAAAAAGCTCAATCTCAAGTACTCGAAAGGCTCCGAAGGAGGAAGAAAAATCCCAGTGAGCACGTATTTTGCAAAATTTAATTCATTCAACAAATCGCTCTCTTTCGATATCCGCCTACTAGACTTATTCGTGTCATCATATGCAATCAGAATAAACTAATTTTTCATTTCTAGAACTTTTACGAATTACAGCATAAAGGTCTACTAATGATATTCTAAGATGACAAACCTTAAAGAGTGGTGTTGATGGTGGCGGTTGTGGTAACGGTTGTGAGTTGATATTGTTGTTGTTGTTGCTACTATTGCTGTGACAGTAGTACAATAGAATGGTATTTACGTTCGAATTATTAGATTAATTTTAAATATTGTCACATTTTCTAGTAGTATCAATGTTACTAAAATATAATTTAATTTGTGGTGTTATTTCTATAGTTGGATGCAGCTCTGGCGATTGACTCACTGACGACGCTGGCGAAGAGCTTGAATCAGATGATAGACCGAGATCATAATGTGCTCGGAAATGTCTTCCGTAGAGGTCAATTCTACAATAACAACGAACGCGGAATCAACTGCAAGTCATCGAACTTCTCTCCTTGGCAATATGGACTGAAGATACTAGAGAACATCAAAGCGGTAAATTCCACAGGTTTCTTTTAAAAATCCATTAACTTCAAACGTTTATAGGCCTACATTGTGTCCCAATTGAAGTAGCATCATTTTACAAATCAATATAACTTCAACAAATTTTATTTAAAATTTATAAAACTTTATTCACTTTAAATATAATCATAATCTATTCTACACAAAATCTGAAAATTTCAAAAAGTCAGTCGTTCAGTTTACGAAATATTAGTTTTTTAAAAATTTGAACCGAAAACGCAAGTTTCCACAATGGGAAAATCACCAGTGCAACTTAACTTGAGAAAACGCTGCGAAGAAAACGGAAACGAGTCTTTTTTCGATCAACCTCTAGCAGCGCAGTAGTTTTTACGGGGTTTGGATAAAAGTTTAGACTTTTTTCAATGCTAAGAATTTTGATCGGCGCATGGTATCTGTGCTACTCAAAAACAACAGCCATTAAAAATATAGCATATCCTAGGATTCTTAAAAACCCACGCATGGATCTTTCAATCTCTTTCATGCAATGTATCTTTCATAGTTAAGATTCAAGGAAATTGCTATCTTACTGACGTTATTGACATCACTTTTAGATCTTGTACAGATCAGTACATGGGATGATCGATAGCATACTCCCAAGAAATGGCGAATTCACGTGGGAATGACATTCAGTCATAGCAAAATTTCATGTTACCATTTCTGGAACTGGTAAGGTAAAAGACATGGTCCAATGGTTCAATAATTCTCCCCATTCATACAGGATTCAGGTCTTTTGTAATTTCAGGTCAATTTCAGCGGAGCCTCCGGGGAAGTTGCCTTCGATGCCAGAGGCCATCGGAGAAATTACACTTTCGACATTCTCTCGCAACGAGTTGACAGCGATCCAGTGAAGGTCAAAAAATACCGGCGAACTCTTGTTGAATCGTCACCAATCTGATCTTCGTAATAATAAACATTAGACGACCAACATATTTATGAAAATCATAGTTGCACATTCATTTCTGAACCAAATAGAAAGATTAATTGCATATTTGATTTGGCCATACTGTATAAGAGCGAACTTTGACATTCAGACGATTCGACGATGTGAGTGAAATAACTGAGTTAGCGTCACACGGTGGAGGACAGATTCGCATAGACGGCGAATGAGAGGAGGACAACTGGCCTTCTTTTCTTTTATTATCTCGAGAAATTCGACGAAAAGTTTCTGGTTCGATTCCATCTTACAAGCTGTAGGTTCAATTCTAATTGAAATATTATTTTATTTCAGATCGGTCAGTGGAATCCATTAACGGGTTTAGTTATCAAGAAACATCCAGAAATCAATTCGTCAGAACAAGAGTTGCCGACCAATAGAACGCGTCGAGTAACGACCATTCTGGTATGTTCATGGAAACGAAGGTGATGATGACGACGACAGTGGTGGCGGCGGCGGTGATAACAATAGCAGAATATAGGCAGTGCCGTTTTAAGAAGTTTGGGGCCCTAGGCATTTTTTAAAAAGTTATGATGGCCTTTTTGCTTATTCTGCTTTTGGAAAAAATAAATAAAAATCAGACAAAATAAAGCGGTGATGATTGTTTGCACTTTATTTATTTCACCTCCCACGGGGCCCCTCATATATCGCGGGACCCTAGGCACGTGCCTGCCATGCCTATGCCTTAAACCGACCCTGGTGGAGGGTGACGGTAGTGGCGGCATAAATTGATCTCTCTCTATCTAGTATCTATCTATCTATCTATCTATCTATCTATCTCTGTATATATATGTGTGTGTGCCCCTAGTCCCCTACATAATATATATATATATTGTTATTCCTTTCTGACTTTGCACTCGAACAGAAATTTCCTACTGGATAAATTTGAGAGTCGGTGTATTTTTGAGGACAGGCCTAAGTTGAAAACTTTTTTAAGAGTGAGAATTCAGAACAATCCTGCCTACGATTAATTATATTTGATAATTCAGTTCGTTATTTCAAACCGTTCAAATAATTAGACGCTCAGAATCCTGCGCAGGTCTGTCCTCCTTAACTATGAGGTAATTTTACTTACCTACTAATTGATTTACCTACTGAATGGTATTCCGTGGTGTACAAAATACCTATGACCATTCCTATTTAGTCTGATCCTTACATCATGTTGAGGAAGCGGAAAGCGGAAGAGAATGGTTTGGAGTTGACTGGGAACGACGCCTTCGAAGGCTACTGCGCCGATCTGGCCAAGATGGTCGCCGAACTCGTTCACTTTGACTACGAGATTCGACTCGTCAGAGACAACAAGTACGGAGAGAAAATGCCCGACGGAACGTGGAATGGGATGGTGGGAGAACTCTCGCGCAAGGTAACTCTACGAAAAGTCACTCACTGGAACGATCATATCTTATGAAATATTTATATTTGCCCTAAGTCAGTAAATTTTTCGGCTGAATTGAAATGCATGCAGAATCTAATCTCCACATTTGCCGACAGAATGACAAGAGCTCCTAAAAGTGTGGGCGTCACGTACCCAACTATATCCCCCTTTGATTGATCAGAATATAAACGCTTAGAATTAGTGAGATGAATTAGTTCTAACTATTAGTGTTTAGCAGCTTAGCAAGAGTTTACGTTTATGCAGGGATGGATCGACATTAATTTTCCGAAAAGGCAAGCAAACGCACTTCGAGATTTAAAAAAACAGACCCCAGAGATTAGAGAATAGTTTTGCATCAAGAGATTTCATCTGCCGATATTAATATTAATGTAATAAATAACAACTGAATTCTAATTAGTTTTGTAAGATTTCTCGTGTGTTGAAAATTGTCGAATCTTCTGCAGTTATTTATCAACATATAACGGCTCTCTTATTACATTTCAGTTCTTCGTAATTTTGTACTATGAATGTAGCCTATCTGATTTTTTACTCATTCATATTTGAAAATCAATTTAGGCGCTATATCAATTGATAGCGGTTAGATACTGTGGCGGCTGAAAGTTTTATGACTTTGGCCTAACTGCTTTATTAAAGGAGGCTGATATAGCGATTGCGCCGTTGACTATCTCTTCGATGCGCGAAAGGGTGATTGACTTCTCGAAACCCTTCATGAACCTCGGCATCAGCATCATGATCAAGAAACCGGAGAAGCAGAAGCCGGGGGTGTTCTCCTTCATGAGTCCGTTGTCCTACGAGATCTGGATGTGCATCGTCTTCTCCTATCTGGCGGTCAGCGTCGTTCTGTTCGTCGTCAGTCGATTCAGTCCCAACGAATGGCAGATAGAGGACAGCAGTCAAGGCCCGACCTTCGTCAACGACTTCACCATCATGAACAGCCTCTGGTTTGCGCTCGGGGCCTTCATGCGCAGGGGATGCGAGGTCTGTCCTCGGTAAGACACCTCCGTTGATTTCATTCAAGTTCGACTGTCTCGATCAGCGTCCCTCGTAGAGCGCGTCGCGAGAAGGACCACTACGTTCCCTCCAGAGGAGAAATTCGGCCGATGATTAATTATTCAATACAACGAGTTTATCTTTCGCCTACAAGGCTATTGTCATATCGGGTCATAGAGGACTAAAAGGGCGACTATTTAAAATGTAGAGAAGTGGTTAGAAACCTGATATGAGTTGATGAGCGGTGGTCATTCGGAAAATGGAGAAAGTTGTGCAGTCGCTTTGGAGACCATTTCGTTTGCCTATTGTATTTTGTTTCGCCCCGGTCAGGTATTGATCCTCAGTGCTCATGTTTTAAGATATATTTCAACTGATGATGAAGATATCACTACACTTCTGCTTAACTGGGAGGGGCTCAGGAGAGGAGGCTGGACATCTCCTACTCGGACCCAGGGCGGTAGAGAGATTTCTGCCAAACCAATGAAAAATGTTTATCGAGGAGATAAGGATGATTGTCGATACGTTTTCTTGAAGTCCTGGCAAATGGCCCCAGAACTCTAGTTTAACTATAATTAGGGCATACTCTGATCAATTAAATCAATTCTGTGAAAGGTTAGGTAGTAAGACATCTGTTATTAATATAACGCAGAAAATATGAGAACGGCCGGTGTCCAATTACTCCTTGGGATACGTAGACACAAATTTGAATGAAAAAATGAAGGACCTATACATTTCCTCCTCCACTGCTTTTCCCTCCTCCGCTTTTCTCTCCCTCCCCTCCATTCCCTTAAAGGCTTTTACTTACTACGCCCCTCCCACACCTTTTAATTTGACCGAATGGAACTCGCCAGGTGCGTTGAAGTCGCCTTCATTCTGATTTCTGAAACCATCGCTACTTCACTGCCACCAAACGCTTTAATGGGATTTGTTCTTTTTGGAATTCTGTTTACAGATCGCTGGCTGGTCGTATAGTTGGGAGCTCTTGGTGGTTTTTTACGCTGATCATTATCTCGTCGTACACGGCTAATCTCGCTGCGTTCTTGACGATAGAACGGATGATGACCCCGATCGAGAGCGCCGATGACCTGGCCAAGCAAACGGAGATCGCGTACGGAACTCTTGACGCCGGATCAACTAAAGATTTCTTCAGAGTAAGTGACAGCGTATCAGCTGCATGAACTTCTATAAAAGATAACTATACGGTGCTTCGTACCAAATTAATAATAGCAAGTGACCATGATTTTTTCTTGATTCTGAGGTCAGGAGTTTTCTCAGGCGTGCGAGATAATTTTTACGAAAGTCACGTCGGAAGATTCGCTAATCACAGTGATGTGTATGCAATTGAGGATCATAAACTTAGGACCTATCTATGAACAGATGTCTCGATTGAAGACTCAGAAATAACGGGTTTAACAGAAGGAACCAAGGAGGCAAGGGAGACCCAGAAACAGCTGGATAGATAACATCATGGAATGGACTAACATGAAAGGAAAGCCACTAATGGAGGCAGCGAAAGAAAGAAAACAGTGAAGAGTTGTTGTTCAACGTGGCAGCCAATGCATTTTGTAGCCTATTGATTGCAATTTGTTAATGGAGGCTTTGGGAGGGTTATAGTAGAGAGAGTTACAGTAATTTAATTTGGATTGGACTATTGAGGTGGCAATTGTGGAGGCAGTTTTGGTATCGAGGCAAGGACGTAGGCGACAAATGTCACGAATATGAACATAGCAGGCTTTTGAAAGTTTGGAGATTTGTGATTCGAAGTTTAGAAAAGAATCAAATTTGAATCCGAGATTTCTTACAGTTGGAGCAGGGGTTATTGTGGTGTCAGGAGCCAAAACTAGCTAAGGATTGTCAATTTTTTAGTTGTTGAGGTATTCCAATTAAAAGAAACTCTGTCTTAGATGGGTTGAGAGCGAGGAGATTAGATGACATCCATGCAGAGATTGTTGAGAATTGAAATTCGAGCTCAACAATAGATACATTAAATGAAGGAAGTGAGAAGGAAAGGAATAGCAGAGTGTCATCGGCATAGAGTTTGTGATTAAAATTGAAGGAATTAATTAAAGAGGAGAGCAGTGTGGTGTAAAGGCTGAACAGTACAGGCCCAAGAACAGATCCTTGATAATAGCAACAAGTACGAAAACGATGATCAAGATGATCACGATCGCTGAATATAGACAATTATTAGTAGGAGCCTATTAGGCAGAATCAGAGAAGCATTGGGAATGCCAGTAGCTGCCTACTCCTCAAATGCCCATAACCCTCCCCCAGTAGTAGTAATAAAAGCAAACGTAAACAGTGTAATGTGGTGAAAGCGATTAGACGGGGCGGGACGATGGCAGAAGTGGTTAGAAGCTGGGCAGGCACGCTGACGGAACAGGTTCAACTCCAGTAGGAGCATCTAAGGTCGACTCAGCATTATTCGTTCGAGGGCGGTTGTAACATCGAATTGAGGAGCAGCGTACGCTGCGAAGTAAAGCGCGGGCCTAGACGCTTGGCTGGCAATCTACTCTGTGCTAATGATGTTTGCCACCGTATGCCTAAGAGACCGGAGATCAGCACGGGCCCCAACGCTCGAATTCGGGCATGGGGAAACTTTACTTTACTTTACTTTTACTTTAGACTACTATTGGCATGATGACATTACATGATCTCATCAGTTACTGAGAGAGCTATAGTTACACATAAGTACTATAGGCGCCCTGTGTTCAAAATCGTCATGCTGCGTTAAACGTCGGCTGTTCCCTTCTGCCCTTTAGACGTCTAAGATACCCGTCTACGAGAAGATGTGGTCTACGATGTTGGGCAATCCAAACGTCTTCATGAAAACGACGGATGAGGGCGTCCAGAGGGTGCGGAGCTCAAAAGGCAAGTACGCCTTCCTACTCGAGTCAACGATGAACGACTACGCGAATCAGCGCAAGCCGTGCAATACGATGAAGGTCGGCGACAACCTCGATTCGAAAGGCTACGGCATCGCCACTTACATCGGGTCCGACCTCAGGTCAGTTGGACACAGAGACGCAATCGAGTGGTCGTTAATGACGTTCGTCACAAGCATCGAGTCTTAATCGCTTTTCTCTCTCTTGACGTATCCTGGCCGATTGGTCCTTTGTTCACCGGTGTAGCCACGGGGAACGAGGACCGGACCCCCTATTCTGCCTGGGCCCGGTCGTGGGATTTGCGCAAAACCGTAGAAAAATTTGGGAGGAGGGAGATAAGTAACATGATCGAAGAGAATACGTGAATGTGTGAGCGATTCGGCAAGTGGGGAGAGGGGCCGTTTGGGTGGCAACTTCTAAGCAAATGGACAGTCCACCAGCATACGGTAATATCAACAAGAACCGTGTTGCTGAAATTTGAGAAAGTTTCCGGAGTTAGAAACATTAATTTCTAACCAAGACTGACTCTGACTGAGGAACTCAAGCATTGGTCTCTGTGAAAAAAGAGTGGCGGCTCCACATGAGGGCCCGGGGGCGTGCCCATATTGAATGTCTGGCCCACTGTCCCCGTTGGGATTCTATACTTATACTTACTACTGCATACCTATCAACAAATGGTTGAAATGGTTGGCCCCATGCTTAGAAGTTGCCACGCCAATTAACGGCCCCTCTCCCCACTTGTCAAATCCTGCAGCCGCCAATGGTCAAAAGACTAGATGTGAAATAAAGTCCTTATAAACAAGATTTTACTCGTCAGAATTTAAAACCGGAGTTACGCCAATGCCTTTGATAGACCTAACTACCTTACCAGTGGCGGCTCCGGGATTTGGCAAGTGGGGGGCCGTTGGGGTGGCAACTTCTAATCATGGGGCCAACCATTTGTTGTTAGATATGTAGTATTAAGTATAGGGTCCCAACAGGGGCCACTGGGGGCCAGGCACTCAATAGGGGCACGGCCCCCCGGACCTCCCTGTGGAGCCGACACTGTACCGGACTGCTGAGAATGCTGGACATCCAACTGTCATTCTTCGAACTTTTCTAAGGACGAAACGTATTCAACGGTTTTAAATTCTGACGAGTAAAATCTTGTTTATAAGGACTTTATTTCACATCTAGTCTTTTGACCATTGGCGGCTGCAGGATTTGACAAGTGCGGAGAGGGACCGTTGGGGTGGCAACTTCTAAGCACGGGACCAACCATTTGTTGATAGGTATGCAGTAGTAAGTATAGACCCTAAGTATAGGATCCCAACGGGGACACTGGGCCAGACATTCAATATGGGCACGCCCCCGGGCCCTCATGTGGAGCCGCCACTGCTTTTGGCACAAAGGTCAATGCTTGAGTTCCTCAGTCTTAATTAGAAATTACTGTTTCTAACTCCGGCAACTTTCTCAAATATCAGCAACACGGTTCCTGTTGATATTACCGTATGCTGGTGGACTGTCCATTTGAAATCGTGTGGCGGCGGCTGGTCTGAAATATAATTCGTCGAGCAATGTGAGGACAAGAGATATTTATGGACAAAAAGGTCAAAACCAGTGATGGTTTGTACCTCATCTGATGAAAGCAGTTTCAGTATAAATTCATGACGACAGAGGTAATGCTGACCAAGTCACTATAGTGACCTACACAGAAGGCATTTAACCTTATTTTAGAACTAAAAGCTTCGATATTTTGTTTCACAGTTCCTCAGTATTTGCTGATTTTATACAACTTCATATTTCACAGAGAGAAGATCAATGTCGCCGTTCTTCAGCTGCTAGAAAAAGAACAATTACAGAAATTGCAAAAGAAATGGTGGTATGATAAAGGAGAATGCGTTGTCGAGTCGGACAGCAAGGTATATATTTTTACCATCCTATTTGTATATTTTTGAGGGGCGGGAAGTTAGAAGAGTGGCAACAACGCTGGACGATGCAGCAGAAGGTCGCGGGTTCAATTCGCGCAGAAGCCCTAAGGTCGACTCAGCCTTACTCGCTAGAGGGCGGTGGTAAACTGAGGAGCGGCGTTAAGCTGCGAGGTAAAATGTGGGTCTGTGGAAAGTAATGGGAACCTACCCCAGATTAATGGATTATACCACCTACGCCGCTGATTGCCCAGGCTGGAGATAAGCACCGGAACTCAACGCTCGGACTCGAGTACGGGACCTAACTTTACCTTTACCTTATATTTTTCGACCTCGAGGAACCAGTTGACAGTCGACACACATAAATTTTAATCTCCAGACATTTTTGTTTAGAAGACCTTCGGGAATTAAGTACCAAGGGCATAATATATACAGTAGGGCTCAGGGGCGTAGTGACTGGGAGTATATCGGTATATATACCCCCAACCACAAAAAAATCAGTCTACCTTAAAGTTTTTCATGTGATTTATATGCGGTTATATGTGGTTTATAGTTAAGATTTATACCCACCCAAAATATGTATACCCTCCCAAATCAAATTCTTGGCTACCCCCTGGTAGGCCTGTGTGTGTGTGTGTGTGTGTGCGAGAGAGAGAGAGAGAGAGAGAGAGAGAGAGAGAGAGAGAGAGAGAGAGAGATTAAATTAAAGTTAGAATTTTTTCTATTCTTGTAGAATTATTTGTTTACGTCTCTTTTTAAACAGTGTTAGGTTCGGTATACTTTTAATCTTAATAGGGGATAGACTCGAGGATGGCGGTCTTCAGACATTACACTCAGCTAATGATGTCGCAGTCAAATGGCTGACTCTTTCAGCACATGAAGCATACGATAATAATAATACCGTAATCGATGTCATTTATACATGTAATTATTAGAAAAAGCAATGGCCCAAGCACTGAGCCCTGTGGCACTCCAATAATAACTCTTGCCCATTCCGAATGGTCACCCCTTATGCCAACCTTCTGTCTTCTTCCATTCAACCAATTTTTAATCCATCTGAGAATATTATCTCGTATTCCACAAGACTTCGGTTTGGCAGCAATCTTATGAGGGGTACTTTATCAAAAGCTTTGGCAAAATCTAAATATGTCTACTGTCTTGCCCTCGTCTATATAGCTTATCATAAACGTCCTCCAGAAAGTCTAACAGGTAATAGATAATAGATTAATCTAATAGACAAAGAAGGATCGAGCTAGCTAAAGAGAGGTATGCAGACTGACTTATAATTGGTTCTGTATACTAGTTCCGTCTGTGCGTTTGATGTGTTTCCAGAGCAGTGGATCATCGCAGACGTCTCTGTCCTTAAGCAACGTCGCCGGAATATTTTACATCCTGATCGGAGGCCTGGGTCTGGCGATGATCGTCGGGTCTTTCGAGTTTCTTTACAAGTCGCGAGTCGAGATAAGAAGACAGCGAGTAATGAAAAACCCTCAGTGAAATAATAATCTTTATTTTGTGATAAGCACAGCATCAAAAATAGTAGTACACAACCAAAGATAACACAAATCAACTGAACAAACCTAAATAAAAAAACTAATAATGAACTAATAAACTAAACACAAACTTTACACAATGCAGCCTCTGCCCTCAGACAAGTTCTAGTAATACACTCAGCAAAGTACTGAGTGTATTACTTCTTCTTCTTCTTCTTGAGACTTCTTGAGACTTCTTCTCATATTTATTAACAAAGGGTGCTTGTCGCTTTTTTACAACAACATGCATACTTTCCAAACCCGTCAAAACTCTGATATAATCAACATTATCTGCCTCACATGTTTTAAAAATTTTACACACAACAACTTGAATAGTTGTTGTGTGTAAAATCTATCAAGAGCATTAAGAATACTTTTGTTTGGACATGTGGCTTCCATGCCATACAATACAATGGGTAGACAGTAGCTCTTTACCAGGTTAGCGCATATCAGTTCAGACGCAGCAGCTCTGCTGCGACTATGCAAACAGTTAAACGTGCGAAAAAATTTAATTTAACTTCCGAAATAGATAACCCGAAGTGCCTGCCCTTTTTCAGTGTCACTCCAATGTACCTAATTTCCTCCACAAATGGCAAGGCAACACCATCCAGGACCAATACAGCACATGCGTTATTGCAACGTGTCACAATCCTCATGACCATTGATTTCTTCGCATTAAATTTTAAATCCAAATCCACAAAGTCATTGGTGCAAATATCAAGCATGTGCTGCATGCCAAATATAGAGTGTGACACCAATAAGATATCTGCATACAATAAACATCCAAGAAATAGATCATTGATATAGCAGCCATATCCATAATTTTTCAACTTTAAAATCTCATCATCAATATAAACAGCAAATAGCAAAAGCGAAATTTCACCTAGGCACTTAAATTATAGAATTATTCTTTCTATCAGTATGAAACGACCAGTAGGCTATAAGCAAAACAAACCTCTTACGGACATCAACGGACATTAATTAATAACCGAGTAACATAAATTTAGTCCTTACTACGAAACAGATACTGGTTTAATAGGCCTTATCTTGTTTATTTAGGCGGCCCTACATAGGGGCCTATCAGTGCCGTATTAACCATGGCGCAACTGGCGCACTCACGTCAGGACCACTGGTTCAATTTTTATTATTTTTAAAGAAATAGATTATATTAAATCATGAACAATAAATTTTAATAAAAGCACAGCACTAAATGTATTTCATTTGTAATAAATGTATTTAAGGAAATTTTCTATATTTTAAAATTAATTTTTATACTTTTTTGGCAGAGGTTTGAAACTTCGAACTGGAGGGTTGATGGCCTTTTAAAGTTTCGTTGCGTTGTTTGTGCCAGGCCTCCAAAAAGTTAATCCGGCATTGGGGCCTAAAAATAAATTGTAGGCCTACAGCGCCAACTCAAAAATATCAATCTATGGCGCTCCAAATCTATTCGCAAAAGGTTGGGTCAATTTTAGAGATCAGTCAGGGTGGGGAATGGCAATAAAGAAAAGCCACATAGAAGAGATGTGCTTTATGTCTAGGTCGGAAAGTAGTTCGTTTCAAGACCTGACAGACAGAGGAAAAGAGCTCCATAATGTTGAGCCTGCAAAAGAAAACACTATTAGGCACCTCTAATCTGTAGACTATATATTATGAGCTTTGCATACTTGATTAACGTGATGATTTAATTTTACGGGACGGGTGTAATCAAAGTGCTTGAAATTTGACAAAACGTGATTTAATTAAAGCTAAAATAAATTAGACGTACGATAATTTTTTAATGTAGACTATGCCATTATTAATTACTAGCTGCCTGTCCGTCAAAAATGACTTGGCAGCAAGGTAATTTTTTCTACCAGATTTTACCCAGCCAAAAACTTTACGATATATAATTTTTGTAAATGTTCTGGCATTTTCCAGTGACTTGATCTTAGCCGGAACATGGCTTGAGTATTTTGATGTTTTGCTTCTTTTGTAAACTGGTTTCCAGACACGAACCATAAAGTCGAGGTCAAATTCGACTCAGTACTACTGCAACGCCTCCCCGGACAAAGAAAACGGGGGAGTAAGTACTGATTTTTATAGTTGTTTTGCCCAGTGGCGTAGCCAGGGTTCAAGAATAAAGGACGCTATCGCCCATAAAAAACAGGCTCAACTTGGTCGAACTAGGGGTTTAAGGGAGCGTCGGGAGCTCCAACCGGGGCATGGGGTAGAGCCCCATCTGCATTTGGAATAATATTAAGGTTTGCATTATTAGCCCCAAGCTCTGGAGAAATTCGAAAACCTTATCCTCTCTGGTGAAATTTATTATTGGATTTTCACGGCGAAGGCGAAGTGCGCCAGAGAGTTCCTGAGTTTTGGCTCGCTGGGTAATTAGTGGACAGTGGTTTTCAACGCCGGAAAATCCTACTAAACCACTTAAAAATCTTATTATTATTATTATTATTATTATTATTATTATTATTATTATTATTATTATTATAGTCTACCAGCTATTGCCATACAACTGGGGAACGCGGGTTCGAATCAATTCCAAACTACAGCGTAAAGGTAGGCCTACAAATTTACTCTCTACAGTATTTGCAGGTAAGTCAGTCTTCGAATTTTATAGATTGGCGTTATGGGAAAGTTGTCGCTATTGGATCAAATAGGCTAATGAAAAATAAACGGTCCCATATCAGTTAGCGATCGATGTATGGTCGACAAACAATTGCTTCTCCGAAACAGAGGCGTAGCGAGGTGGCAGGGGCATATGCCCCCGGGCGAGGGATACCATTACCAGATCAGTTGGAAAGAATTTAAGGACACATATAAGAACATTCGCTTATCAGAATTTTCAGGATGTTAAAGAATCACAAAAACTTGTGATGATTTTTTTGCTTGTTGTCGGACTATAGAACATTAAAGATGCAAAATAGCAGAAAAAAATAATAATGACCTTTTTTGCTTATCGGACTTTTTGGGACGTCAAAGGTGCAAGAAAAATCACAAAGAACTAGTGATGACCTTTTTTAACAATCCACATCAATCAATACAAAGTCCTTTTAATCTAGCGTAATGTCAGTGGCGTACCAAGGTTTCATGCCGTCCGGGGCGGTCAAAGAATTTGCCGCCCCGAAAAAAACTAGATTTTGCTTAGGTAATTTGGCAATTTGTAATGTAATGGCAATTTGCTTAGGTACTCTATATAACTGTAATGGAATTTTACGTGTGGTCACCATAGTAGCAATCACCGAAATATCAAGAAAAAGTGGACTCAGGTTGTGAAAAAAGAAAAATGTGTCATCCATCATCTAATACGATGAACAGAAGAAGGGCGGGGGCGTAGCCAGAAATTTGATATGAGGGGTATAATGTGATTGGGGTGGGGGTATACATCTTTAAAAACTTTGAAAATCTTAAAAAGCACATTAAAAATTTTAAGGTAGCCTGATTTGGGGTGTATATATACCGATATACCTCCGTCGCTACGCCCCTGAAGAAGGGTTACTTTATAATTACAAGTAAATGCATTTGTTGTGAAATAAATCTAGTAGTCTAATTTAAGAGAAAAAAGCCGATATACGATTATTCCAGGGGCGTAGCGACGGGGGTATATCGGTATATATACACCCCTCCCCCAATCAGGGTACCTTAGAGTTTTTTATGTGATTCACATGTGGTTATATGCGGTTTATATGGTTTATAGTTAAGATTTATACCCACCCAAAATATTTATACCCTCCCAAATCAAATTCCTGGCTACGCCCCTGGATTATTCTAAAAGTTAATTTGTCTGGCCTTCCTCTCCACAAAATATTTAATCGCAGCATCAGTCATCAGTCTGCCTATCGAGCGGGCCATTCCACTGAGACAGCCCTGCTCAGGATTTTCAACGACATTGTTGACGCAATTACCAATGGGGATCAGGCGCTTCTGTGTATGCTTGACCTCTCCGCAGCGTTCGATACCGTCGACCACTCTATCCTCATTCGCCGCCTCGAGCTATCCTTCGGTATTAAAGACCAAGCGCTACTTTGGCTGTGCGACTACCTCTCCGAGAGGACACAGTCTGTCACCTGGGAGGGTCGCACGTCAGCTAAATGTCCTGTACGCTGCGGAGTACCACAAGGGTCGATCCTAGGTCCACTCTTATTTATCTTATACGTCGCGGATGTGGGACGCATTGTAGACTCGCATGGGCTAGCATGGCATGCTTATGCCGATGACGGGCAGGTGTACTCCTCCTGCCCATCCCTGGAAACAGATCATCTGCGAGCTCGCCTACAAGACTGCATCTGCGAAATAATGCAGTGGACAGCGACAAATCGCCTTGCATTAAACCCTGAAAAAACTGAACTGTTGTGGATTAACACCCCTCGAAGGGTCCACCAGATCAGTCGAACGTCGTTTACGATCGGAGATGCTGTCGTCGCTCCGTCTACCGAAGTGCGCCTCCTCGGTGTTCTCCTTGATGACTCCCTATCGTTCGTCGGCCAAGTGAACTTCGTAACCCGCGCTTGTTACTTTCAGCTCCGAAAGATTAGGGAGATTCGTCGTTACATCTCAACATCAGCTGCGATACATCTAGTCCGTGCCCTGGTGTTATCCAGGCTGGATTATTGTAATAGCCTCCTCCTCGGTCTTCCCGACTATCAGCTGGGCCGACTGCAATCGGTCCTGAACGCCGCCGCCCGGATGATTTTCGGTGCCAGGTGGTATGACCACGTTACCCCGTTATTAAGGGATAAGATCCATTGGCTCAAGATCCCGGAGCGTATCGTTTTTAAACGATGCTCGCTGACCTTCCGAGCCTTGCATGACCCTTTCTGCCCCGAATATCTTTCGGCGTTGATACGCAGGCCGGTGATGACAGACTGTCGCAAACAGCTTCGTTCTAGCAAACGATCTCACCTCTACGTTCCCCCTCCGTCTAAGACCGTGAAGCTTGGAGAAAGATCTGTGACTCGGGGCAATCCTCTCCTTTGGAACGCACTTCCAGCTTCTGTGACCACGACAACCAACTTCGAGTCGTTCTTATCGAACCTTAAAACTCATTTATTTCGTTTATCGTATGACTGTCTTTTGTAAAACGCTCTTGCCTTTGGCCTTGGCCATGCTATAGCGCTACATAAATTATCAAGTAGAATAGAATAGAATAGAATAGAATCAAAATCTATTTCATCGATGAGATTACGCTCAATGAAAAGTATTGCTAGATCAGTGAACCTTGAATCACTCATTGATGACCGAAGGTAGTTCTTGATTAACTTTAGCTTAGATAACGACCGTTCGCAGCTCTCAACGCTAATGGCACGAATCAGGAACACATGTAGCGGATCGACTATGCTTGGTACTGAATCGCAGATATTATAGTACTGTTCTGAATGAACTGCAGAAGTTGCAAAGGACCTCCATTTCTACATTTCCAGCTGCGATAACGAATGTCTCTGCAGTCTCTTAATCTCGACGAGGAACTGTCCCTCCTCCATATCCTCACCAACATAATCTAACTGAAAATGACATTCCTTATCAAAAAGGTTTGAAGGTGTAAGGAAGTCATATTTCTTTGGAAGAGTGTGATGTTCAAATCTAGAAGATATATCTTGGACCAGCCTGCCCAATATGTATAGCATTTCTCTTCTTACCTCAACTTTGTGCCCTAGTGCAGCATTGTTCAGTGGCGTCATTTCACACTTTTCTTGGGGAAGAGAAATTTTGTTTGCAAATTTTGGGCAAATTTTAGGCATTTTTGCAAATTTTGAGCAATTTTAGGGCCAATGTTGGAAAATTTGCAATTTTTTATATTTTTTGGAAGGTTTTGCAATTTTTTGCACATTAATACATTATAAATTAATATTTTCATTTCCTTGGGGGGCCACGGCCCCCCGCAGCCCTCCCCCAAATGACGCCTCTGGCATTGTCCATCCATCCGTTTCTTCTTGAGAATTCGACGCTCCATGCTTATCCCCAGTTCAGAACACATTTCTTTCGAATAGGTCTTTGCATTGTCTACAGTCTCATCCCGATTTTCACTAAAAGTTCTCAATGCAACGGTGGCTAAAGGCCACCGTTGCATTGAGAACTTTTAGTTCTTTAGACTGCGGTCGTTTCTTGTGGCAGACATTATAAACAATCTTTAAAAAATTTATTTGACCACCAAAAATACCGCCCCCGAAAAAGTGCCGCCCGGGGCGGACCGCCCCCTTAGGTCCGCCACTGCGCAATGTCTAAAATCGGTGTTCACTATTTTAAATGAAATTTAAGGACACTTTGTGTCCTTATTAAGGACAAACGCCCTTAAGAACGGGATCATGAAATTTAAGGACTGTCCTTATCATTTAAGGACGTCTGGTAATCCTATCCCGGGCGCCGAGGTGAGGGGCCGCCAAAATCGGGATTTTGGAGTCAGTTAAATATATAATAGGCTAAATAAGAAGAAACATGCGCGGCGACCTTTTCTGCTCGTCAGGAGTATAGGGAGAGGGGCGCCGTAGAGTTGAGGGGCGCCGAGGAACGATGTGACGACCTCTTTGCTCGTCAACAGTGTTGGGGGCGCTAACGGTACACTTTGCCTCCGGGCGCCGGACAGTGGCGGCTCTAGGATTTGGCAAGTGGGGGGCCGTTGGGGTGGCAACTTCTAATCATGGGGGGCCAACCATTTGTTGTTTAATGTATGTAGCATTAAGTATAGGGTCCCAACTGGGGGGCCACTGGGGGGCCAGGCTCTCAATGGGGGGCACGGGCCCCCTGGTGGAGCCGCCACTGGCGCCGGATACTCTCGCTACGCTTCTGCTCAGAAAACAACGCTTATTTTAGAGTCAAAGGCCAATTATGTTGAATTAATATCCATCAATATAGGCCCGCAAAACTGTCTTTCAGAAAAGCCAGATAACATTTCGTATGGAGTCTATTGACGTGCTAAAATTTCGAGTTGCAATTCATGCGTAACACCTTTGTTATATATAGGCCTATATTTTTGCAAATACAGTATAATCCCGTTATTATATAACTATATATGTGGTATGTGGTATATGTGATATGTGGTATAACTATATATGTGGACTATAATTATGTGGTATAGCCTATATTCCGTTAAAAGTGAGTGTTATAACAGTATTATACAGTAACAAAAAAACTGCAAGCAACCACTCATCCTATTAACTGCCCGCTTTGTATTCTCTTTGTCTAGTATGCCTACAATGACCCAGCGGCCTCAGACAATGTTGCCGATATTGGAAAATCGCAGACACAAGTCTGACAGAAAGAAGCAAAGAAAGCAAAGAAATATTATCGTTAAATCTTATCTGACGTCCAATTTGTTAGAACGGGTAAACTGATCACCGATCCAACACTGGCAGAACTTAGAAATCTTACTGTGCATACAAATACCGACATAGCAAAATTGAGACAAAACAGGGCTCGAAATCAATATTAGGATTAGATTTAAAATATAATGATCATGTAAATTTGAAATGCAACAAGAGGCATCAACATCTTAATACCATTTACTGTTAATCTAACTCATTGTCAATGAATTCATGGAGTACCCTAGCGTTATGCATTGAGCATCGGGATCAAGCTGGTCAAAGTCTCAATATGAATCTATCACATGTTTGCCCAGTGATCATAATTACACACTAGGTTTATACATGTATAGCCTATTTGTTGTAAATGTTGCCCTTGTTAAGACTTTAAAAATGTGTCACGAATTATGACTCAAAGTGGACTGAATCCATTATAGTTTCATATGTAAATGGATAGTTAGTTTTATATGTAAATGACAATTTCATTGTCCACAGTTACTGAATGCAATGCTACAGTAGGTGTAGTTGACTTTGTCAGACTATGAACTAAAGCAGGAGTGGCCAACCTTTTAATTGTGACTCAGAGGCCACTTTAAACTTTGATAACCATGCAGAGGGCCACATATTTATTACCCTTCTACATTGTTTTCAGCATTAGTGGCAATCAATGCATTCAAACAACAATTTAAAAGCTTATTCCGTGGCAGATGAAAGCTGTCCAAAACCTTCTTTAGTTCATCAAAAATGTCTTTCCATTTAATTGTGTTGTGCATGGCACAGAGATCAGCAAGATCTATAAAAGCAAAGTTTCCATTCACCCCTCTTATAAATATCAGCAATTGCACTGTGTCTGATACGTCAGTGCTCTCATCAAGAGCAACAGAATACCAGATAAAGTTTTTGAAGTTGCTACAAGCTGCTGACAGAGATTGCTTGCTATTTCTTCAACATGACATGTTACTATCTGTTTCAAACAAGTAACTGCGCTAAATAGCTCCTTCTTTAAGCATATATACCGATATACCCCCGTCGCTACGCCCCTAGAGTGAACAAAGGGCAAAAGTTAGGTGACCATTTCTGAAACAAACGGTAATGGTGCGGTAACGGGTACAAAGTTGGCCAGTGGCCGCGGTAATGGGATGGGGACGGTGACAGACAATGCGGGAACAGGGTGGGAACAGGGAAACCAAAATGATTTTGGGGTGGTTATGGGGACAAATTTCTGTCCCCATGTCACTCTCTAATTTGTACCACATGTTTGCTAATCTTACCATGGTCATGCCAATCAAGACAAGAACCAACAAAACTTATACAAAATATACAATTATCTAATCTTAAGCTAAGTTTTGCAATGTACACTTCAAGTAATTTTCAAAAATCATACTACTTGCCAAATGTCAGTTTTTTTACGAACTTTCTGGAATGTTACACAGATTGACAAATTAATTTAATTCCATCACAGGTCATGGATGATTCACCCGATATCTCCAAATTGCAACGCTAATAATGCCAATCCCAAATGCCACACACAACCAGTTTGACGCACTACGACGAGCCTTTGTCTTCCGAGATTTTCTCAAATCATAAGCAGTTCCTTCAAGGTCACTGGTGACAATTGATTGTGGTCGAATGTTATACAACACCTATTATTTCATAATGAAAAAAATTAGAAAAAACATAAAACAAAAAAATAATACCTCAATAGTCAGTGAGACTTTTAAAATATTTCAGTAGAATATATCATGGAATATATTGCAGACAATATTTTTCTGAAATAAGCATTTTTACACTGTAGGGCAAAATCTAAATTCAGTGTGTACCGTATATTACTATAATGCTCAAGTCCAGAAACCTCTCACTGTATGTTACCAATATATATATATATATATATATATATATATATATATATATATATATATATATATATATACATACATACACACACATATATATATACATATACATATACACATATACACACACACACACACACAGGGTGGCGCAAAAAATACCGGACTATATTAAATGCAAACTAAATGTGACTAGTCCGGTTTTTTTTGCCACATTATATATATTATATATATATATATATATATATATATATATATATATATATATATATATATATACACACACACATATTATACACGGATAACTGTTTTATGGGCATAATTGTAAAAACCAAACCCATAACATTTCCTGTTAATTTTGCTAATGATAAGTGATTTAAAACATTGTTTGTAACTTCTTTAATATGTCTTCCCGAAGTTTGGAAACCAATGACAATAGTTAACAGCTCAGGTTTATTTAATCAAAAAGCTGATTTGATTAAATAAAGTCTATATATTCAAAAAGATGCAATTAGTCGTAGATTGTAAACTGCCTAAGATAGTAGCTCTCCAAAATAAAAATACTTTGTCAGAGGTTTGCCTCCAGATTGAGCAATAGAGATGTCTGTTAATGTCCCATGATTTTTTCCTTTTTGAAAATACTTCCTTAGAATTTCACTTTTTGTTTAGGAGCCAGGTTGTTCTGTGTGCATAAGGCATAAATAGAGAAAATAATCTGCATGGAAACAATTAAAGACAAGAACCAAGAAAGAATTAAAAGTTGTTTGGTTATGTAAACAGAATGCCTGAAATTAATGAGTAACGACTACTGACAAACTGCAATTATGAGGGAAACTTCAATAGAATGCAGAACAGTGATGTTGTATGGACTGGAGCAACAAACCAACAAACAGTGAACACTTGAACAGTGAAACCATGAAAGAGACTGCACAGGATTATAAGAATGTGTTGGTATCAAATCTCTCTACTGGATATAAAATACTCACTTCATTAGCTGCTCTGTATCCTGACTGAACTGCTCCATTTAGAAACCCTGACCAGCATGTCGCACTTTCTGTTCCAGCCATATGAACACTGAAAGAAAAATGCAATAAAAACAAAAAGACAAAGTTCTACAAATCATAGAAAATCTTAAAATTAAACTGTACAGCAAGACTGGGAAGTGGGAATGCTTCTGGAGAAAGAAGGTAATCAATTGCAAATCTCTCTCTCTCACTCTCATTTGTGCATGACTTGCTTTTCCACTACTGATAACTGAAATTTGCTAATAAATTGCAGGATGGCCTGGAAACAGTTTCAACAAGTGATAATTTGTAGTTATTCTAAAAGCTTTCCAAACTCTTCTAATACAATTCCATCATCAAATTCTGGATCATAACAAAGCTTTTCACAGTTTAAAAATTCTAGATTCCAAGACCTCAATTGTGCCTCACCTACAAAGACACCAACATCAGCTTAACTGTTGGTGAAGAAGGTACTGGACTTAGCTAGAAAAGTAAAAGAAACTGATCAATGAATGGCAAAGCCTAACGTATATAACTGAAAACTTTGGACCACTGCTGTTACTGGGGTCTGGAAAGCAGTTCGGTGCAATCATATTACCATCAACAAAATTTCTCAAGGACCACTACTAGAAATCACTCCTCACTTTTAAAATGTGCCTCTTCAGTCTCTGAGTTCACTTGGAAAAAAACAGTAACTACTGTACATACCAAAAAAACTATTTTTTAAAATGGCTGCTTTGTTGACATTGGTTGCAAATGTACAATTGCACATGAAAAATAGTATTTACAAAATGCAATTTTCTCACAAATGTTCTCGACAGGTGCAATTTACCAATGAAATGGTTTACGCAGGGCAGATCCCAAGTGTGTCATCATCCCTGGTGTTCCAACACTGACTGGACAGCCTCCATTATACGGTTCCTCATTCCAGTTTTTCTCAAAGTAGTCAAGAGGAGAAAGAGCTTCTGGACCAAAGAAATTTGCCAGGCTGTGAAGCACAGCACGTCGTCGATCCTCGATCTTAAACAAATACACATGTCAGACAAAATTAGAAGAACTGCAACTGTAGTGCAACTACTGAATATCCAAATTTATACCATATTGGTCCAAATGGTGTTCTAAATTCTCTATTTATAATTAAGTAAAATAGTTATTAACACAAAGTTCATCAAATTCAGGTGAAAAGCAGCTGTAAAAGTTTCAAATTAAACGTTGAAAAGCTTTATAAAAGTTTTAATCCTCCTCAGTTTTGCTTTTCAAATTTGTTTTGAAGTTGTATGTCAAAATTTCTTCACTTTTTAAAACAAAACAAAATCACCTGTCATTAGCATACATATGCCATTCTTTCATAATATGTGCCTTAATAATATCTGTCAGTAATTTTATTTAGACAAATGGCAAAGACAGTTGTTTGTTGTCTAAACTTCCACAATATTTATTACAGATGTGAGAATTGCCTTTGTGGGCACAACATAATTTTTATGCAAATATTTGGTAATTATAACTCCACAACAGAAACGGTGCTACAAATACCCACAGAGAGACAACTATAGTTAATCTGCTGATTTCCTCCAATAAAAGACACGATTGCAGGATTTCCAGCTGCTGATGTTGCATCGAATACAATGCAAAGTGGGCCACTGTTACAGGATTTGATGATCGAGGGTCCACCTGCAGTTGCCACCTCACCAGACAGACCGGCAGTTCTCCAGAAAGCCTGACAACATTTGAGGAATTCAAGCATTATATGCTGAATGGCCACAAAGCTCATGGTCTCAACAGATTAAATATTGAATAACTTAACTGATATTCAACTGAAAACTAGAATCATACTTAATTAGCAGAGTTCAGGGACTGAATCCCATTCAAAGCACCTTGAGGAACATTTTTGCAGTCCTTTGTCTTAACTAGAACCCAAGTCCCAAGATCCACAACTTCTTTCTTAAGTTCAAGTATTCAGTTAGTCATTAATGCTTTAACCCCATCACACCATAAGGCTAATATTTCGACTTCATAACCCATTGGTTATACAGATCACCGCATAATGTAAAATAGTGAAATAACCGAACAATTAAATTTGAGTGACTGCTAACCTGTTTATAAGTAATGATTACTTTGGTCAAGTAGCCAACAGGCATTCGCTGAAAAACATGACGTTTTTCTAGCGGAAGAGATGGCTTAAAGCTTATATTTTCTAAACAAGAAAACCGCAATAATATAATTACAAGTTATCCAAATAAAACATGTATTTTTTTAATTGACGTATGCAAACAAATTTCTAAGACATATTCAATAATCAGAATTTAAAATGTTTGTAATTTCTTTCCATTTAAGTATCTTAGTATTTATTGGTTCCTTTCTCTATCTAATGTTCTTTTAAATGCAACAAACATAGACAACTCTTCTTTTCCCTTTTCTAACTATGTCTTTCCAACTTTCTTAATTGAAGGATGACTATTTTAGTTCCTGGCCACTTAGGAATTCAAGCTAATTTCTTAGATAACTATCTTCAGTGATAGGTGTCATATTACTTTTATTTAATGAAGTAGTCTAATGACATATATACAAAATCAGAATTATGACATACTAGTCATTAAAGCAGCTTCTTTCAGGTATTGGAATATATAGCACTTTAGAAAATCTCCTTCAATATTATTCATGTTTTACAAATTAAGCCTATTGATTTTTTAATCATTTTCATTCTTTAAATTGGATTAGTATTTTCTGCACTTAGGAAAGCGCAGCATCTTTCTAGTACTAGTCATTAAAGCAGTTTCAGGGTTTATCTACAAATTAATTGATTTTATTCTTTAAAATTTCAGGTGAAGATATAGAATAAATATAGGTGAATATAGGTGAATATAGGTGAATATACAGCAGGTGAAGTTCTTACCTATCAAATGTGGCGGAATGGCTAGGATTACACGTTCACAATTAACCAATTTGCCCGACATCATCTTGATAGTAACTGACTTATCATTCTGTTTAACAATGTTGTAATGAAAACAGATATTAATTTTAAAACATTGCTGTTGACCTACAGTATATATATATATATATATATATATATATATATATATATATATATATATATATATATATATTCTCTTCAAGGTCTCCTGGGCTATTACAATTGAAAACTTGAGAGAACCAATAGATATATTCATAGTTAAATAAACATTTTTAATAGTATAATTTTTTTCTATTATAAACATAAAAAATTACCTGCCTGATATATTGAAACAACAGGTGATGACAGTTTAATTATGCCATTAAGCTTCTCTGCCAACTTTGTACATATCTGCCATGCTCCACCCTATCAATAAAATGCATTACTTGTAAAAGCTAATTGCCAATTCTATTCTGTAATGCTGTAATGCACTGGGCATTATTCAATGTTAGCCTAAAATAAAAATTGCAACCTGAATCTAAAACAAAGAAAGTTCTTCATCTTCATGTGCCATGTATTGCTACGTCGGCGACCATTGATTTCCACTCTTCTCTGTTTCTCGTTTTCCTTATCAGTTCGATGTTATCTTTAGCTCTTATTGCTTTTCTTAGGCTGTCTGTATGTTCTCTTTGTTGTCTTCCTCTTGCTCTTTTACCCTGTATCTTTCCTGTTATGACTAGAGTTTCCAATTCATCCTTTCTAATTAGATGTCTGAAAAATTCCAACTGTTGCTTTCTTATGGTTCGTAGCAATTTTCTTTTTACACCAAAAGCTTTCAGTACTTCCTCATTGGTTATTTTTTCTGTCCATGAAATTTTTGCATATGTCTGAGTTAGTTAAAGGTCCTGTAATAAACATCCTACAGGTAGTCACCAAACTGGACATGGATAAACTAATCTGCAGTGAATGAAGTCAGTTTCAAACAAACAAAAAACACAGAGCAGGCTAATAATTATGGACCACGGTTTTCCAAGACAAATTTTCAAAATTCTGTGGCACTCAGCAGTGCCAAATTTATTAAATAAATTGAGAACTTTTAGAACAATTTATTTATGAATGACTGAATCGGATTCGCAACCAAGGTCTTCTTTACAGAAGATGCCACTGTTTGAATGTCTGCATCTGCTAACGTGGTTGCCCTATTAGGCACAGCAACTGCATTGACATCAGTGTTGCTTTTTGTTGCATTTTCCAAATTAAGAAGTGACTGCAAATGATCTGTTATCAATGGCCAATTGACTATGCCGAAAGTCTTACACATTAGCATATTTCCCTCTACTGACAAACATACGAGAACCAAACTTTGTCACACGACTGGTTGGAGTCACTTGTTTTCAAAGGCCGACTCATATTCATTATGCAAGAGTTCATGCACTGAGCCTATACGTAACATGCAGGACCAGTGATAGAGAGTGAGAAATGCATCATGAAGTTATTATGCATGAGTGTGCAAATTTACCAGCTCAAGTATCTATCTCAATTGTTAAGTCTGTCAATCAGACAATGACTGGTAAATGACGCAGAATCAATGAGCTGTTCCAATAATTGCCAGATAAATTGTGTCATTGGTCCATGGAAAACTTTGGTTCTACCCGTAATATCAATGTGCTCATCATTTCCTGCTTTTGACAGACAAAGTAATGTCAATGCAACAACAGCAATGGAGCAAACATTATTCTCACTAGCTTCTGTTAAGATAAATATACAAAGAATCTTTATTATTTTATTAACCCCTTTACCGGCCATTTATTTGTAGTGTAAAGTAAAATGGACGCATGTATGAGTTATGACCAGTAAAGGGGTTAAATTGTAACCTTGATCTTCAATTCCTGCCCACCAAAATTCTCTTTGCAAGATATTATAGGCTCCAATCCTCCTGCATATGCAGCATATGTCAAAAAGTAGAGCAGAGAAATATGTGAAGCTTCAGCACCAAAGATACATCTCAGAGCAGATTCAACTACTTCTCTGGCACCTGGATAAAAAATAAAAGGCACTACAATACAATTAACTGTAGCAATTAATTGACATACATTCTCAAATTAATTAACATATGACAAAAGCATTTTTAACTGTAGAAATTCAATGATTTCCTGAAAACTTCAACTTGATTACAAGCCATAGACTGGTTTTCTTTTACAGCATACAGCAACAATACAGTATTTACCCAAAACAGCCTTCGGAAGTTAAAAGAAAAATTTCTTCTAAAGAACAATAACTGTAACCATGGTCAATTATTTTACTAAATTTCACTAAAAGCATGCATTTGTTGCTTGGAGGACATAATAAATTTACCTATTGCAAAAGCTACTATAGCATTTTGCTGACCACAGAAACTAACAGAAAAATCAATATACAAACTACAAGTTACAGAAGAATTTTAGGCAGAAAACCCGCATTTTTCCTACCAGCAGTCCATAAATGCCGTCGTTGGAACTCTTCGAGGGTTATGGCATCCCATTCTGTAGCATAGAAACACTGACCAGGATCAGAAGGATCAATCAACTTCTGCATTCTGTCAACCTATTAGTGAAAAATAAACAAACTTACAGTCACAAAACCAATTAAACTCACATCACTTTAAGGAAATGTAAAATATAATAGTTTTTGTAACTATTATTTTACAATATTATCAATAACTAGAATCACTAAGAAATTTTTGAACCATTGCTGCTAAATTGCCATAGTGCAAAATATATCTAATAGCACTTCACCAACAGTAAAGGAATGAAACTCTATAAATAATGCTATACAAAATAATTTCATATTATCAGGAGTCAAGAACCTTATATGCACACTAAATGCAGATTATTAATTTTGAAACAAAAAGCAAATAATTTTCAAAATTTCACACTGCCCAAGTAAATTTTAATACATTATGAGATATGCAAAAAAGTGAAATAATTAAAAAGTGTGAATATAAGACAAACCTTCTGAATATAAAGATGAAGATCAATCAAAGCAAGAACTGAAAGAGAAGGAATCTCCGAGTTATAATATCTTCTCTGACCATTTAAGAACTCGACGACTTTCTTTCCTGTGCAGAATTGCTTGTAAGTTTCCAATCCCAGTTCTTGCACCAGAGACATGATATGTGGTTGGCAGCTGTGCAAATAACAATTAAACAACTTATATTTCATAATTAGTTCACAGGCCAAATCAAGCCTCTAGTCTATAGAAGGGCAGAGCCTTATATATTCTTACTATTAACCCTTAAACTACAAAATACCTTGTAACTAAATGCAATGTAACCAAGTACACTAGGTTCTTGCTGTTAAAGGGTAAAATACATTTGCCAAAACATAGAAACAATCAGTGATGGGCAACTAGTTAACTAATTAGTAATTACTAGTAATTAGTTATTAACTAAAAGTTTAACTGTTTTTAGTTATTTTTTCAGTTTAATTAAATATAAATAGTTTAGTTAAAATGCTAGTTTAACTGAAAAATTTTAGTTAATAATTAAATAGTTTAATTAAAACTTTTTAGTTGGTGTCCGAATTCTCAATAACAGTCCCTTTTCAATCTATTCTTTTCTGGGTCGTTTTTTCCACACAAACTTGACAAACTTGTGTTCCTGTAGCCTAGACTAAGACTTAAATCTTAAATAGACAATAATTAATTAATGATTTCAATGGTTCATTGACTGATATGTTGATGTTGCGAGCATCGTCTATGTTTTCATGAACACATACCTAATACCTATAAATATGATTATTTACTGAAGCGACCATCTTGGCTTCGAGTCCCTGAGCGGATTGTGTTCAAGAGATGCTGGCTGACGTACAGAGTGCTGCACGACCCGTGCTGTCCGGAGTATCTCGTCTCTCTTGTAAAGAGACCGCAGTGCAGTGATAGGAGATTGTCGCTCTGTTCAAGTCGTAGGGTCAAACTTCAGGTTCCTCCTCCATCCAAGACTACTAAGTTTGGAGAGAGATCCTTTACACGCGGTAACCCCATCTTGTGGAACTCTCTTCCCGACGATGTCACCATGGCTAATACTCCTGAGCACTTCATCAAGAGCTTAAAAACGCATCTGTTTGGGTTGGGGTATAGTTGAGATGTTAAAGCACTTTTGTTGTGGGCCTCAGCCTTGTTAGGCTACTGCGCTATAGAAATCGTCCAAGAATGAATGAATGAATGAATGACCATCGACTGGTGCTGATGTACTACAACAATGGTGCTAAAGAAGTCTACCGGTACTACTACTACTACTACCTAGGAAACAGTGGCGTAAAGTGGGAGGGTCACTTTGTTGACAGCCCCCGGGCCCCGGGGGGGCCCCTGAAGAGGGGTCTAAGCTAGGGTTAGGTTAGGGTTAACCCTAACCTAACCCTAACCCTAACCCTAGAAATGATGTGCTGATGACCTTTTTTTTTGCTCGTCAGGATAAAAAAGGAGGTGATAACGTTTTTTTTTGCTCGTCAGGATAAAAAAGGAGGTTATAACGTTTTTTTTGCTCGTCAGCTCGAAACTCTGGGGCCCCATGGCAAAGATGCCCCCCGGGCCCACAAAAGTCACGCTACGCCACTGCTAGGAAATAGTTGTAAAATTAGTTGCAATAAGTTTAACAATAAGTTTAGTTTAGTCAACTATTCTAGAAAGTTTGTTTGCAACTAAAAGTTTAACTACTTATTTCTAGTTTAAATTTAGTTATAGTTTAACTAATGTCTTTTAATTAGTTGCCCATCACTGGAAACAATATACCGGTAGTAGTCATTAATCTTATAAACAATACTAGCCCAGCCCCTGTTTTCGGTTTCCTATAAAGTGGGTGCATTTTTCAAGCCTTGTTTTGTTTTTGTGTACATCTTAATTTAATTTGTCGATTGCTGTTTAACACTTCTTCAATTCTTGCAAAGTCACAAGGCGAGTGTGAACTATGGATAGAATGATGCAATAGCATTTATCCAATTTGTTTGACAATACGTCAAACTCAGTAACCAACAAAGAAAATTCAACATATCAGTAATCAGTAAATGGCTGATAATTGGCCAATTATTCTATTAATTGGCCAGAGGCATTATCAGTTCATCTCTACCCTTAATTGCCCAGTAATTCAAATGATTCATTGGCATGACATACCTGCCAATCCACTGGCCACCCATGTCCCAGGTATCATATCCAGATGCAGCTATCAGCTTCTGCCCACAGGTACGACCCCCCACTCTATCTGAAAGCAACACATTGAAATTGTTAAAACTGATCTTCTCCTTTATGTATATGTAGTATTTCAAGATATCTTAAAAGAAAAGTGTGCTCTGAGTTAGAAAATTTAAACCAGATCATTTATTGAAAAGACTGAATAGATAATTATATACAAATTGAGACAGTATGGAAGTGAACCACCAGTGATGCTTGGCGGTGGCCGATTAATCGTTATCGATGTTCAACAATCAGCTGACGCTGATAATCTGCCGATTAATGCACAACCATTTGTGATACTATTTTTAATAATAGCAGAAAATAGAAATTATTGAAAAAGCAGAGCAACAGAAATAAGTAAAACCTAAACTTAAACGGAGGGATGTTCCAATAGCCCTCAGTGCACTAACTTTGCTGCAACCAGTGTCTGGTACAGTGTACCCAGTGGCAGGAGAGAGATTAGTTAGGTGTGGAGCATGTCATCTCTTCCTTCCTCCTCATTGGGCACCTAGCAACTACAGTGTCTGGTTTCTAAGATCGAGTACCAAGCTGAGGGACAGTGCTTAAAAATTGCAGCCAAGAGAGAATGGCGATAACTAGTACTGGTGGCAGCTGCTGTATACTACCAGTAACTATTAGGAAGAAATGCAACTGTGTCAGACCAGAAAGAGCCTTTCGACTATTTTCAAAATGGGTGTTCAGATTTGATATTGGCCTGTAGCTGCAGAATTCTGATCGATCCAGGTCCTATTTCTTGATGAGTGGCATCAGGGTTATTTCTAGGGTTGTGAAATTGGGGGGGGGGTGGGAAAATCTGGGTGTGTGTGGTTATTTTCTAGGATTGTGAATTTGGGGTGTGTCAGGAAAATCTGGGGGTGTCGGAATTTGGAAGTCTCTACCAAAAAAGGCCGACAAGCAAAAAACCGAAAGTCTGACAAGCAAAAAAGGTCATCCGAGGATAAAAGTTAAGGGGTGTATTTCTCCATTGGGGTGTGTTCAAGGCTAATTAATATGCATTTTGTATGCATACCATTGTCACATTACCAAATTTTGGGGTCAACCTCAAATTGGAGGGTCTTAGGGGGGTGTAAAAATATCCCCGAGTGGCATTACGATTGATCTTTTGTAGCCTTCAGGGAATATTCCTTTGCTGAATGACAGTGAAGTGAGGTGGGCAATGAGGTTCGCAAACAACGCCAGACATGACTTAATGATGGTAGTCGGGATGATGTCAACTGGTGACGATTTAGCTGGCACTGCATTGATAAGACGTAGGACTTCGATGGGTGTTGGTGCCAGAAAATCATCAAGCCTCGGGCTGGAATGTCCCACGTCAGACTGCAATGGGTCGGCAGTCATGCCACTGATGCGTTGCGCAATGCCTTGTTTTATTCGTCTGATCTTGTCGATGAAGAACTGCGAGAAGCCCTTTGAGAGCCAAGTGCAGTCCTCTGGTGACATAACTTCACGGTCTTCTGTGGTGTGAAGTATGTCACGTATGGCAGCCCAGCGATGTTGGGAGTCATTTGCAGCTTGAATTGTTTGAAATATGAGTATATCTATAATATTAAGATCCTTGCTCTGTATGTCTGTTACCTTCAAGCGTTCTGATTGGTTGGCTGTGACGTTCTCATTCGTTACCTTAAAGCGTTCTGATTGGTTGGCTGGGTGAGCCTTCTGATTGGTCGTTCTGGAACCATAGGCTTCGCGAAGCGAATGGCGGCGCGAAGTGAAGCAAACGGCCGCTGGGTTTAACGGCCACGCCGCTTAACGCCACGCCAAGCGTTGTGGCGCACGTTGCAGCATCAGAGCTTGGCTACGTGGCGTATGTACATCATTGAAACGTTGTTCAGCAGCATGAATTCAATGGTTGGGTTTTAGTATTATCCTGCACTGCGAGCGAAGCGAGCATCTTTCTAGTATTATATAATAATAATAAGAAAGCATATATTTGTTGTCGTGTGTGTGTGTGTGTGTGTGTGTGTGTGTGTGTGTGTGTGTGTGTGTGTGTGTGTGTGTGTGTGTGTGTGTGTGTGTGTGTGTGTGTGTTATAGCCAAACAACTGCATAATTTTAGCATTCAATAGGCCAAAAATGTGAAACACTAAAATTTTTACATTTCTATGGGTGGCTATGTTTAGAGGCTAATAACTCATACTACATGAAACAAATCACAAACATGAAATATGAATTTTGTAGAGCTTAAAATAGACAATTTTCAGACTCTGGGTTGAGATAAATGGGGAATGGTATCCACCCCTTAGAAGACATTACGAAAAAGCATAGCAGTGCGAGAGTTAACATATTTTGATGTCATTGCCCTCATTTCCATAAGATCGTCCTGTCCTCATCCTCTCCCCATCAGACTGTCCTGATCCCACTCAAAACTCATCTTCAAAATTCTATCAGCCATGAGCAATGCTCCCATAGCTCCACTCAAGTCAGTGATAAGTATGGAGTGGTTCCAGGTATTACTGACAGTAAGAAAATGAGCCTCCATTATGTAGAAACTTTGCATGCATATAAGCAGAGGATGAAGAGGTGGTGATCACGATACAGTTCAAAGCAAGAGGGGTGCAATTTTGCAAGTTTTTAAACAATTTGGATTCTACTTTTGTTGTAATCATCTGCCAGCAGCATTATGAAATGTACGCAGCTGTTCATGAGACTTCCTAACCTCCTTGACGGGGCTGAGGCAGGGGTGATGTTCAACCAAATGCACTATCGAGGCACTCAAATGAGTACATGCCGATAGCTAAACAATTACTTTAATTAACTAATTTTGGTGATTAATTAATTTGAATGTGTCAAGAGCTTTGCCAAATGAGCCAGGGCTGAACCGCAGTGGAAATTAGCTAATTAATTAAATTAAACAGAGCTGTTTAACATGTGAGTATTAAACAATGCTTCTGCTATGACAGTGGTTCTCAACCCTCTTTGCCTCGCGGATCCCTTTTGAAGTTCAAAATTTTCTCGCATACCACCTGCTAAATTGAGCATTCATCTGATGCTAAAATGCAGTGATGACCTTTTGTTCTTTTTTGCTTGTCAGACTATTTCACGTCGAAACTGTACAAAATACACACAAAATGTGACGATAACCTTTGTATGCTGATGACCTTGTTTTGCTCGCCGCACTTTTCAGATTTTGCACATGGAAAATATACGTCTAATTTTTATTTACGTTTTTTCAGACCGCCGCGGGCCACTAGACCTCCTCTTGCGGACCACTTGTGGTCGCGGACCACGGGTTGAGAACCACTGTGCTACGGTACGTTGAACGCGGTAAGAACATGGCCTGAGCGTTCTTTAGCTATACTCTCACGAGAATTCACTTACTAACTTACTGTGCTTTGCGGAAAATCTCTGCTTAGACTGCGAATGGTAGCCGACCTTTCGCTTCCAGAACGACTATTTTCAGCTGCGGGTCTTTTTCAATAAGTCTTTTAGCCGCCGATAGACCTGAAAGCCCAGCTCCAACGACGACCACGTCGTAAACCTTCGGCTCTCTGGACCCTTCGTCTCCACGATCCATTCTACCAGTTCCTCTGTCGATTTAGCATTAATAGATCGCTATCTTCAACTATCTGTTAATAACGGCATAATAACATCATTGGTTGCTGGTTAAACGTCACCGACATCATCCCATGGCACTACATTTAGACCTTCAGTACACTGAGTACAGTCATTGAGTACCATAGACTTTAAATATCATCTATGCTCAGTACAAACTTCAATCAAAGAACTACGGCAGCTTTAGTTCTTTGCTTCAAGCATGTTGTATTTTCATTTTTCAATGGGTGAAAGTCCGTGAAACATCTTCTTCATGATGTGCCATGTATTGCTACGTCAGCGACCATGGATTTCCACTTCTTCTCTGTTTCTCGTTTTCAGTGATGCCAGTCAACTTTTTGAAAAAAGCCCAGATGGCGTCTTTAAAAAGCCCACAAAAGCCCAGATTTGCAAACTAGAGCTGGGTCGATTACGATTATTTTTTCCGATTACGATTACGATTATTTTCGATTATTTTTCACGATTACGATTTCGATTACGATTACGGTTTTTTATATAATCGCGATTTCGATTTCGATTATTTCACAGTACCTTTAGAAACTGGCTTTCCCGCCATATTTTACAGTATTCGGCAATCCTCTGTGTATCGATGTTCAGTTGGCCTTCAACAGGGATATTTCTACACCCCTAACACCCCCCAACACCCCAATTTGAGGTCGACACCCCCTAAAATTTGGTAATGTGACAATGGTATGCATACAGAATGCATATTGATTAGCCCTGAACACCTTCAAACAGGCCCATTCAGAAGGGGGCCAGGAGGGCCATTCGGCCCGGGCCTCCATCATTTGGGGGCCTCCCCTTGTTTTCTTGTCTAGAATTCTGGGAGAGCTAGAAAGCTAGATAGCTACTACTAGAAGGGGCCTCACAATTTGGTAATGACCTTTTTTGCTTGTCGACAATTTTGAGATTTTGGGAAAGCTAGGAAGGTATTCTGCGGTCCTCAACATTGGTGATGACTTTTTTTGCTTGTCGACAATTTTGGGATTTTGGGAAAGCTAGGAAGGTATTCTGCGGTCCTCAAAATTGGTGATTACCTTTTTTCGATTGTCAAAATTTTAATTGTTTGGAAGGCTAGGAGAGGCCTCGAAATTCCAACTGGTCTGGGCCTCCTTCAGCCTCTGAAGGGGCCTGCCCCAAATGGAGAAATACACCCCACAACTTTTATCCTCGGATGACTTTTTTTGCTTGTCAGACTTTTTGTGAGTCTCTATAAGGTTTTTTTGCTTGTCAGCCTTTTTCGGTAGAGACTTCCAAATTTCGACACCCCCAGATTTTCCCGACACCCCCAAATTCACAATCCTACATTCCTAGAAATAAACACATTCCAGATTTTCCCGACACCCCACCCCAATTCACAATTTTAGAAATAACCCTGGTCTTCAATCTCATTAAAGGATCGTTAGACCGTTTCGCTGACGTCTCCAGGAGCTGACATCTCCCAAGTGAACTAAGAACCGTCTGTCAGAGATGAGTAATTCCACAAGTTGACAGAACCAGGGTGGCAAATTGAGCGAGAGTTTGTACATTAAACCCGCATGCCACACCGCATCGAAAGCTGCTGTCAAATCCAGAAAGATGGTGCCTGTTTTTAGACGCAGTTGAATCCATTTTCAATGAAAATCTGATAATCAACGGTAAATTGATCTTTCTTTGAATCAGAAATATTGTATAATATAACTTACGGGAATAATCGAAAAATAATCGCGATTTCGATTATTTTTTCGACGATTATCGATTATTTCGATTTATTTAATAATCGTCTCGATTTCGATTACGATTATTTCAAAAATCGCGATTTCGATTACGATTTCGATTAATCGACCCACCTCTATTGCAAACCAGGCTCTAATCTTTCGTCACTGGGACTCACTGCTATATAAAATCATTAAAAATGTACTGTCGGTCTATGTATTTATTTAACAATCAAAATTATAGACTCAATTAAACTGAAATATTCGAATAACAGCGTAATATAATCATATGAGAAAGTTAGAAACGAACTCTGGAAATTGAAAAAGTGTCAGGCTGTCAGTGATATAATATCATGTATTCATTATTCTTATTATTATTATCTACGACAATTTATATAGCGCAGTAGCATAACTGGAGCTAAAGTCAAGAGCGCTTTACAAAGGAGTCACTTATAAGAGATGTTAAATAAGTGTGTCTTTAGGAGCTTCTCAAAACAGCCGACGGACTTCGCATTAATAACATCGCTTGGCAACGAGTTCCACAGCCCACAGGGCTGGGTTTCCCCGCGTGACTGATCTGTCACCGAACACGGCAGTCTTCGAAGGCGGAGGGACGATCAAAAATGTCCGACTACTGGATCGAAGTTCCGCGCGTCTGTCGTTCGTCGTTGCCCTGCATACGAGTGTTGATATGTAGTCAGGACAGGCGGTGTCGTTCAGGGCCCGATATGTAATCAGGCATCGCTTGTAGGTGATGCGTTCTCGAACCCCAAGCCATCAGTTACATCACATGTGTAAAATGTTCAATCATCATAATGCATTGCTATTGGCAGTTTGGGTTAGAGCTAGGTAGGCTTAGCACGGGAGTCTGGACACTGGAACAGTCACCGGTAAGTCCTAATCATTCCCGCCTCGTCCCTGTCTTCGCCCCACCCACCCCCACCCCCGAACTAGAGTTGGTACTCGGTAGCACAGTGTCAGGAGCAGTCACCACTGCCCACCAGCAGCAGATACAATAAACTAGATCATCAGGTCATCAACTCATCACTAGATTCACTACATTCATCAGGTAATCCGATACAAAAATTCAGCAAACCGGTATGTGACCCAGACCCTTTACCTAGCAACACACCATTAAGGCCCTGCAGGTGACAGGTCCAACGGACAACGTACGTGTCAACGTCAGTTAGGTGACTTAGGTCACAGCGGGAGTACAACGGGAGTAATTACGGGACAGACAGTTGAGATTTGAAAATGAGAACTTGAGACAAGCTCAGGCAAATTGAGACAACGGCTCAACGGAAATGACTGAGATTCACTAAAACAAATGCATTTTCAAGAACTTTTTTAAAAAGCCCAGATTTCGGCAAAAAAGCCCAGCTCCCCAGACCAGGTCCGAAAAGCCCAGATCTGGGGAAAAAGCCCAGCACTGGCATCGCTGCTCGTTTTCCTTATCAGTTCGATGTTGTCTTGTTGCTTCTCGTAGGCTGCAGTGGCGGCTCTATGATTTGGCAAGTGGGGGAGGGGCGTTGGGGGCCAACCATTTGTTGTTTAATGTATGTAGCATTAAGTATAGGGTCCCAACATGGGGACCACTGGGGGCAGGCATTCAATAGGGGGCACGGGCCCCCTCTGCCCCTAGTGGAGCCGCCACTGGTAGCTAGGCTGTCTGCATACTTTATTCGTTGTCTTTCTCTTGCTCTTTCACCCTTTATTTTTCCAGTTATGAGTCCTATGACTAGATTTTCCAATCCATTCTTTCTAATTAGATTTCCGAAAAATTCCAACTGTTGTATTCTTATGGTTTGTAGCATTTTTACACCAAAGGCTTTTAGCAGAAACATAGAAAATAATAAAAACATAGGAAAAACCACAGCAGCTGCTCAAGGTTTATAAAAATTTAATGAATTTAAGTAAATTTTCTAAGTGAAGCTTTTGACGTGCTGATATTGCTGAAGAGCGAAATACAATATATGATAGGCCTACTCAGTATAGCGTCATTTCACACTTTTCTTGGGAGGGGGCAAGATAATTTTTTACCAAATTTTAGGCAATTTTGGGCAACTTTTGGGCCAATTTTGGCAAATTATAATTTTATATACTGTATTTTTTGGCAAATTTTTGCGATATTTTGCATGTTAATACATTATAAATTATTTTTTTCATTTCCTTGGGGGCCGTGGTCCCCCCAAATGACGCCCCTGATGACACTGCCCAAAATTAAGAAAATGTGATCGATAGCAATTAAGTTGAAAGATTACCAGCAGTTAAGGTGAAGTGGTACCAGCCGTACCAAGAGGCTATAGAGCGGATAGTGAGTAGTACCAATTAAGCGATAGGACGGTGCCAGTAATAGAGGCCATGCAGGGATATTTAATTTACATCCCTTTGCAGCTTCATCTACTTTTGACATGTCTGTTTGGGTGTTAACCAACACCACCCCTGGCAGGGGTGTAGGGGCAAGGGGGTGTAACCACCGCTGGGGCTGTAGATAAATCCCTAATCCAGACTGCAGTAGCCTATACTGATCCAAAGACTTTTACTTATTTACTCTCTGGCCTCTGTGGTGGTCCATAAATTACGTAACGCGATTTTGGCGCTTTTTGACCCCCCGTACGTAAAGGTGGTGGGACACTACCCGCGCATTGCGCGAGTTCATTTTGACGTCCTTTGCGATCGTGTTGAACGTGTAGGGGCGATTTTCCATACAGGCAAAAATTAAGCCACGCCTACAACAGTTGACGTAGCGCTGAAAAATATGGCAGACGAAGAATTAGTTGATATTTGCGGAATGATGATTTTAACATGTATCATCGCATCAGTACCTGCTTTGTCGAAAGAAAAGAAGTCTTAGAAACCCAGAAAGGCTAGACTTTGGCCTTGGTCATGACCACGGCGATACAGAAGTTGTCTTGATAATAATAATAATAATAATAAAATATACCGGTAAATAAAAAAGCGTTTAGCTTTCAAATTTAGTTCATTCCATTTCGTTGCATTGCGTGTAGATTCATTGTTTAATATATACATTTACGTATGTGGTGTGGACTGGAGTTTTCCAGCAATCTCGAGCCATATCGATGGCTTTTTATCACTTTCTTTATACGTATCGCATGTGCTATCCCATTCCCATAAAATGGGATGCGCCGTCACTTCATTCAATATATTTATATCAAATTTATATCAAATTCACTTTTTGTAGCCATTATTAATTTTCTCTTGTCTTCTCTTTATTTCAGATTATTTGGTGGGCTGACCATAGATTTATTATTAATATATTAAAGTCTATAGGGCTGACGTTTCAACTGATACCTGATTGGTTGAAAAGTCAAAATGAACGCGACCGAAACTCGGGTGAATGTGCAACCACAATCAGTCGTGCGCGGCGGCGTTGATTTTCTCCCCTCCGTGTGCTTGCACGCGATCAATGTATGCTAATGTCCCAGTCACCATTCGAAAGCAGCTTATCATTCAAGCATTGAAAGCGCTTTCGCAAAGGACGCCAAAATGAACTCGCGCAAAGCGCGCTAATGTCCCACCACCATAACGCGACATAACAAAACGTCAGACCCCCTAAAATATGACGTAACAACGGGCCGACCCCCCATTTTCGTCTTCCGAAAAGTCTTGACAAGCAAAAATGTCATGTATTTTTCCCTCTCGAAAAACCCTGACAAGCAAAAATGGTCATCCTTGTATTTTTTCCTCTCCAAAATACTGACAAGCAAAAAAGGTATAACAAGTCAAAGGTCATCACTTAAATTTGTTGGGTGTTACGTTACATTTACGGACCCCCCCGTAACAAATGGTCTGACCCCTAACCGCGTCACGTAATTTATGGACGACCCCTGCATATATCTAATATGCACACTATAATGCTTTAATTTGCAAAATTGGTAACTTTGTTATTAAACGTTTTACTTGCAGGCCTCGACCCTCAAGGACAAGTACAAGTACCCAATCCTCAATGCCAAATATAAGCACAAGTACTCAAACTTCAATGCCAAGCACAAACACTTGCTTTTTGGTACTTAAGCACAGTACAAGTCCAAGGCCAAGCCAAGCACTAACAACACTGCCAGAGGTGCATGTGGTACCAGGATACAGTAAGGTTGGTACCAAGGCAGAGAGTGGTACTAGGATTAAGGTTTTGTTTATACTGGGGTGGAAAGTTAGCAGTAATAACAACACTGGATGATGGAGCAGAAGGTCGGGGGGGATTCGATTCCCGCATGAGTCCCAAGGTTGACTTGGCCTAACTCGATAGAGGGCGGTGGTAAACTGAGGAGCAGCGTTAAACTGGAAGGAACATGTGTCTGGGGAAAGTAATGGCAACCTACTTCAGATTAATGGATTACACCACCTACATCACTGATTGCCTAAACCTGAGATAAGCGCTGGAACCCAACGCTCGTACTAAAGTACAGGAGCCACCTTTTTGCCATTTATATCCCTCCCCCTCGAGAGTGACATTCTTTATATGGATGGACCCCAAGTCTTCCTTCATAGTTTAGTCTTTGACAACCCATATCTGTATAGACATTTATAATACTGTAATCTTGCCTACAGTAGAATATTGTATATGCAGCTTTAACACACAAATCTTTTGAAAATACAGCTGTATAGTAAAAATATGGTGCAAAATATATAAATAATAAAAAAACAACACTGACAATAATAAATGGTGTGCATCTGAAACATCTACGGTACTAAAAATTACCTTTTTTTACCAGCAGATGTAATCAGACAGAAATAATAGCTTATCGACTTTCTGGGAGATATTATATAACAGTTATTTAAATTGCTGTGCAACATAAACATAATGGGTTGCATAGTTGTGATCTTCCATATTCAGTGGCAAAAATGCATTCAAAACTTACTAAGAAGATAAATACTACAACTGTATGCAAACTGAGGAAATGCTGAAAAATAGTTAATTTTTTTATCCTTCCTGAAATACAAGGCTTGCAGTTTAAAGGACTGCATAAGAACTCTATTGTCATATTTTAAAAAGGCTAACAAACCAAAAAGTTTCACCTATGTCCAAGGTTTGATCTTCAAACGTCATGACTGACAGGCCAGACTGATAACCACTGTTATTATTATTATCATCATCATCATATCATCATCATCATCATCATCATCATCATCATCATCATCCACCACCATCATCATCATCATCATCATCAAGAGCATTTCTAGAGCGTAAATAATCGCAAAGCAGCAAACGTGCTAATGTCAGTTGCGAACTGGATCAAACAAACAAGAGTCATCAGTTGTTTTCTAAAAGAGAGCAGTGTCATGCTTGAATCAGAGGAACACAATGTTGCTGGCAGACTGTTCCAAACAACCGGGCCGGCAATGGCCAGGTTGTGGTCACCATAGCCCCATTGTTCTACCTTAACATTATCCCAGGCAGAAGTAAACTATTTATTGTGCTAAAGCAAACCTATTGTGTGAAATTTTCTTTATTAAAAAATTGAAACTACAGTATACAGTAGAACTTTGGCACAGACAGCCATGGAGGTCACGGCCCCATATTCAAACTGGGATCGCTCATGGGATTTGCGCAAATCCATTAAGTAGTTTGGAGTGGTATTATGAACTCTAGGATAATGCACAAAAGATGAAATGCACCTGACAGGTCGTTTTTTTACTCATCGTCATTTTTTTACCTGAAAATGTTGCTGAGCCCCTCTATCGTGGAATCCTGGCAATGCCACTGCAGTAGAATAATGAGGTCGTCAGTTTGCTGGTTTTTAAATATAGTTTTTAATTTGAATTTTCAAACATAAAAGCATTTCATAATAATGACATGCTTTAAAAAATGAGCTAAATCAGGATATATATATATATATATATATATATATATATATATATATATATATATATATATACACACACACACACACACATATTTGCTCCGAGTAACATTTCCTAATCTCCAACTGAACGAGAGCTAGCACACGATCATTTCAGGTCTCCGGACAATTTTTTATCATAAGTCCCTCGGGAATGAAGTACCGAGGACATAGGGACATAAAAAAATGTATATATTATATGTCCATACAGCTGTAAAAGAAAGCTGTGCATTTTGAAACCATCAATGCTAGTGCATGTACAACCAATCGACTAGAAAGGATACCTGGTAAAAAATCATGACGCTTGTATTCTATAGATGCAGCATATAAATTATCAGTTGCATACCCCCCTAAATTGTAATTATGGACTGAGAGAATATTAAAATATTTTCAAATAGAAACTAAATTTATACCTTTCAACACCCTTAAACAAATACTATGAAAAAACCGGTCTCTAACTACAATTCATAATTAAATTTTAGTAGAAGTTGGCATATATTTTCTTTTATTACCATCTAAAGTCTTTCATGCCTGAGCCTTCATAAAGAAAAATTGATCACTGCACTAAACTCATAAAATGTGGACATCTGCGTAAAGAAAAGCAAAAATGGTCGTCCGGAAAATTTATCACTGCACAGTGCACACAGCTCAGAAAATTATGTTTCATACCGTTCACATTTTCTGGCAGAACATGCCAGAACAGCACTCCAGAAAGGTTACTTCAATATTTCATAAAGTTTTAAATTGAAATTAATGTTAGAAAATTTATGGCGTTTCAAATTTTAACCGATTTTATATCAGTGTGCAATAATACGCATTTTAATTATAATCTAAACCACAGAAGGCTATAATAAAAGTGGTGTATAGATAAGAATCTGATATACAAAACAATTTGGGCATAAAGATGCATTCCTGCATCTGTTTGTCTAGAAAAAAGCACTGCCCATCTATAAAAGAATGAGTAGTGGTAGGTAGTAGAATGGTGGTTTTCTGTAGGAATCAGTGGCGGTTCCAGGATTTCTTGGTGGGGGATAAAATGAATTCATAGAAAGTTGGTGGTGGGATGAAAATAGAGAAAAAATCTATAAACTTTGCTGGAAAAGGCTGAAAAAAAGAACTTCATCCCTAATTTGTACCAAACATAGGTTGACAAGCAAAAAAAGATAATTCGCAGTTAGTTTTCTAGACTTTTACCCCAAAACAGGTCTCACAAGCAAAAAAGTAAGCTCGGAAGCCTGGCGGGAGAGAATGCATCCCCACTCATCCACCACATGGAACCGACACTGGTAGCAATTCATTATAAAAAAATTACATCTAGACAATTACATCTAGACAGTCATTGTCAACTAAGAGCCCTACACCACAATCCCAAACATCAGACCCATTAACGTCTAAACAGTTACAGTTGTAAGGATTTGTTCAAGATCTCCTGAACTCTTGTTGCTCCCTCCCCCAAGATGAATGTGTCGTGAGCACCACTGACAGTGTCAACTGTGACCGGCTTAGAGCAAATGGTTGAAAGCCCATAGTCGTGTCCAAGACCATCAGTCTCCGTGTGACTCTGTGAGGCTCGAATAAGATGAACTTCAACATTTTTAAGTGTTGATGCTGGCTTGTAGGCATCTGCGATCTCTAATTTTTTATGAAAACTCTTGGCAGCCAATTTTAAATCAGTAATATCATCTTCGAGGACAATGTTGGCATTGAGGACAGCTTTAGCCATTGCGTCAACGCGTGACTCAAAAGAATCAAGAGCATTTAATTCTGCACTGAGCTGAAAAAGAATTATAAAATACATTAGCAGTTTAAAATTAATCATATTTAATATTCTGTTATTTACAAACACAAATCACACAGCTGTAAAATACTGATTGACAAGTCTTTACCAGTGTTGAATCGTTGATATGTAATTTGGTCAAAAATTTTGCTTTCAAAAATATAAGATACTTAGCTTAAGAAAAATACATATTTCCAGCCTACTTTGCCTGAAAAGAAATAATTTCCAACCCTCTTAATTTCACAACATTTAATATTACTTTACATTCAATATTACTGTCAATGTAATGCCTAGCCAGGACTACAGACAAAACAATTCCATAAACTTGTCCCAAGCTAAAAGGGTGTGACAAATTGAACCTTCACTAAAGTTCATGTTGGACAAGGAGGAAACTACGGTACTGGTATCTAAGATGACTAGTTTCATCTTGTTGACTGAAAGTTCATGTGACATATGTACGTTAGTTTGCTTCTTGATCTGACAAAGTACACAACTGGCTAACTATAATTCTGGCATTCAAATCACAGTACCCCATCAAAATCAACAGACGATTTCATAATATAATTTATTTAAAGAACATTTCCTTTTGAACACAGCCAAAGAATGTTCTAGAACACATGAATTCATGCTGAACATCAGCTTACAGTGAACACAAAACTCAAAGTAATCAAAATCAAATTTCACATTTCAAATTCTAACAAAAATCATCTACTTAGATAAATTTACACTTATATTAATGCATGAATATCGAATTCAGCTGGAATATTGTAATTGAATATTTGACATACAAATTAAGAACTCTACTCAATTTCAATATTGATCACTATCTGGACAATGCACTTTTAGAACCTTGAGGCTGACCATAGACACCTAGACTCAACTATACTGCATAACTGCATAGCCTAACCTTCACTATAAAGTCAAAGTTGCAATAGCCCTAATCAGTGCACACTTCTATGATTCAGCAAAAGTGTCAATGGCAATGGACATAATGCATTGCTGGATCATTTCAGTGCATTGATATTTCTATTCGGATATTTCCATTTTGATTTCTGCTTTTTTTCAAGCTGTCATTCTAGCAGCATACAATGTGTGATAAACTTTCACACGTTATTTTACAATAATATCTCAATCAACTACTAGTATTAAGAAAGTAGCAAGAAGTAAATCCATTACTTACCTTAAGAATATCCACACCTGATGAATTCTACAATAAATAAAGAGTAAAATAGTTTGCATTTAATTAACTATATAATACTGTAATTGATCTTATATAAAGTTTTCCAAAACATTCAACAATTAATCATTTTAACACAGATACTTATGACTGGCTCCAATGAATGAAAAACCATATCAAATAGCAAAATCCTGTCATAAAGGACTCCCAAAGGACCTGTGGATGTCACTCATTTAACCAGGAATCCATCATATCAGAGTAGCTAATGGAAAATCAACACCAAGGAGCTGTGGGACTTATTCATCAGGTTCTAATACAACAAAGTTCATTAAGTAAGTAAGTAAGTCAAAATTTCTATAGTGCTGTCTGAAAGCTTGGTGCAGTGCACCAGCTTATTCATGAGCGCTCAATCTGTGTGAAATCCATAGTTCGTAATCCGTAGTCCGTGGTGTTGCATCTTCGATTCGAAGGTTGGCAGTCACGATTTGTCTCCATTTGTCTTGGTCTTCAGCTAATCTTTCTATTTCCCCATAATTTTCTATGCCAGTCCAGCTGGATCCAGATAGGCAGTCACAGTAAAGTACTTTCATGGAGGATGATAACAACAAGATTTGCAGTGGATAGAATGCAGGCCTACAGCAAGGATTTTGCCATAATATTTCTTGAAAAGAATAGTTTTAATTTGTTTTCAAAAAGTTTGTAAAGTGATGGCCAATGGTGACTGATTTATTGACTGAAGAGAATCAGAGTTATTAATCTTTTGGACCTCTGACAGAAGATCATTCTAGAGATGAGGCACAGTGTGTGAGATCGAGCGATCTGAGAATTTTAGTAACGTGGCTGTCGGCTGAATGTTGACTCTGCTCATTTTGATGAAAGACTTGAAAATCACTATTACCATTTTTATGGTAATAAGGTAATTAAATGTAGAGAAATTTTCTGAGTGCTGAAGTACTAACTTCTATAGATCCTGCATGCAAAGATCCAAACCACAGAACAACTCTCTCAATAGACAATGGACACGTGCTGAGAGGCTGAGATACATGGAAGGAGATAAGCAGGACGTACATAACAACTGCATATCTGAGTAAAACGCAAATTTTCACCAATCTGATGCACTGCACAATCATGCTACGAATCTGGCAATTAACATTGACCCAGCTTATCTCCATGACCACATTGCATCGTGCAGTAGGCTCCACAACTGAGTTTGGCTACTGAATAGCTTTGCAGAGCAGCTATGAAATGGTTGGGCACAATGGACAGCACTCTGCTTGGACACTGTGTGTGTTTTTAGAACAAGCCTATACCTATATTTGTCTAAGTAATGTTAGCACATTCCTACTTGTGGGTTCATACTGTAAAATTGTAAATGTATGAGGACAGGAAGATGGCAGATTGCTAACACTTTGGAGCAGCACACTGAAGGAATAGAATAAAGACCTGCATGAGCCCCTAAGGTCAACTCAGCCTTCACTCATCAAATGGTGTTGGCAACTGAGTAGTTTTAGCTGCAAAGTAAATAGGCGCATTACATGAGAACACTGGCACTGCATCATATGTAATTATGCAGATCGGCTGACGCCTAGCTAAGGGCCTTTAAAACGGAGATCAGCGTTGCCTTATGAGCCTTGAGGCTCATTCCACGGGTCTTGAGAGCTCAGGAAGGTCTTTACTTTTTTACTGTAAGTGCATAAAAGACATGGAATCATAACACACTGCAGAAAATGATTTTACACTGACCTTATTTTGCAGACTGTGCACACATTGTGAAACAAATGCACAGAGAGATTCTGTCTCCAACTTTGGACCAACTCCGCACAACAAACGTTGTTTATGATACATTGTAAACGAAGACACAAAATTGTGAGAACCATCGAGCAGAAAAACTTTTTTTGGCATCAATCCCTCTTTTCCAGCAAAAGTGCCATTTCAATTGCAACACATGCACCAAAGGAATAACCACAAAGGTAAAATTCATTGCTTGGACAAATCTTAGATGCTTCCTTTAGAAGAATACAAAATCAAGATCTCAGTACAAGTTTTAATTTCAAAATACTCACTGTAAACATTAGATATCCTTAAGTGTAATCTATAATTATTTAATTATCTAAATATTCATTAGCAATACAACCAGACAATTTTAGATAAATTCTGTAAAAACTAAAAATGCATAATTCTGCACTACTGCTTTCATTTATTTCTGATTTTTTGAATTAAGATAAAAAAGGAAAGTTCTCATTTAATGTTCTTGAAATCCAGACACAGCAAAACTTCATTATAATGTATTTAGTGGGTCTGTAAAATTTAGTACATTATATCTGAGGTACGTTATGTCCAATACCATCCAATATGGTAGAGCATTACATGAGATCGTATATTGCGGTACTTTATAACCGAGTATGCAGTATAACCAAGTCTGTTAAAACGAAACTCTACTGCAATTACTTTGACAGAAGTACAGATCATTCAATCCTATTGGTGGTTACTCATAAAAGAACTAAACAAGATTAACTTAATTCACCACAGTGATAAAAATTGAAGCATGCAGGGACCTTATTATCAAGCAACATTTTATTTACCTTTAGATAAAAGGAAGCCAAATCAGTCATAGATGTCAAAGGTACAGAAGACGTACACTGAAATCCATAAACTGGAAATTCAACTCGTGACATAAGTTCCTCTAAAATTGAAACTGAACCCTCTATTGGATGAATTACAAACATTGGCGTGCGTCCTTTATGACCATTATTCATATTAACAACAATATCCTTGGGTGCGATGTGATGCATTTCATATCCTATAAAATGATGCCCACTCTCTTGGTCTTTGTCTGACTGAGGTTCTGGAAGCTTTACTCCAGATGAAAGCTCATCAAGTTTTTTGAAAGTAAGAGAACGGATTTCTTTCACCGGTATCGACAAATCATAGCCTCTCTCCAGAGTCTGCTTAATTTCAACTCCCATTAAAGAATCAAGACCAAGATCACCAAGTGTGGAATCATTGTTTACTGTTGATGAATCTTTAATGCCTGAAGAACACCACAAAAATGGATAACAATGCTTTAACACTTCTAGCATTGCATAAACAAAAATCAGTCAGACATGTTTTCCATAAACAAAAGACAAGAGTTTTCTTACAATCTGATCTCCAAAAATAAGCATATTTAATTTAACACAATTTTTTCACTGTCTATTAATCATTCTTTTCTACATAGATACATGCAGCTAATATTATTTCATACATTTTATGTTATTTTTCAATGTGTCTCCTTAACATTTTCAGCAATCATTTTGAGAGAGGGATAACTCCCATCTGTGTGCATCCTACAAAATAAGTTGACCATTTGACTGTTTAGTGGTTAGGTTAGGTTAGGTTAAAAAGTCAATTTATATAGCGCAAAAACATGAATGAAGAGTCAAAGGCTAGAGCGCTTTACACTATGTATCCTGTGTGATGGATTCTGACAGATGCAAAGATGGCAAAATCCTTCAAATAAACCAAATTACTAGTAATTATAACTCAACATTCATTTTACCTAGAATGTGGGCAACTGCATCTCGCAAATTAGTTGTTGATCCTCCTTTTTCCTTCTTTCCTTTTGATGCCTCAGCCAACACAAAACTGGATACAACCGGACTGGACTGGTTGAGAAATTTATCTAGAGTTGAAAGACATGAAAATATTCTTTGTGGCAGTGTTCCTCCAATGACAGTCTCATTGCTACCCATTGCTTCGATGACTATGCCTACATCACCAATGGCACCCCACTGAATGGCAAGGCCTGTTCAACAGAAACAAAAGCAGTCATTCAAGCATGCATAATCAGAATTTCAACAATTCTGAAACCATTTACTTTAAAATAGAGAAATATAGTAATTTTCATCTTTCTGTTTAGAGATCTGAATCCATCTAACTTGTTGTTAAAATGTTAAAAAGTTTCTGAATAAGATGAGAGCAAACTTTTAACCGCTTAACCGGGGATTTAAATTTTAGATGTCGTTAAAGTGTTGAGAAATTATTCAAAACTGAATAATGTAATTTTTTAAATTTACTATATCTCCAGCTATAGCTATATGAATGATAAGAAGACATGGTATACACCATTCTTTAGCTTTTTTATTGCTCTTTCTAACCATCCATGCCAACAACAAAATTTGGGGGTAGGGTCCACTTTCCGGCCTAAAATAGTGCCCCTCCAAAAAAATTTTTCTAAGCTCCATAGCAAAATTGTTCAGCAGTAACCACACTTGTGTCAGCAGCAAAGTTGTAGGGGAATGTCAGTGGAACAAAATAAATAAAAAATTTTGAAAATCGGACCACATTTGGTAGAGATATATTACAGGGGACCCCCGTTAGAGCGCGCCCCGTTTGAGCGCGGATTCGGTTATAGCGCGGACACGGGCTTGGATCCCAACTTAGAAGCTGAATTACAGTATACGAAAATTGTTATCACGCGAATGATCTAAAATTTCCGACTGTTTATTCCCTTTTTGTGTTGTCTATACTGCATAAGCTTAGCTCCGCGATCTGTGCGGCTACACTAATCTAAGGGTGTCGTGGCCTCACGCTATCGGAAACTACCAGAGACGCCATTCTTACCATTAGGCTTTGAAAACTCATATTTTTAGATAATTGCTAGCCATCCAAAGATAAAGTCCCAGAAATATGACCCTAAATAATTCAGGGCATGAGCGAAAGCTGTGATTCGGCCTCTGAGTGGAATATTTCAAGCAATATGACTGATTTTTGTCGAAGCTTATTAGCGCCCAACCGGAGTAACAGTTTGTGGAGACTTACTTAATGAATATTAATAAGTAACAGTTTCTACTAGCGACTTAATTAATGAATATTCATAAGTACAATGTTATTTATTAATATTCATCAAGTAAGTCGCCACAAACTGTTACTTACTGTATTATCGACTGGGCTTCATCTTCACAAGCGCCATGCGACCATTTGCCGCTGTCAAAACACTTCGTTTGTGCACTAATTGCATATTTCTGAACAAATCCACCCTTATAGAACGATGCACCGACATTTATTCTGTGATCGTATACGTAAAAAAGATGTTTTCAAGGGTTTTCGATAATCATGGTAGTTCCATTATGATCATGATGTCTAATAAAATTTATATAGCACTGCATATGGTCCATTTCAGTATACCGCGGACCTCGTTATAATGCGGGTCTAGTTATGGACCCCAAAGTCCGCGTTATAACGGGGGTCCCCTGTACTTCTAAACCGAACAGACCTTGGTCTTCTAGGCGGTATTTTCTACACCCGGTCCAAAAGAGTACCTATTACTTAGGACATACGAACCCTACTGACACTAAAAAAGGTGTCATCTATCGAATGGATAGATACTAAAGCGATTTCTGGCATTAAATGTATCTGATACGTTGACCCACTATTGACGAACCACTAGGAAGCCTACAGGACATGTCCCGGACTTTGGGCCCAAATAATGGCAGATAACGTTGGACGAGCTGGGCTCGGGGATCCTGGTTAAGGGGTTAAAAAAAAATCAATAAACAGAGAGTTGCCTTGCCTGGTAACCCATTCTGTCTTCTTTTTTCACAGATCCTTTCTATAGCAGAATTTGCAAAACCATAATTTGCCTGTCCAGCGTTTCCTCTACCGCAGCTCACTGATGAAAATGTCACAAACCAATCGAGAGATTGAGAGCACAGGCGGCGTGTGACAGCATCCAAATTCATTGTACCTATGACCTTCGGATCGGTGACCTTGACAAAACGTTCAGGATTCTGATTACTCATTAATCCATCTTGCAATACCATGGCAAGGTTGAAAACTCCACCAACTTCACCAAGTGCAGCTGCTTCAGTAATCAAGGCCTCAGCCTCGTCTTTGCTTGCAACATTTTTTGTTGATATTATCACGTTGACCCCTTGGTGGACCCACTGACGGACTTTACGTGCTTGAAATCCTGAACGAATACCAGAGCGTGAAGTGAGAACTAAGTTTTGTGCTCCCCTGTCAATCAGCCACTGGCCAAGTTCAAGACCAAAGCCACCAAGCCCCCCAACAATTATATATGTCTTATGTGGACTGCATGCAGTCTGGGCAATAGCCTTTAGTTGAAGTGAATTGGAAACTTGATTTTCATTTTGTTTCTCTTCTTCCCGGACCTAGAATACAAAACTTTGGATTAAAATAAACTGCAAAATTATAACGAAAGTAAATCTAAGTTAGATGTGCTCATATGTTTTACACAGAAAGGTCACAGTGGCAATACTTTTAAGATGTTTGAAGTTCAAAAGTTTCATTGTCTTCCTACAGCCATACTTAGATAAGACTCAGTTTCTCTTTCTGAGATTTTGAAAGAAAGAGCATTTTTAAAAATTCAATAAATCTAATATGCATCTTTCTTTCTGCCTGAAATAATTTTTTATTCATTTTTGTTTTTACACGATTAGTGTTATTTAATTAATTCTTTTATAGATGGACTCAATAATGTGCCCTTGCTCCTGACATTTGGTACAATGGCACAAAAAATTACCAGTTTAATAATAATAGTTGTAATCTTTAAATACATCTGAAATTTTCAAAGCTTTCCAACAATTAGCCACTTCTACAATTCAAAAGTGTCAGCTAGTATTAATTACTGAATAAGTTATATCATGATCACCTTCAAAACACTGTCATGTCATTACCTTGATGAGAACTTTGCCTACGTGTTTTCCCTGAGCCATATATCTGAATGCAGCTTCGATATCATCTCTCTCAAACACTGTTGTCTGTAGCGGTTTTACAGTGCCATCTAGCAAACCAGCTGTTACAAGGTTGAAAACCTTCTGCCAATCCTCATTGCCGTCAGTAAACAATGCATCAAGAAGGATTCCATGGAAAGAAATATTCCGCAGAAATACTGCCATGCCTTTAAACAATCACATATTTGGCAATGAGCTTCCATTTTAGTAAAATTTTTACTGAACAGTAAGTCACTTTAAGTCACTTTAAGTCACAGTAAGTCACAGTAAGTCAGTAAGTGACTTATGTGTTAGTAGAACGAGATCACCCCATTCTTCCACCTCTGCTTAACGTATAATGTACTGTTTCCTTGTCATACAGCACTGCTCTCTGTCTGTCTGTCTCTGTGTCTGTGTCTCTCTCTCTCTCTCTCTCTCTCAATAACTTTGAAAGAGATCACCCGAAGCAATTGGTACTTTCAATGTCAGACCATCTTTACACATGAATTAAGGCTCGTGGAAGTCCATCAATATACTAAATGCCCCAGAAACATAAATTAAACCTGGGTTTCCAAAACATTTTGGGGCCGCAACCAACTTAAGAGATTTTGTAATGTGCCACAACCATGCACATTTAGTGTCAACTAAAAGTGGATAAAACACAAATCATTTTAATATAAGCCTTGCATGGATTGCAGGTACATAAATTTCTTTAAACTAAGCCTACTTGCAACTTTGCAACACTAGTGACATTATGGTGTTTGCTAGAAAATGACATTTCTGAATCTAATTTCATGCTACCCTGCAACCCATTAGATTTAGCCCTGTGACCCACATTTGGGTCGTGCCCACAGTTTGGGAAACACTGAATTAGTACATAAATACAATATTAAATAACATTTCACATCCTTTTTGGAAAGTCAATTAAACTGCACATTTGATTTGAAGGAACAAGTTATTTTTCAGTTTTCTGTGCAGTTCACAGTTATTTGCACTAGCATTCCTCAAATATTATGACTGTTGCATTTCATTCTGGCTCTTACCCAGTGATGAGTTGTTGGCCAAATCAAACTTTCCAATCTCTAAGAACCGCCCATGCTGAGCCAGAAGTTTAACACTCATCTGCAGCTTTTCTTCTGCGAGTGAATTAAGAACGACATCAACACCACGGCCCTGTGTCACCCTGAGAATCTTTCTGTAGAATGAAGAATCTCGGGAATTTGCAAAACTATCATCATCAAGCTGTCGGAATCTCTCCATGAGGTACTCTTTCTTTGAATTTGACCCCACAGTTGTGAAAACACGACAACCACGACTGAGGGCGATGGAGATTGCTGCTTGGCCAACAGCTCCACTTCCCGAGTGAACCAACACAGACTCCCCTCGCTTGATCTGTCCTCGAATGACAAGCGCATAATATGCAGTGGCATATGCAACCGGTACAGTGGCCGCCTGTTCCATTGTCCAACTTGCTGGAATATCCCAAAGAAAACTTCTGTGGGCATCAACAACTGTTGCCAAACCCTAAAAATGCAAGCAATGAAAATACTCTTCATGTTAAAGATAACAAAATATTCAAGGAATGTAATGACCCAATTTACTGACGTTTGGAAAGAAATTTAATAATAAAACCAAATTGCAAAATTTGATCTTGAACTAAACTGCAAATTTGGTTATTAAATTTAAAAGTTACTTCAACCAAAGATCTTTACCACTACCATTTCTATAATAAAATAAAAACTAAATAGAAAACATAAAATGAGCATTAAACAGACTTTGAAGCTGTATGAAGCATGAGCTAGAATTAAAATAATTTGTATGTAAACTGACACCTCATGTTTTAAATATTTAGAATAAAAGCATATTTAAAAGAAAAAGAAAAGTAGAGCAATGTAATTGCAGAGCAATCATAACATAACTGGATTTTTACTACATAAGAATCAAAATAGAAACATCAAACAAGTCACTAATTAAACATTAAAGGGTCATTAATTCAAAAACATTAAAAACGTCAGAGCAATTGTTCATCCCCACTAGGTGTTGAAAACCATAAATTAAAGTTTTAACAGAAAATATTTGGTCATATCAAAATGGCCTTTCTTTTAACAGGGCAGAGTTTTAACAAAAGAAGAGAAGTTGTCAGCGACCAATGCATATTCAATATTTATGATTTTATTTGTGAACCCATTGTGAGGAATGCAGGGCACTATTATATTTTTATGCAGTGATTTATCTGCCCCAATGCAAAATTACAATTAAAACATTCCTGTTGGACATTACATTTCTGAGCTAATTTAGTTTAATAGACAAATCAAATTTGCTTACATTTGATTGCAATTTAATAAACATTATTGATGGGATGGAGATGAAACTGTGCCAATTTTCATCAAAATCTGAGATGGTTTCTGTGTTGATTTCGTGGAATAATTACTTTTCAAAAGTTTGAAAAATGGCCTTTCTAAAGCAGTTAACTGTCTACTCTTTACAGAACCCATTTCAACTGGTTTAATACAAATGTTGATTGCATATTAGAAACTGAAAAACTTTCTCAAGTTCTTCAAAAGTTTGAAAAAAGCAACAGAAATGTCTATAAAAATTGGCTTTCAACTTCTTTTTTCCAACCTTTTCAGTTCATTCTTTGTGCAGCAAAATTCATTAACTTAATAATCATTAAAAATGCAGTATCTACAACCACAATAGCTGGATTAAGAGCCATGATCGAACGTGACATAAAAAAAATTATTGCCCTATCAACACTTAGACAACTTGGAATAATAATAATAGCCACCATGGGACTAGGTATAGTTAATCTTGAAGCACTTCTCAAAGGCATGGATGATGCAGAGACAAAAGATGAAAATAAATGTTTTACAAGTCAAAAACAAGTAAAATGAATCTGATTCGCTTGCAAGATACTAATTTACCTTTGCTGGGAGCAATCCCATGACTCTTTTACCCTGACAGTTGCGACCAGAAAACTCCATTCCAAGTAGACAGTCCTTACCAGCCATATCACCTGGAATGGCATCCGGAGGGAGTTTTCCAGTTGCCAGCATTATGTCACGGAAATTCAATGATGTGTAGTAAACTGTGCACAGATCTTTCTCACTCTGTTGTTTGGCATTGAAATACTTCAGTGGTGACTCAACCCAGTGCAGGCTTGACAGGTCACCAAGAGTCAAAACGTTGACGTAGGCAAAGTTAGTTTCAACTTCTTGACCTTCAATGCAATCAAATAGTGGCAAAGGATTTGATACACTAAATTTCTGGTCTAATGTTTTGATGCTTTAATTATTCAAGCCAAGTGAAAGGCTTAACCAGACAAATACTCACCAGTTGTCAGAACTCTCAAGGAGTATATATTACTGACTTGAATAACGTATACATTAAAGCATCCAGAGGAAAGTACCCACTCAATTCTTAGCCTTAAAACAGGGATTTTTGAACCATAATGCATGCTTTAAAACAGCTAATCATGGCATGCATACAAGAGGAACCAGAGGAGATAAGACTTAGTCAACAGTATCATCAGTGGTAGACACAACATAGAAATACTTAAAATTACAAAATTGTAATGACAAGAGGACACAGAAAAAGTCAAATAAGCATATTTGGCAAACTAAAATACTGCATGACTTCTTTAGCCACCTGGAAAATCAAATGCACAAAAAAAGGGAATTCAGGCCAGTACATTTTAGGACAGATCATTGATCTGAAACTCTGCAATCAACATATCAATATTGCCAATGAAGAGTGATAAAAATGGCTGTGTATTGGCATGTCATAAAGAATATTCACAGGATTTTATTATTTATGCCCAAGTACCTCCTGAAAGTGGCAAATGTCGGAATGAACCCCAGCGACCTTGTCTTTTGACATTTTGAAGAAGGTCATTGGCTACAAGTTGAGCAAACTCTTCTTGTGTTGTCTCACCTTCAGAATTATAAATACACCTGAAACAAAAATTTAGTACAATAATTAATCGCGTAGGCTACTTATAAATTTGTGCATACGTACGTATTCAGTAGACTCCTCCCTCCCCCTACGCAAAATCTCCTAAATCCCAAACCCCTTCCCCTCAGTGCGTATGTACTAAATGGATGGATCCTAGATGGCAGCAGTTACTTTATTAACGTGGTGTAGTATCTATGCAATAATAATTAGTTTATGTGCAGCAACCTCTAATATTGGCTCCTCTTATATCGCCATGGTCCATAAAAATAGGCATATTATTGTCCAAATTAGAGCAAAGTAGGCTATTTTCTTTTAATAAAGAGAGTAAATATGACACTCCATACGTCCGTTGGCAAAAGTTTATTTTCGTGCGACCATGCATTTCGGTACAAATAATTCCCGTATTGTAAGAATTTTACTAAATTATACCGGTTAGCGGTTTATTGTCAGAAATAGATAGGAAAAATACAATTTTAGAGTCTTTTAGTTAATTTGGGTGAAAACTTAGGAAGGAAACATGGTGTGAGGCTCTGCCCTTCGGATATATTGACTGTTGCCTGGCTGAACATTCACCTTTCCCATAGCTATTTTAAGAACGGCTAAGGGTATAAGAATAAGCAGCTACTGCTGTAATATTCCCAAAGTGCTATATAAATCCACAAGATGTTACTTACCGGTACATACCGTACATCATGGTGTCAAAACCTTCAAATGCCTGCAGACTAGCAAATGTGGGTTATATTCGCGTGCGGCTTATCCTGGGACATTGGAACATAATTCGTAATTTTCCGTGGGTTATACACGTATGCGGGTTATATACATGTGCGGGTAATAATCGTGCAAATACGGTAGATAGAGTACTCAGACATCAGCTATTACACACAAAATTAACTTAAGAATTCATAATTTGAACACATTTTTGCTGCAATTGTTGAAACCATAGTTAATTATACGATACTGAATAGATGTTAATATCAAACCTGATTTTGCTTCCTCCCGGTTCACGGCTCAGACAGTTAGCAAATCCAACAATGCCACTGTGATATTCTTTTGCCTTAAGCCAAACACTGTGACCAGTAGCTGTTGACTCCTCTTGAGCATTTAGAGCCTCTTTGATGTCTTCCACCCAGACGTAGGAATGACCATCTACATCAATTGTTGTCTGGTTTGACAGATTGACCTCTGCTGAAGACTTTTTTCTACACAAGAACATAGTATGAAGTAGACCATCTGATTTCTGAGCAACAATCTTAAAACCTGATAACGATAGGTGTTCTTGCCACTTCTCTTGTGTACAGAAAGGTCCAAAACTTCGTTCTTCTAAATCAGATATGTAGCTGAGGTCTTTTGCAAGAGCAACAAAACACAACGGCACAATTAGATTTATAGTTGGTTCAATCACCAAAAGGAAACCGTCATCATGGACAAGATTTGCTACGGATGAGAGTGTTTGTTGAATGCTATTTTGCTTGTGAAGAACATTTCCCAACACAACAAGATCTGCTTCAATAAGCTGACTGGATGGTAGTGAACCACTTGATATTTTCCATACAACTGGTTCAAGGCCAAACTTTTCCAACAGCTCAGGATCAAGAACATCACTTTCTGAGCAAACAACCTTGTAATCAAGATGAAGTCCTGGCTGCATTGACAAATGTGATATTGCATTTTTGAAAACCAAACCATCTTCTGCATTGCATTCTATTACACGCAGCTTACCATTTTCCATTGAACAGTTTTCGGTAACAATATCAAGACATGTTTTAAGACAATGACTGTTTTGGATGAAACTGTACACTGCATCTGACAGTATATTGCCCCGTTCCAGCTGTATAAGATTCTTCATATTCTCTAAATAAAATTTATCGTGCTGAATGTCAAACATTTTTATCAAAACATTAATCATATGAAACGTGGAATGTTTGAGAAACTGCTTCAGCTCATCGTCGTTGATCTTTTTCCTGTTTGTTACAGATGACTCTTTAAGAAACTGTGCAATTAATTCTCGATTTTTAATGCCATTTGAAATTTCGTAATCTAAAACGGCACTTTCTAACTGCTGACGAACATAACCTTCCATTGCTTGAATATAGATTGGCAAAAGGGGATCATTGTGAGCAATATCGTCTTCAATGTATGGCACAAACTCATAACACTCAAGAATAGGTGATGCTTGAACCTGGTGTCGACGTGGAGCAACTGTTGCATGCAAACCGAGCAACTCGACTCCACCTGCTGTGCAGCTTCCCAGAACTTTGTTATTCTGAGCTTTTATGACTGAAATAGAAAATTAGCAATAAGCTGCAACACCTGGTGATCAAACAGACTTCTGTTTCTGTAAATGTTCCCACAAATTGCAGCAAGCCTAACAAATAACACTAATAATAATAATAACTAAGAAATTACATCATAATTGCTTAATTGTTTAGACATCAAAACTAATTTATTGGCACATGAATGCAACACAGCTCAATACAGTCTATATTGTTATTATTGTTATTGTTCATGACAATATCTGCAAGGATATGAAGAGATAACAAAAACAGAGAGAAAGCAGCTCTGTCTGACACCATTTTTGATCTGAAACCAGTCAGATAAGAGGTTGATTGTCTTAACTCTTAACATAGAATCTGGGCTGTCAATCAATTAATCATGAGCACTTGATGACATTCAGTATATTATATTAAAAAGAAAGCAAACAGCTGTCATGCCTTCACATCAGGCACTAGTAATAATTTCATAACTGAGCACTTATCAGCATGCACTCAAAAATAACATAAAAAGTAGTATGATTAGTATCAAGCAGATATTTCACTCTAATTACCTACTTTTACTGACAGATGATTACATGCAGCTAGTCATAAAAACAGAAAAGCTGCAAGCCTGCAAATAAACTTATAGCTAAAATTTCATGCCATATAATATGCCATTGCTGCCATCCATTTGAAAAAGCTAATGAAAAGCTATCAAGTAACTCACTGAAAGGTGATATTTGAAGGGCTGCTTTGTCACCATTCACACTAAAATGGAATACTAGCTATAATCAGTTGAATTTCACTGACATTACCAGCACTGTCTTATTACTGACTCCAGTTGATGCAGTTGTCACATTACTGAAAGCCGGGAGCCAGGGCAGAGGGTTTTTATAAACTCTTTCTACATGGGTGCCAGGGTGATAGGGTTATGAGAGAAAAAAATTTAAAGTTTGTAAACATTAAAGACTGCATATGTGAGATCGCGCGTTGGGCCGCCATCAATCGGTTGGCCCTAAACCCCATGAAGACCGAGCTGATCTGGTTCAGCACACCGAGGAAGAAATATCTGATCCCTCGTACTGAGCTTCACCTTGATGAAGCCGACATCCAACCATCAACGGAGGTGCGTCTGCTCGGAGTGCTTTTAGATGAGACGCTGTCGTTCGTGGATCATGTCGAGAACGTGACCCGAGCGTGTTTCCGGAAACTCCGAACGATCAGAGAGGTACGCCGATTCATCTCGACGGCGGCCGCCATACAGCTGGCTCGCGCCTTCGTCGTAACACGAATCGACTACTGCAACGGGACACTGCTGGGCCTTCCTGATCGTCAGCTCGCCCGGCTCCAATCAATCCTCAATGCCTCCGCTCGGGTGATCTTCAGGGTGCGGTGGCATGATCACGTGACCTCACTACTCCGGGACAAATTGCACTGGCTACGTGTCCCGGAGCGAATCGTGTTCAAGCGCTGCTGGTTAACGTTTCGGGCTCTACACGACCCATTCTGCCCGGAATATCTTGTGCCCGGAATATCTTGCGACGCTTGTTCGAAGACCGGCATGGACAGATCAACGGCTCCACCTTCGTTCCAGAACTCGAATTCAACTTTATGTTCCACCTCCGTCGAAGACCGTCAAGTTTGGAGAACGCTCTTTCTCGCGCGGAAATCCTCTCCTGTGGAATTCATTGCCGGACTGCGTGTCGTCTGTAACTTCCTTCGGAGAGTTTGCGAACAAGTTAAAGACGCACCTATTCAACATCTCGTTTCCTCGTTTATTGTAAAGCACCCTTGACTTTGGCCCTTGCTATGTTACGGCGCTATATAAATTGTCATGAACAATAACAATAACAATAAACATGAACAATTCTTATCACAAGACTATAGCAACCTTTAATGCCATCCTTTGTTTGAATTCGATCTTCATGCACTATAGGATCAATATACAGAGAACAGATTCTGGTTGGAAGTCGAAGGTCTCTACCAGGCAAAGACATCACCTGTAACTGCAACATTGTGTCGAGGAATGTTACCCAATTCCCATTCCACTTTAATTCTCCTTCCAAGCCTAATGAACATAATAATTTGAATCCATGTAATAGTATGCATCACATAAAATGATAAACACAAAATGACTAGTAATGAGAAAAATTACATTATTTTATGAATATGATCATGTACTGGTATATAGTGCATAAGATATTGTAGCTGGTGACTAAGTGCTGCTTGTAGCATCTAATACAAGCAAGATATCTTTGTTACATGTGTAAAAACATTGCATTAGGATTCTCTTGTGTGGAGGTCCAACACCCTTGTCTCTGCAATTTTGTCTGCAATCCAAAGCAAAAGAGGCAAAGCAAAATGACTCAAACATCAATTGCCTGAGAAGTAGAAATTATACTGTGGCTTATGAAAGCTAGTTTAGAAAACTGCTATGCTGCAGCTCATCTTGTGGCTAAAGCTCCTCACTACTCTAGCATCTCAGACATTATGCTTAACACCATCCACTGGCTTCCAGTTTTTGACCGCATTAAATTCAAACAAGTAATTCTTCAATCAGCACACTGCCCAAAATATTTTCCTCCAGTTCCCAGGAATTATATTTGCTGCTCCAGTAATTATTGTTTCTGCAGCACTTCGAGGTCAGGCACCATCTTACATTACTGAGCTTTTCAAATCACCCTCTTCCACTGCTCATCGCCTGCTCCGCTCCACTGATCAGAAGAATGTTTATGTCCCCAGATCACGCACTGCTCTTACTCAGCATCGGACTTTTGCAGTGACTGGACCCTCCCTCTGGAATGCCTTGAACACATCCATTCAGGCCTCACTTCTTACTCCTTCGCTCTGCTCAATGCGAAAGCTAAAGTCTCACTACTTTACTCTGCGACTCCAATGTCAGGAGCACCTCTGAGCAGAAATAGAAGAGGTGCTATACAAATGCCACATTACATTACATAAGCATGACAAAGAAAGTGGCTGGAAGAAGCCTGCAAAAATGTGCAGAAGCACATGGACAACTCAGATCCAAAGGAATCAAACAAATTGACCAAGAAGATCATGGGAGACTGGAAGACAACATCAGAGATAATAAACAGTGAGGGCAAGATTTCATAAAAGACCAATGAAGAAACTGGTAAACAATGGAACAACTATGCAGTACTAGTTTAACAATTCAAAATGTTGACTGTTGTTTCAAAAACCCTGTGCTAGACTAATTATATTAATGACCTCATCATTACAATAATAAAAATTATTTAACCCATATGAAAGTATAATTAAGATGCAGTCACAATATTTTAACACTTACCAAGTTGATCAACAGTTACTATGCCTTGAAAAGTTGAACCATATTCGTAACCTCTCAGTCTCAGCTCCTTGTAAACATCACCAGCATTCAGCAACAAATCATCATCATCATCACCAGTTAATGAAACATCGAACTCAAAATTTCCAGATGAGTTTGGAGCTGAAACTTGACCACTGACAACCAAACTTCCACCTTCAGAAACTTCAAAATGGCCAGAGGAGGGAGCCAGAGACACCTCAAACTTGACAGGCACTGTTGAATAAAGCACAAAATTAACATAAACGATACACGAATCGCAACATCACTTAATCCTTTCGCTGCCAGCTAATATGTGGTAATTTTATCATGTGCTGGAAAGGGAAGTGGATCCAGGATCACTCTCATCTTCACTATAATTCACTATCTTCTAACATTCGCACCACATCGTCCTTAATAAATTGTTTTGTACTCATTATTTCTAAATTTCAACTAAATTTAGTCAAAAATTTTGATAGCAATACCACATGTCAGAGCTGAAGGCTCAGGAGCATGGCCAGCACGTGACTGGCTGTTACTATCTACTAACATAGCAAATAAGTGAATAACACATCCACATTTTTAAAACCCAGCCCAATATAGCCCAAATAGTGTCTAACAACACTCACACGCCACAACATTGCTGTATTCCCACTGCCAGCAGTGCCTTACATTGTATGGTGTCCATGGTGCATAACAACATGGCACTTTATGCACAGATAATACAAGGCAAGCGGCGCTCGTCAATACGGCACTTAAGGAGTTAATTAACCACCAATCATTTTCTCATGTAATTTAAATCCATGGAATTTGCTGCCTGATTATGGCAGGGAAACATTTGTTGGGCAATTCAAGCAGAATCTCAAGACTATTAAGTATTATGCACATTTTATGGCTGCAAATTTTTTTCAAAGTGCCTATGACTTTGGCCTCCACCATGCTTATGGCACCATAAAAATTGCCACCATGCTTATGGCACCATAAAAATTGTCTCAATAACAACAAAAATATTTACAATATAGACAAATAATTAGTTTGGGACTGTCCATTAATTATGTCAACAAATTTTGGGCTATTTTGACTCCCTCCCCCCTTGTCAACAACTGTCAAACTTTCAGTCACCCACCTACAATTATGTCAAAAACTTTTGACCCCCACCATAAGATCAGTGACAGGTCCCTCTAAAAGGTTTAGAAGGTTATTATTGCAGTGATGACCTTTTTTCTATTTTTTGTTCAAGTGTCAAAATGTGGCAATGACCTTTTTGATCATTAGGTTTTCACCATTGTAATAAAAAATATTCCATGAAATTTCCCAATTTTGATTATTTATAAAAAATGAAATTATTGACATCAGATATTTCTCTTGACCCCTCCTGCCTGTTAACAACTGTCAAACTTTTTCAAACCCCTCCCATATTTGGCAGATGCATTTTAATGGACTAGCAAAACAGCCACTATCTATAACATTAAAATCGTTATCAAACTGATTGGTTGGCTGTGTGAGCGTTCTGAGGCTAGCGTTCTGATTGTTTGGCTGTGTGAGCGTTCTGAAATTGGTTACAGCGTTCTGATTGGTTGGCTGATCTGATTGGTCATTCTGGAATTGGAATTGGATTGGTCGTTGCCTCGAGCGGCGAGCGACACGGCTTCGCCTTTTTATAGCTTCAAGCCTTCAAGTTCTAGTCCACATTTCATTATCTTCATACAGACTATCCAGTTTTTATATCTTGTTTATAAAAGTGTTTCTCAACCTGTGTGCCGTACAAAATTATCACTTGTGCCGTTGGGACTTTTTTAAATTTTGATTTTTTGATTAAATGTGTTAAATGTCCCAGATCACCAACTGGGCTTCATAACTCTTTCATCTATGCAAGGCCAGTTAGGGCCATTGGATCACCGAGAGGTAAGGTAAGGACTATAGAGAAAGCATGTCAACTTTGGGCGATAACCCTCGATGTTTATTCCCCTTGGACATATGGTGGGATGTTGTGACTTGCCGGTAAGACTAAGCGGGGCCTTGACCATCCAAGCCACTTAGACACTGCTGCTGTCCTGTGCCTGGTTAGATTTTGGCATTTCCCTTCTCCTGGATGGCCGGAGATAAGCATCGCCCAGTTTCTGTGTAGCACCTATGCAGAGGTACTGCAGGGGTCTCATCTGTAGAATGGCTGTGTATGGGCACAGGGGACTTGTGCATTCTATCCATGCTTTCACCATCTATGAGGTTAACTTGCAGTCTCATGCACAAACAAGAACTTTGTGCTTCATTTGGACCTACTCGCTTCATAACTGTCATACCTATTATAGCCAACCATACCGACATTCATTGTCATTCACAAGGAAAAGTTTTGAAATGTCTCAAGTCATCTCAAGATTGGAGTGATTTTGTTCCTCGAGGATGAAAAAGAGACTTCTGATTCTGTCTTCATGATGAGATTTGGTGGCTCTCTCCCATTCATTTGACAAATAAAATTTGCAGAATTTAAGTTTTCAAGGACCTTTGGAAAACATAATCTCTGCAAAATCAAAACTGAAGTCATCTAATGAAAATATTTATCTCTGTGGCAAATAGGGACTTGAAGGGAATCCTCTACTGCTTTCCTACTGTAAATGAATACCATTCAAACAAAAAATCATTACCGAAATGCTGGACTCACTGAGAGACCTGAAATCGGCACTGCAGCACTACTTCCCATCATATGCAAGTGATGAATGTGGGTGATAAATCCATCTCCAATGAAACTCCAAATGATCTTACTACTGAACAAGAACAGCTCATTAATTTCAAAACGATAAATTTGCTCGGCCCACATTTCCTGTAAAGAGTGAGATAAGTTTTGAATTTCTATCAAGAGGTCGTATCTTGCAATCAGCTCTAAAGCAATCAAAGTAATTCTGCCAATTTCATCTTTTAGATTCTGTGAGTTTGGATTTTAACCTTCAAAATAAAATTTTGAACAAGAGACACGGGCTTCTTGAAATTGATGCTGAAATGCGAGCTTGTTTGTCAACTTTGGAGTCTCGCATAATCTTGTTTGATCTTGAAAGCAGACACAGCTTTTGCATAAAATTTTGAAATTATTAAGCGTTAAATGTTTTTAAAAAAATTAAGGAGTCAGCAAAAATTAGCAAATCTTTTCATGTGTGCCACCGATGTATTCAGATATTTCTAGTGTGCCGCAAGACAAAAAAAGGTTGAGAAACACTGGTTATATCTAGTGATTTCACTAAATCTTGTAATTAACAATCCATTTCATTTGTAAAATTTCTATAATGAGGTCTTTTATTTTGAATGGTAACTTTCAGATGTTGGAAACCTTGGACCAAAGCCGATAACACTGTCACATATCTGGAATGTTAAGCAGAGCAATCTTAGATACAATCTAAGGTATCTAATCTTAGGTATCCATAATTTGTGCTCCATTATGAGCTTGCACATTATACTTCTGACTATGATATTTCTGTATATTCCGATTCAATTTATAAGTCCTTTTTGTAGAATTCGTTCCAAAAAAGTCATGCATCTATTTCCCAGTAATTCTCATTAATCTTGCATCAGTCAGTCAAAAATATATTTCAGAATAGGATACACTTGTCAAGATTTATTGTTTACCAGAAGGATGTAGGATTGTTGCTCTGTGAATGTGAATGTTATCAAAGACAACTGGCATTTCATTGTACACTTGATTGTTCAGCTTGGCAAACGTCTTCCATGCCAAAATGAGATAACCCGTCGCTGGATATAGAATTCTCCCATCAATTGCATGACCAATGAGATATGCATCTTCTGAATCCTCTGATATATCAATTGTATAAGAAGTTGATGCTGACGAAGACAAGCCAGAGCCAAACTGCTCCATGGATGGAACATCCCAGCTGATGGAATGGTCCCAGTGAACAAGAGAAGAGATCATGGGAGTTCCTGTTGAAACAGGGTACTTGATGGGAGTATAGAGAGATAGAGGATTAAAGTTTAAGCCAGCTGTAAATAATCTATAAATATAAATACAAGCCATACAGCTTATAATACAGTTTATATACAAATCATTTAGCAAGATAACTAAATAGCATTTTGCTCTGCAATTGTGTGCATAGAAACAGTGAAACAAATATAGGAATCGAAGATGACATCATACATTTTATAATTAATCCCCTCTTGCTCTTAGCAGACAAAGAGATCAATTAAATCAGTGGCCACAAATAAATTCTTTCACACCTTTACAGGCAAAGGGAAGTGAGAAGATTAAACCTGTACCAGATAAATATAAATTTATAATGTAAATAGCAAAATGCAAATTAAAAGAATAAAAGAAGTAGAAAGGTAAACATCAAAATAACAAGTATATAAATTTAGAAATATAACTGATCCGTCTTTCAAAATATGTTAAACAATGATAATTAGAACTGCCAAATGTTAATGTGACAAGCAAGTCTGCATTTCTGCAATGAGCTTAGAGAAGTCAGTTTGGTTATCTGCCCTGACCAACAGTGATCTCAAAATCCTTGTTTTATGCATTATGGCACTGGGCATTTAGTGAGTTTTGACAAAAAGTTTGTCAAATTTAAATATCCTGTTGTGTTTGGCAGCCAACTGCATGACAAGAGGGCAATTTCAAATCAACAGTAGATTATTATGCAACAAGTGAAGTTAGCTAGCATATCTTATTGATAATAGAGGAATTGGAATTACTTTGCCAAAATCCACATGATTCCTGCATCATTAAAGGTTGCATCAGTACGCAAGCTGAGACAGTCACCCTAAATCACACATCTTATTCACACCTTGATTCAAATTTAACCCTCAGCCTGTGGAAGTTGGAAATCAACCCTGGACAATTACATTAATGAGTTCAATTTTAAAATTAAAAGTATCACAATTTTTTTAATTTCTAAGCAGGACTTTGCAGACTAGATGATGACTCACAATAGGCTGGATTTGGTCCATGGCCTTGAAAATATGCAAGACTGTACTAAGCACATTCAAATGACAGTATCTTACTTGAAAAATGTTATATCCTATAATCTTACTTTCCAAGAGAAGACAATATATAAAGTAGATTGTTCTGTTGAGAGCGATGCATAAGGCCAACAAATGTGCAATCTGGCCCAAGAGAACGTTTTAGAATTGCCTGCAGGAGGCAGTGAGGTGCAATCTCTATTGTGATTGCATTTGAAGGTACTTTCTGCAATGCCTCTTGGAAAAGTACGGGACTGAGTAGATTGTTGACATGATAGTCGGCCGAAGAGAATTTAGCCAGTTCTGTATTCCACTGTGCTTCAGGTATAGATGAACTGATCCAGCGACTAGAACGACAACGCTTCTCTCGAATAACCTTAAAATGCACCACATCCATTGACTAGTGAATTAAGCAGACGTATAAACAAAATGACAGAATGAGCTTGCATTGGCAGTGGAGCATTGTATATATGTGCCATAAGAATGAGATCTTGAAAAAATAGAAATCAATATTTAAATATCAAAACGAAAATATCAACACACTTTTAAGCTTCAACAAAAACATCAATGGCAATGGACATGATGCTTTTGTCGAATCATTTCAGTGTGCTGATATTTCCATTTTGATTTCTACTCTTCTGTTTTTACAATAAAATAAAATATAAAGGGTTGAATTTGCTCAATTAGAATCATTTTTTTCTTATCTAGAACGTTTTATTTTTACCTAATCTCCTGCTAAAATTTATTGGCTATTTCACTATAGTCAAAATCTGACACAGGGTATTTTAGGAAAATTTGGGTTCAGCAAGGGCACCTCGATTCGAAAACCTTTGTGACCACTTAATTAATCAAATTAGACTAACCTTCTCCAATTTTTCCTTTAGTGCCGGTGCAGTCTGTGCCATAAAATACGAGTGGAATGCCACTCCAGCACTCTGCACTTCTTTTGCAAAAATGCCTTCATTCTTCAGATCAGCAACAAATTTGGAGACTGCCTCTGCAGGGCCAGAAATTGTCACTGTGTCAACAGAATTGTGGCAGGCGGGAACTATTCCATCAGGGCAGCGTTCTTTAGCTTCATTCCAAGTCAAACCTAAAATAAATATATGTTATACAAATAAACAAAAAGAGCATCATAATAAATATCATCGTTGCTTCTATTCCTTTATTATCAGTATCCTATTTCCCCAAGAGCTCATGGTCCATTTGCACTAACACTCACCAACAGCGGCCATGCCCCCTGGTGGCAGTTTGGCTTCATTCACACAGCGGCCACGCCAGTATGCTGCAAGAACGGCCTCTTCTGCTGTCAGAGAACCATCTGCATATGCACATCCAAGCTCACCAACTGAGTGGCCAACAATACCATCTGGTTCAATCCCCAATGTTTTTAAAACATCAACCAAAGCAACCTGTGGTAAAGCAACATCATCAAAGAAAATAGAAATATATCCAAATACACTGTCATAATATAATACAACATTTCACGCATTAATTTTTAAAATTTTAATTAAACCTGTTATAATTATGATCACACAATCAAATCCATCTGAAATTTTAAAAAACGAGAGGCATGCAGTGTTTCACTAACATTATCATCATCAGTGTTTCTGTCTCTCGACAGGTCCAGGTATCCAGTTTTTTCACTCTGATCGATTGCTTGCTTCTTCTTTGAGTTCCTGATATCCTTTATTCATCATCCACTCCAGCATCATCTTCTCGGTCTACCTCTCACTATCTTTCCCTCCATTTTTCCTTCGATTATTGCTCTTAGTAGAGAGTCATGCCGGAGGACATGTCCCATCCAATTTCTCTGCCTTTTCCGGATTGTATCTATCAGGCTTCTTTCTTCTTCTATCTCCTTCATGACTTCCTCGTTTGTCTTATGCTCTGTATATTTTACTTTTAGCATTTTCCTCCAAATCCACATTTCAAAAGCCTCTAATCGTTTTATATCTTCCTTTCTCATTGTCCATGTCTCCGCCCCATACAACGCCACACTCCATATCAATGTTTTTACCAATCTCTTTTTCAGGTTTAGTTTTAGTTTACTTTGCATCAGCTCCTTTCTCTTGAAAAAAGCTTCCTTTGCTATTGCTATACATCTTCTTATCTCTTTATTACATCTGGCATCGGTTGTTATCAGACTTCCTAGATAGCTAAATTCCTTCACTTGCTCTATGATCTGTCCATAAACCTTTATTTCCAATCTCATTCCTTCTTTTTTACTTATTACCATAACTTTAGTCTTTTTTGTATTGATTCTCATTCCATATTTTTCTGACACTTGTATCAGTTTATCCATTACTTCCTGAAGCCCTTTTGATTGCTTGCTAGCATGGCCTGATCGTCTCATGCGCAGCGCAGCCTTTAGTAGTCCTCTCCGACTTTAACTCCCTTATCTGTATTCTCCATCGCCTCTTGTACTAATTCTTCTATGTATATTTTAAACAGCAGCGGTGACAGTGGACATCCCTGCCTTACCCCTCTCCCAATCATACACGATTCACTCAGTTCTCCCTTTATTCTCACCTTCACTGACTGTCCAAGGTATAGGTTTGCTATCAGTCTTCTGTCTCTCCAATCCACTCCCACCCTTTTCAGTGCTCTCAACAAAATCCTCCAGTCTACTCTGTCAAACGCTTTTTCGTATGCAAGGGAGCAGGGCGGGTATCAAAGATAAACAAGGAAATAATAACATAGACAACCAAAAATTCAAATTCATCATCAACATCATCAACAACATCATCATCATCTTGGGTCTCTGTCAGCTAATTGCGGCAATAGCTAGATAGGAAATGTTTCCAATGTTTTCTTTCTTTGGCTTGTTTTTCAGCTTCTGCAATGTTGATTTGTCTTAGTTCGAGGTCTTCTTTGATATTGTCAATCCACCGTTTATCCGGTCTTCCTTTTCTTCTTTTTCCCTGTATCTTTCTGTGTAGAACTTTGTATGGCCATCGGTTGTTTTCCATTCTGCACACATCCAAACCATGTTAATCTTCTTCTAATCTTTTCTACAATATTATCTTTTAGCCAAATCCATTGTCTGATATCTTCATTTCTTATATTAAAATACAAATTATATGACAAGAACTGCATCAGAGGTAAACAGTCTGTAACTGAGCAAATTATTATCGTCAACATCTTCATCATGGGCTCAGAGTCAGTTGGTATCTGACGTCATCTTTTCAGTTTGCTTTCCTTCCTTCCAACTGAGTGCTCTTTATCAATAATGAACACAACTACTGTGACAAATTTCATGATTAACCAAGAATTGTAAAATAGCAAATCACACAATTAGATAAATTCACAAAAGTCAACTCTTAATATCTTGGTCAAACTTTGAAAATCACTTGAACTGCATCAATATCAAAATCATTAACTATTAATAAGTATTACAATCAAATCAAATGAGCCTTGAAATATTAAGATTATCCACCTGAATTGCAGCAATAGATATAAAAGAGTACAAGGTGTTGTTAAAGGTATCTTCAGTTGAATTCATTAGAAGGTCATACAGATGAATGTCAAACTGTCTCAGTACAGCCTCTGAGCGAAGAATGGACTGATGAAACGAATCAATCTTCATAAGGTCACGACCCATTCCATTCCACTGAGTCCCCATTCCAGCAAATATGTACCAAACAGGCCGTGGTTCAGAGGAAACCTTCTACAAAGTCACATTCACACAAGAATGATTACTGAACATTGCTTGAATTGCACAAACATGCCTACTAGAATTTAAATGAAGATACCTCAGAAATGCTCTGCCAAATAAAAATGAAAACAGAAAATTGGTTTTTAAAGCTACTAAATAAATTTGTACTATTTACTTGAATCAGTAAAATAATAATCAGTAATTACAGGGGACCCCCGTTATAACGCAGACTTTGGGGTCCATAACTAGACCCGCGTTATAACGAGGTCCGCGGTATACTGAAATGGACCATATGCGGCGCTATATAAATTTTATTAGCCATCATGATCATAATGGAACAACCACAATTAGCGAAAACCCTTGAAAACATCTTCTTTACGTATACGAGCACAGAATAAATGTCGGTGCATCGTTCCATAAGGGCGGATTTGTTCAGAAATATGCAATTAGCGCACAAACGAAGTGTTTTGACAGCGCAAATGGTCGCATGGAGCTTGTGCAGATGAAGCCCGGTCGATAATACAGTAAGTAACAGTTTGTGGCGACATACTTGATGAATATTAATAAGTAACATTGTACTTATGAATATTCATTAATTAAGTCGCTAGAAACTGTTACTTATCAATATTCATTAAGTAAGTCTCCACAAACTGTTACTCGGTCGGGCGCTAATAAGCTTCGCAAAAATCAGTCATATTGCTTGAAATATTCCACTCAGAGGCCGATCGCAGCTTTCGCTCACGCCCCTGAATTATTTAGGGTCATATTTCTGAGACTTTATCTTTGGATGGCTAGCAATTATCTAAAAATATGAGTTTTCAAAGCCTAATGGTAAGAATGGCGTCTCTGGTAGTTTTCGTGAGCGTGAAATTAGATTATTCCGACAGATCGCGGAGCTCTTATCAGTAGACGGCACAAAAGGGAATAAACAGTCGGTAATTTTAGATCATTCGGCGTGATAACAATTTTCGTATACTGTAATTCAGCTTCTAAGTTGGGATCCAAGCCCGTGTCCGCGCTATAACCGAATCCACGCTCAAACGGGGCACGCTCTAATGGGGGTCCCCTGTAGTGTGTTTTAATCTTTTAGTCTAGATGGTATCTCCATAAAAAGTACTTAAATGTAGGGCTATTTACGGAAAGTTTCAATTTTATTCCATAACATCAGTTATAAATTAACATTCCAATGAACAATCAGTCAGCCAAATAATGAAACTGATAATATTAGCAGCACTGCTGATTTTCGATTTCAAGTTTACAGTTACAATGTAACTTTACTTTCAAAACAGTCTTGGATTATTTAACTTCAAATTGTGGATCAACTACCACAATCCACTAATTATCAATATTCAGTCGGCATTTGGCAAACAACATTTATCATTATTATTTTGTTATTTAGGTAAACATAAACAAGGGCATTTACACAGTTCAAGAAGAATATTCAGTATAGATTTTGATGATTTTGATGGTCCAGTGTACTCATTATTAAATAAATGTTTAAAATACCTGGACATCAAAAACAGCTCCGGGATTTGATGCGTCATTCAACACAACTGCTCCACGATAAGGATGCGAAGAAGCAGGAAACGAACCAAAGCTTTGCTCAACAAGAGAATGAAGTTCTACATTGTTTGGCTGAACCAGCAGCTCATGAAGCACAGCTTCTACACCCTCCCTTGTTCGAGCAGAGCACGTCACAAGGCGAAGCTCAGTGGACACAGAATGCGCAATTTCATTGGCATGATGCGATCTTAGAAGAACATGAACATTTGACCCACCAAATCCAAACGAGTTGATTCCCACATATCCACCATTCCACTTTGTCCTCTTCTGTACCACCTGCAGTCTCCCATCTGTCAGCCCAGGAATGTCAGGATTTGGCTGCTGAAAGTGGAGGTTTGCTGGAATTGCTCCGTCCTCAATAGCTATGAGCACTTTAGCAAGGGCTGCCAAGCCTGAGGCTGGTTCCGGATGGCCCATGTTGGATTTAGTGGAGCCAATGAGAAGTGGTCCTTGGCGACCTTTACAACAGAAGACGTCAACCACGCTGTTGACCTCTTGAGGATCGCCAACCTTTGTTCCAGTACCGTGAAGCTCAACATAACTCACCAGGGCTGGATCAACACCTGCCTCACTGTACACCTCATGCAATAACTGCTTCTGCATTTCTCCAGATGGAAAAGTAATTCCTGCATCCAAATAAACAGACATACCACTGTACAGAACATTAATGAATAAAATAAAATTTAGCCAAACTCTTCATTTCGAAACATGAACAATTTGAATGCAAAAGTAAAAACATTTTAGCAAAAATACACAAAATATAAAAAAATTCACCTTCAACCTATTAATAAATTATATATACAATCAATGAACTCTGACAATATCAATATTTTACAATATATTACAAATATAAAAATTATAACATATTGCAAACTATCAACTCATACAACATTTATTCTTTCAAAGACTACCATGATGATTAATAATTCCAGACATAAGCAAAGAAATAATCATCTAACTCAGGGGTCTCCTAAGTACGGCCCGCGGGCCGGATATGGCGTGCTAAGGCCTTCAATCCGGCCCGCAGCAAGAAATGAGGAAGAGGTGAAATTCTATTATAGGAACAGTCTGCATTATACACTTACATCGTAATTCATCAATAAAAAGTCTGCTATTGTCAGTTATTCATCCCCTCTATAACTCAGTGTATTTTACTAAATTTAATTTCTTGTGCACATGGCCCGCGGAGCCATCAGAAATGTGACCTACGGCCGAAAAACCTTGGAGAACCCTGATCTAAATTATTACATAAATTATACAGTACATACCAGGGGTGAGCAAACTTTTCCCCAAAGGGGAAAAAATTGATTTACCTGCAGTAGACCAAGAGCCGCTCTATTTCTTGATCTGATTTATATTACCAAACAGTTAAAATAAAGAATGTTATAATTGGCATTTATTTACATTTCCACGAGAAACACAATGACCTTTACTTTACTACTATTTGCTTCACAATAACTTTACTATGTACATAATATCTCTTGTTTAATGATATGCACTATATATGCACTATATGCACTATTACAATTTGTTTCTAGAAATAGATGTGATATTATTGACCTGAATCGACAATTGCATCCATCAAATACATTTAGTTGAAAGAATATAATTATAACACCTAGCTCGTCTTGCGAAAAAGGTCAAATCACAGCGTCAGGTCTGAAAACAATTTTACCTGTAAGCTTTGCTTATATTTGAACATAGGCATACATTTTTAGACACCATAATAGAGAATTAGAAATTTAAAGATATTGCCAAAAATGTCGTTGATGATTTCAGAGTACCCTACATCAACACCAGGTGGCAGGCAGGCCGTGATTAGGCCATAGGCCAAATCAAGCATCTGCCCTGTGGATTTTATAACATGCTGGTGGGCCACCTAAAACTGCTTGGCGGGCCGCATATGACCTGCAGGTCATAGTTTGCCGATCCCTGGTCTAAACATATGAAAAAACTGATTAAGCCAAGAATATTTTATGTGCATATATATTCAATCTAGACCTTCTTGCTTATAACCATCAGAGTTGTTCTTTGAATGAACCAAAGATGCATATATCCGTTTTGCATCTTCTGAAGCTTGCAGGAATACAGCGACTACAGCCTCACTTCGACAATATCCATTTCCTATAGCAAAGGAAAGATTCACTGTATTCAGATGACTAAAGCCCATGATTGAATGTACAGTACAAATCAAGATTCACTACGTTCCCTAACTATATATAACACAGCATCTAGCTATTCTAGCATGATAATAACAATATTATAATGTCACTGTATTTCATGACTGCACTTGGCTTATCCCCCTTAGATTGCACCCCCGCTGTTCTGACTGATCTTTCCAGCTTGACTTGTATCTTATTCAATTTGGATTTGGTGTGCCATTGGCTGATGTCCTGGGCATTATGATAGTGGTGCCATAGAAGTTGATTGATTGATTGATTGATCAAAATGCATCAAATAAAGTGACTCCTAAGCAGGGCAACCTTTGAGTAACAATCTAAAAAAGACTATATACAGAGTCTATAACTATACAAAAAAATATAAATTAATCCTTAAGACAAAAATTGCAGACTAGGTTGTTAATGAAGTGAAAAACAGACCAGAGCTATCAAAAGACTTGCAAGAGCCATCTGGTGCTAACATTCCAAGCTTCTGAAACTGTAAAGTAGTACTTGGTCGTAGGCAAAGACTACTTCCTCCAACAATGGCAGCATTACAAAGTCCTGATCGAAGAGCATGAAGTGCTTGATCCAGGGCAAGAAGACTTGAAGAGCAAGCTGTGTCTACAGCATAACTTGGCCCTGCATACAGATAAAATTAAGCTCTTCTATTTAACATTTTACAATTAAAAATATTAAATCATGACCCATAAACCATTGTAATAAACTGGCACTTAACAGTTACCATCTATCTATTTTTAAATCCACAAACACGCAAACAGATTTATCTGCAATAAAGAACACAGGAAATAACTGCTTATAAATCTTATGCCAAAAATTTCAGAATGCATTTTTATTTGATCATAAATCAGTTACAAAATATAATAATGCAAGACAGCCAATAAGCACTCCACATGTGAAATAAATAAAACAATTAAATACACATGACAAAAGCATTAGCAGTACTAATAAAACAAATATTTCAAAGTATTGCAATATCAACGTATACGAGATCTTCACAATAATGACCACAGGAAGGGCAAGGTTGAGCAAAAAATAAGCCGATACATATTCAAAATTTTTTAAAACAGCTTTTTGCACAATCACTTTTAGGTACACAATCCCTGGAAAATCACATGTCCACCAGTGCAAAGTGATAATGTTTTAGTGCCATTTAGGCAAAACTGAAAATACCAATTGTTTTAATAACCATTTTATGTATTATTAATCTTTGCAATATAAAGCTTTACCTTTAAAATCAAAGAAGTATGAAAGTCGATTTGCAAACATTGATCTTGTACAGCCAGTCATTTCATAACCGGCCAAACGATCAAAATCATTGGACCAAGCTTCGTGTGATTCTGATGCACTGCAGCCAATGAAGACACCAGTCCTACTTCCTCGTATTGTCTGTGGGTTTACACCTATTGCATGAATTTCCAACAAGAGCAACACAATATAACTATATCTATAGTATCTTACTGGTAACTCTTTTGCTGCCATTAGATGTATACTCGTATTATATATTGGGTTAATGTTGGCACATGGGGTTAGGATATTTTGCACATACTATGGCAGCGAAAGGATTAACAAAAGTTACCACTGCTCAACAGTTTCTCTCTATTACATCAGCCAAACCAATAAAGATGGGTTGAAATGAGAATGCTCTGGATGCACAAGCACATCACATGTTCCAGCAAGCTGTCAAACTGTTGTATTTCTGATTCTCTAACACCAATGTTTCATCTATGGGTCAAATCAGGTCAGGTCAGATTTTTGTCCTCCAGCTGTGTCCAGCCATCAACTTCTTCATGACATCTCTCCAAAGTTCTCTGTCCTTTGCTATTTCTTCTAAAGTTATTCGGTGTCTTCCGTCAGTTTTTCCTTTGAGAATCAGTCCTGCCATGTGCAGATCCTCTTCCAGTCAATCCACCCATTGTCTTTTCAGTCTTCCTTTAGATCTTCTTCCCTCTGGTTTGTAGTTGAAAATTCGTTTTGGGTTTCTTATTTCTTCCATTCGTATGTGTCCGGTCCATTTCATTCTTCTCTTTCTGATTATTAATTACTTCCATGATGTTCGGTTGCAGTGTTCTCTCTCTAACTTCTTCATTCGTTATACAGTGTAAGTTCTTTGTATCCAATCCTTAATATTCTTCTAAGCCATTTATTTTCTGTTGCTATTATTTTTTCTCCAATTCTTTTATGGTCCAAGATTCACATCCATATATTAGCATTGGTATCACACAAGTGTTGAGATTTCTTTTTTTATCATCCCAATGATATTTTTATCATCCCAATTTTCTTTTGAAAATTCTGGTATGTAGCCTGTTGAATGTAGATCCTGTCATTGCTATTCTTCTTTTGATCTCCAAATCTGAACCTCCCTCTGCTTCCAATTCACTTCCCAAGTAAATTAAGTTCTTCACCATTTCAATTCTTTTCCATTGCATGTTACTATTGGCCATTCTCCAACTATTTTGTAATTGGGATTAATTTTGTTTTATTAGTGTTTATTTTTAATCCAAACTTTCCTCTCTTTCTGCTATTAATGGCAATGTTAATTCTACAATCTTGAGAGGCATTCTGCTAATAGACATGTATCATCAGCATATTCTGCATCATCTATATTTCCTGGCTTTAGAGATGTTCCCAACCCACTTGTATTTTCAATCTGTCTCATGATGTAATCTGATATAAAGTTGGAGTATTGGTGATAGGATACATCCTAGTCTAAAATCTAAATCCTGTATTGATTTTGAACCACTCAGTTTCTTCTCCGTCAATTCTGATACATGCTTAAACTGTGCTGTATAAATTTTCAATTATCCTGATTATTTTGGTATGAATGCCATATTTCCCCAGGAGTTTCCATGCCCCTTCTCTCCAGATTGAATCATAAGCCTTGGCAAAATCGATGAAGTACATGACCAAATCTTCATTAAATTCTAGTTTTTTCTCAAATGAGTTGTTGAAGGACGAAGATTTGGTCAGCGCATCCTCTTCCTTTCCTGAATCCACACTGGTTTTCCCTGAGAGTTTCATCCACTGTATCCTTTATTCTGTTTAAGAGAACTCTGGTGAAAACTTTCTCTGGTACACTTAAGAGGCCGATTCCTCTGGCGTTGTTGCATTCCTTTCTGTCTCCTTTCTTGTGTATTGGTATTATAATTGCTTTTCTCCAGTCTAATGGTGTTTTCTTGGTTTTCAATATTGCTTTTATGACCTGATATAGCCACCTGATTGTATACACACCAGTATTTTGGAGCATTTCTGCTATGATATTGCAGAGTCCTGGGCCTTTTTTTTTCTCATCTATTTCACTGCTCTTTCAATCTCTTCCATTGTGATATCGTTTCTTCCCATAACTGATCCTCTAATTTACATCTATCCTCTTGATTGATCGATTTCATTAAATGTCTCTTCTGTGTTGTTAGGGTCTTCTCGATTTAGTAGCTCATCAAAATGTTGTTTCCATCTGGCCATGATCCTTTCCTTCTCAGTTAATATTTCTCCATTTCTATCAGGACTTAACTGGTTCAATGTTTATTATCTTTGTGATTGTGCCTCCACTTAAGTTTGTTGACATTTGCAAAAGTTTTTGCTACCTCCTCTTTTGTAAACATCTTCCATCTCATTTGCTATCTCTTCCAACAGGTTATTCTTATCTCTGGTTAATCTTTTCTTTAGCTGATTTCTTAATTCATTTAGTTCAGTAGTCTTTTCAATTCCATTCTTATCAGGTTCATGGCTGCTTCTTTAGTAGATTTATGTTTATCTATAGGTAATTTTGTAAAAAGGCAAACTATTGGTGATAACATCACTTTAATAATATTCATTACAATTTAGTTATTTTCTGCTTATGGCTTTGTACCACAGCTGTCAACATTTTGTCTACAGCCCTTTCTAAAAACAACATTGGAGATAAATAGCAAATAAATAAATAATTTACAACATTCATGCAAACAAATATGTATATTCATTTAAATAAAAAGTGTAAATTTAATTTAGGAATAACAATTTGTCTAGAATGTGCTAAAAACAACTAAGTACTAGTATTATTGCGTTGAAAATTAATAGACAACAGTACCACACCTGCATCAACAATTGCCTCATAAGTGACTTCAAGAAGAAGTCGGAGCTGAGGATCCATTCTGTTTGCCTGTTTTGCATGAACACCAAACATGGATGCATCAAATTTTGTCAAGTCCTTCAGCTTACCACTACGTCTTGGCAACCCAAAGGATCCTAAATAGTCAAAATAAAAGTTAGTGACAAATATGTACATAGCATTGTACATCTTTCTGAAGCTCTGAGAAAAACATTAAAAGATACACAATATTTTAAATTATATTGCCTTTTCCGATATTTACACACTACTTCTTAAATCACTGCTATCAATTGATTCTTATCTGACTGAGAAATGGTGTTAAAATAATATAAATAATCTCACCTGGTTCCCATCTTCTACCATCATCTGTAACCATGTCATCACCATTAACTAAGTGCTCTCTAAACTCTGCAACATTGTCTGACTCAGGAAATCGACCCGATAAACCTGATATGACAAATTCCTTCGTTGATGTCGTCATTGTAGTGATTTCATTGACAACTGGACCAATTTCTGATTCACTGTAGGCTGGCATTATTGAGCAACTTTCGGTCTAAACCTATTTAAATCCACAATAACAGAATAGCAAATACAATATTTACAATAAGCAGATTCTGTTCACATACTGTATAACAGTCAATATGCAGAGAGAAAATAAGAGGTAAACCTAGTGATAAGAAAACTGTGCTTCTTAAAGAGCACAAGTACTAGGATCAGAGACTACATTCAATTACATAATGACCGACTGACATTGTTTGCTCTGCTCAATTACATGTACATAAAATTATATTAGTTGATATATTATTCAAGTCAGTGGCCTGAATCTAAACCCCTTAGTCTCGTCCAACCCCCTGCTTTATCATACAGCAAAGACCACATGTATGCCTATTACCAAAATTACCCAAAAGTAAATGTATAGTCATAAGCATCATGCAATATAGCATGGCTTTTTCTGATTGATGTCAAATAATAATTAATAGCCCATACATAAGGTGACCAGATTTAGTGAATGAAAACCAGGACATTTTTGGGTTAGGGTTATGGTTAACTAAGAAATAGGCAGTTGTGTTAATCCTTGTCCTTAAGGACCAATTTGGAGTCCCTGTCCTTGTGAGTACAGTATTTGTCCTTATGATTTAGTCCTTGCAAATCCTTACAAGCACAAAATTAGTTGAATGCCATTTTCAGTTACTTTTATATTTACATACTTGCTACTCTGAATGTTATTCATTGTTCCTTTTATAATACCAGCGGTGTAGCCTAATTTCCTTTTCCTGTTCGAAGCGACTTAAGTTTGACTCAAGTCACAAATATTTACATGCTTTACAGTAATAGATAATGCAGGAAGAAGGTTCAAGACACTCCAGAACACTGATTGAATGAATACCTACAGCTCATAAATGCAGAACTCTCTCTAACAGCTGTGACAAACTTAGATAAATCCCATCTCCTCTAAAAGCTCTTCAGCAGAATTTCCTGTTCCACTGCAATATGAGCACCAGCTGAACAATTGAGTGAGTGGGTTACATGCCGGAGCGGCAGGCTGACGGAGTGGGTTCAAGCCTTGTTAGAGCTCCTAGTGGCTTTCACACAGGTAGTAACATAGCAACGCCTCCTAAGCCACTTTAAATCATGCTAAGTAAGCTAAGAGTGTGCTCACTAAGTGGTCTTATAATGAGACCTCATCATACCCACGTGACTGATCAACTACTAGAAACACTTGAGAATTTGAAATGCAATATTGCTGCTTACTAGATTATGTTATAGGCCGTTAGCTCATCCAAGAAATATCTTGTGTAATTAATAAAGATTATACGGTAATTAAAAAATGTTTTTTCAACTTTTTCCATTTTGAAAAAGCCTCTGTGGAATTTATATTTAATTTTCAACTTGACTGCTTCTTGATCGGTTCACCAAAAGACATGTATTTTTCAACTATTATAATACAATTGCACTGATTGCAGGTTTAATCCAGAATGATTCAACTGAAACACTCAATACTTCCTTCTCCATCCTGTTTTTCTTTTCATGTCCTCCTTTTGGTACCCATGTATCTGGCAACCCTAGTCCCAGACTTTTCAGAGATGACAATCCCAGAAAACCGGGACGTCTGGTCACCTTAACCCAGCGGTTCTCAACCTGGGGTACGCATACCCCAGGGGGTACATCAGTGGTTTTTCAGGGGGTACTCCGCCCCAGGACTGGTGTATGTCAAATTTTTTAGGATGTTAAACTTTGTCATATACTGTAGGCTACAAAGTACAATTGAACATGCAAGTGTGCGCCATGTGTGCACGAGCTAGGCCGAATTCTTCAGCAGTTGTGGTAGTAACACCAAATACCGAGTTCATACCACAAAACTCAATGAGCAAGAATGGCTCCTGAAACTAGCCTACTTGAATTATGCATTCACACGCCTTAATGAGCTGAACTGATTGCTGCAAGGGAGCATCAATACTGTGATCGATTTTGTTGATAAAATTCAAGCTTTCGCTATGAAGCTTGAACTGAGGAGTCAATGTTAGTGAAGGAAATTTCACTGTGTTCGACAACGTCTCAACAACACTGAATGAAAAAAGATATTGCAAATATACAACGACAAGTTGAGTCCCATCTCTCCTCCATGCGGAACGAGTTCCAGAGGTAGACCTACTTCTCTGATCTGAGCGATCTTGATTTGAAGATGGCACACAAACCATTCAATGTGGATGTCAAAGCCATTCCTGAATCCATCCAGGAGCAATTCATCAACCACGTGAGATGCATTCGGCTCTCTCCCTCTGACAAAGCTCTGGTGCCAGATGTTTCAGCCCTACCCTTCTGTTGCGGAGGAGCCCATTAAGCCAGTGGTTCCCAACGTGGGGTGTATGCCCCACCGGGGGCCAATTTCATTATTTAGAGGGGCAATTGGGCAATTTCAATGTTTACAATTTTTAGAACAGGATAATTAATATGACGATTGTTAAAGAACTTGGAATATAGATTCATAGAAGAAGCTTTCATTACTAAATGAGTAATGTATATTAATGCAATTCAGTTCTGTTTTGCATGTTTTGTATCTGTCGTTGCTGTTTTCATATCATTTCATGTTATTCCGATAATACAATTTCTATGATTGCTTCTGTACATGTGTCACAGGGGGACATTTATAAGGATTTTATAACGACTTTGGTGGGGCGTGGCCTAAAAAAGGTTGGGAACCACTGCATTAAGCCGTTGCTGATGTTCCCAAGCACTTACCTCTGTGAGCAAGGATTCTCAGCCGTCTTCTTCATGAAAACGAAGTTTCGTGATCGTTTGTCAGTGGCGGCGGCTCTTCAGTTGACACTGTCCAAGCCCCCCCAAATGAAGGTCTGGTGGAGGCCAAGCAGGCCCAACCCTCTCACTGACTGATGTGCACCTGTGGCGTGCAACTGAAGGACTTTATGAATGAAGCTAAGTGAATTGTCTAATTGTGGATGCTATTTAGCAACTTGAAATATAGGCTATGTGCTATGTGTATAGTCATCATTTGCAAATATACTTGGGGGTGGGGCGACGGGGGTACGCGTCATATTCCAAAACTATAGTGGGGGTTGGCTGGGACGAAAAGGTTGAGAACCTCTGCCTTAACCAAACGCCGCCTGATCCCATGCGCTCAATCGATGAACAATTAGCGGCAAATAAAGCAGCGCCTGTGGTCTCTCAACCACGATTTACTTATTACTGACCAAACGTTATGATGAACAACCTGAAGAGAAAACGCTTCGCAAATGCATCGCAGATATTAAATAAAACCGGATAATCGGATATCCCTGGACATCAATGAATTTAAATATGTAAGTTTTATTATCATTAGTTAAATAGAGATCTATTAATATTTATGTGTTTATAAATTTCATCAGAAGAGTGGTCACGGTCTGCTATAAATCCGTTTCCATTGCACAACAGTACGCGAAAAAACACCTCTTCTACGTCAAATGGGCCTTTTAACGGAAACTTGAAGCAAAATCAATTAACTCACTTCCGTTTGAGTAAAAATGATTTTTTAAAATAGAATTATTAAATTCCTTTGTATCGAATCAACGCATGCACAGTAGAACGTCGTTAGGCGTGACCATATGCGTGACAGACTGACAGTCCGTGATCAGCAGACATTCAGCTCAATCAGCTGCCACCATAAGCAAGAAAAGACAGCATAAAATTATTGTGGGCGAAACTAATAATAACAAGTAAGTCAGTTAAAAAATTTATATAGCGCTGCAAAGAGGCTTGGCGCAGTGCATCAGATAATTCACTTTCTGTTTTAGTCAGATTTGTCGGCGCTTACGCCGAGCACTAGTGAGCTTTAAATCGCCTGTGATTGGCAGAGAACCGATATTATGATGATGATGATGATGATGATGATGATGATGGTGAATAATTGTAATAGTACCTGTTTATTCCAACTTGTAGGCCTATTAGCCAATTAGTAAGCGCATGCACGATGCGTTAATAACCGATTATTGAACAGACGGGATTAACTGTACTGTCTAGCTTCCATCGTGTGCATCCTATGTAATTATATGCCTTAAACCAGCTGCAACCGCCTTATGGGCGCTGAGGCAGTGTAGCCACGCCGCCATTGGCCAAGGGCTGTCAAGCATATAGGCTATTTGTTGGTGCACTGTTCTGGGGGATGTCCTTGGCAGTGTGAGGTTGTTGTGGTGTGAGGTAAGGAGACGGAGTCTCGCCATCAGCCGTCAATCGCGTTTCGCGTCAGTGACTAAGCCGAGTGCAAATGCACTTGAAATCAATTGAAGCGCAATCACTAGTCTAGTGATAAAATCTACATGTAGATATATAGGAGAACTAATGAGTCAATCACTTGATAGAAATCGGCTTTCTTTATAAAAACAGTTGCCCTACATCAGAGACACTCACCGCGGCCCGCGGTTTCAGTACCACGGGGCCAGTATTCCCATGCAACGCGCCTGTTTACTCCGCGCATTAATCCGCTGCTCAGTTACCTTCGCCATCTGGCGAAAGAAGGCTGAGTCGACCTTAAGGGCTCCTGCGGGTCTCGAACCCGAGACCTTCTGCTTCATCGACCATACATAAAGGCATGCTAAAACACATAAAATTCAGTTATTATTATAAATATTAGCTTACCTGCTTTCTGTTGTAATTAGTAATTACAATCATATGTTGATTTATTTCTGTCCTCGTGTTGTTCTTTATTAATTGTGGGCTAACCAGTCTAACCTTTTATTGAATCGGCTGAAATCGTGGGCCTACGTATGGCGAAAAGTCATGCATTTCTTTATTTTACCTGACCAAACGACACAGTGCTCAGCTGGTGTCTATCTGGCATACCTACCACGAGGTCCCGAGTGTAATTTTAAATGGCAATATTAGGAGACATTTCGAGTCGTTATGTGCTCAATATTGCAATGAAAAAATACCCAGCAAAGTCAACCCTCCGGTCAGATAAAATCAACGCCCTTAGGTTCCCACCGGAGACCTCTTCCATGATAATTAATCGCAAAAGCTGCTGCTGCTCAGTGGCGTAGCCAGCTTATGCAGAGTGGGGTTGTTAAGTGGAGGCACTAATCAACTGAACACCAGCGGGGCCGCGGCCGACCCCCACTACACCCCTCCTTCAACAAAAAGTCAACGGATTTACATCAATTATGTTGGTCATATTTTTAATGGGGTTGTTTGAACAACCCCAAACAACCCCGTGGCTACACTACTGCTGCTGCTGCTGCTGCTGCTGCTGCTGCTGCTGCTGCTGCTGCTGCTGCTGCTGCTGCTGCTGCTGCTGCTGCTGCTGCTGCTGCTGCTGCTGCTGCTGCTGCTGCTGCATTGGCAAACTTTATAGCGGCGTCGTAAAGAAACGCAAGCTTAGGGTTCTCCTTGTGGCTACGCACACCCCTATTCGGGCTGGGATCAGTAATGGAATTTGCGCAAAGGCGATGAGAAATTTTCTGTGAAAGGGTGATTGTCACAGAATCGATATGCGTAGTTGTATTACAGCTTTTGGCCACTCAGTAATTAATAATCATAATTAAAGTCTATAGAATATGCACCAGGACTCACTGTTTAGTTCTAGTATTAGGTCTAATATTTGATTCAAATTCGACCATAGGGACACGACCTTCGCAAAAAACACCCGTGTCAGGACACGAGGGACAAAGCCATGTTTGCGCCCCTGCGGAGATGATGACTTTAAGGCATAAGCATGTTTGACTGGGTTCAAACGTTGACTGGGTTCGAACTTCATTTGAATGTCATTTTTTTATTTGAATGTTGATTTAATTGGACGGGAACAAGAAGAATTTGCAGAACACTTCGCTTGGAGTTCAACAGAAAGTCACCGTTCTCATTCTGGCTGGCATGTTCTCTGGTATAGGCTATCCCCTGCTGTCTGAGAAAGCTACCATTTACAACCACCTACTTGTGCGAATCAGCTGTTTCTTCAGTCACTGCCATAAAAACCAAATACAGATCACGGCTGAACACAGAGGCTGATTGATATTCACGTATTCTAGAATGTAGCGACACGGTTCTCTCATCGGGCAGAGGCGAAACATACAAGCGATCTTTTATCTCTCTCCCACCATATACTTCAGAATGCAGTCAATGTAGCTACGGTATGGTACCAATGTAGTAGGGGCCTACACTTGTTCTAAGACCTAAGTCCATACATCAATTGTCAATTGGTTTTGTTTCTGGGGTTGCGAGTCCGCCACATAGCAACGACATGCCAAGGGGGTCCGCGTCTTGTAAAAGCTTGAAGACCTTTGCTCTAGCCGTCTAGCGTATGCGCTGCCAAGCCTGCACCCAGGCCTAACTAACCCATTGAGCCAGTTCAAGACCCTCATTAGAAAGCGCTCTTGACTTTAGCTCCAGTTATGTTACTGCGCTATATAAATTGTCGTAGATAATAATAATAATAATAATAATAATAATAATAATAATAATAATAATAATAATAATAATAATAATAATAATAATAAAAAGCAAGACTTACAGAAATCCAGCAATAGAAATGTCTTAAAATAGAGATTTGAAATCATTGACGTAAACGTGGAAGAAAAGGTGGGGAGCCGAGCCCTGTACCTTCTCCATTCCCTATTGTAGCCTCTCAAAAATCGAGGACTTGCGCCTAGAGTCCTAATAGAAGTTTACGCTTTTGTTTGAAATGAAAACGATCGAACAGCGACTTCATTTAAGAGTTCATGGTTGCCCTTGATAGTGAACAGTTTCAAGATCTAGCAAATCGAATGGATCGATATAAGAAGAACGTGTCTGACAATCAGCGCAAACTGTGAACCGCAATTTAGCTAAATGAATATGTTGAAGAACAAGCCATGGAATCAATTAGAGAAGGGCAGGGATATTTTTACACCCCCTAACACCCCAACCCCAATCTGAGACAGACATCCCCAATCCAGGGATATTTTGACACCCTGAACACCCACACCCACCCCACGAATTTGAGACTCGACATCCCCTAACACCCCCCAATCCGAGGCAGGGATGACCTTTTTTGCTTGTCAGGCTTTTTTGGAGACTTGTGTAGCGAATTTACAAATAACCGAGGGGGATAATTCTGAGAGAGAGACTTCGCTTAAAATAATATGGGCCCCTACCCGTTTCTGGCGTAGCTAACTTGTGAGAACACAAACATTAACTTTATTATTTAATGACGAAGAATTCATTCTTATGCTTAATAAATGTAGAAGTTCTTCTCATAACTGAACAATGTCATTCACAACAATGTTTTTACACAGTTACCCTATGGAACATCTCACTGCATTAACTTTAATAACGCTCCGACAACATAAGTCCCAACAGACAATAGAACGACTCTTAACTATATGTTCTCAGCTCCGTCGTGCATCGATACGAGCTTCACTCTATAACAGTCCACAATTTAAACATGCAATAAATATCCGCAAATAATATCCGTGACAACTATACGCAAATAAATTTGCGGCCACTACAGCACTCAACTGGATCTGTGAACCTAGTGGTTTGCTAGTGTTCAACTGCCAAAGCTGGGCACTATAAGTGACAGCCCTCAACTGGATCTGTGAACCTAGTGGTTTGCTAGAGTTCAACTGCCAAAGCTGAGGCCACGAAGCTGTTTGGCTTCCCAACACAATCAACCGCCGTTCTAGGTTATAGAGGTTTTTAGGCCTCTATTCTAGAGGGCAACGAAGCTGTTTGGCTTCCGAACACAATCAACCGCCGTTCTAGGTTATAGAGGTTTTTAGGCCTCTATTCTAGAGGGCAACGAAGCTGTTTGGCTTCCGAACACAATCAACCGCCGTTCTAGGTTATAGAGGTTTTTAGGCCTCTATTCTAGAGGGCAACGAAGCTGTTTGGCTTCCGAACACAATCAACCGCCGTTCTAGGTTATAGAGGTTTTTAGGCCTCTATTCTAGAGGGCAACGAAGCTGTTTGGCTTCCGAACACAATCTACCGCCGTTCTAGGTTATAGAGGTTTTTAGGCCTCTATTCTAGAGGGCAACGAAGCTGTTTGGCTTCCGAACACAATCAACCGCCGTTCTAGGTTATAGAGGTTTTTAGGCCTCTATTCTAGAGGGCAACGAAGCTGTTTGGCTTCCGGAACACAATCAACCGCCGTTCTAGGTTATAGAGGTTTTTAGGCCTCTATTCTAGAGGGCAACGAAGCTGTTTGGCTTCCGAACACAATCTACCGCCGTTCTAGGTTATAGAGGTTTTTAGGCCTCTATTCTAGAGGGCAACGAAGCTGTTTGGCTTCCGAACACAATCAACCGCCGTTCTAGGTTATAGAGGTTTTTAGGCCTCTATTCTAGAGGGCAACGAAGCTGTTTGGCTTCCCAACACAATCAACAGACCGTCCTTGTTGGGACGGGGGTCCGTTCAGAACCGATTAACACGCAGAGCGCTCGCTCTTTTATAGAAAATATCTGGAGAGGTAGAGGTAGGTGAACCTCCAACCAATCAGAGTCATTGTTCTTCACAAAGTACGGTTTCGCAACCAATCACAACCGAGTTATCAAGTCCCATAGACAACATGTTAAACTTTAACAAGTTCTAACAAACGAATTATATCACAACTGCTTATACAAATTATATCATTCGAATCACGAGAAAATTATCTTTGAGCTAAGCTAAACATGACTTCTGTAGCACTTATAATCATTAAGTTATGCGCGAGCAAAGATTCTCCTATCTCGCAATGTTAAGCGGGCAGACGGAGACTTCCGACAAAACTCTCTTAAACTTAATTAACAATCGTGCTAAAAATTCTGCTTTTTACGATACAATTCTCATAAAATATCTGGAGAATTCATTTATAAGAATGGAATTCATGAAATATTAAGTTAGAAGGATAAATGGAGCATTTTAAAAACCCACAATGTTAAAATATAGGCTCAGACGGACGCTTCCGACTAAACGCTCTCTAACTCTTGGAATAATCATCATTCAATAAATTCATATAACAACAAAGTTAGCTTAATTAATTAGGAATCGATTTATACGACTGAAAATTGCTATAAATGAACTTAGGTGCCAGAATGGAGAAGTTTGAAACGGCAATCGTGCGCTTAATTATGTAGTGCATTTTCTGGTAGCTATACGTTTTGGCCCGGTAGATTCCGGTAACCAATAATGACAAATGTAAAATCACAAATTCTCCACAATGCCTCCGACTTAGTACTTTGAATGCCCTCATTCAAAACTATACAGTAAAATCGAAGAAACTATTAAAACCACTTAGTTCTGAAAACTCTTCAAAGCCTAAACTTCTGAAGATCTTTGCGTAAGTAACTACCAACGCACCTTTCTTTTTTTTCTTTATAGGAGGTTTCTGACGACTGGAAAAGACTTTAGCCTCAGTCGCATGTTTGGATTTTCGATCGTCGGAATTCGTTGCAGTTAATTCAGGTTCTACGAATGTTTCACTGGGGATAATGCTTCCTTTGCCGGCCATCCTTTCATCCATGGATTTCATCCATTCATCCAGACTTCTCTTCTGTATCTCCATAAAATCTGACATACTTGCTGACGATCCAACTATTGCGTCGTCTTGTGTGTCTTCAAGTGATTTCTGTTGTGTAATTTGAGGTACTTCCGCCGAGATAAACTCTGCTTCTCCTGACTGTTCCGGCTGATGGACTTCAACTGTTACGAAATTTCCCTGAGCAGCATCTTCAATTTGAAAGCCTAGAACTTTCACTGTGTCTTCATCTTCTGGAGTGTCGAGTACCTTTGATTGCTCTACTTGGCAACCAACGCGAGAACTGACTCGTTCAGATTCTCCGTTAACAACTGTCGAGGCAACAACCTCCGACGAATGAGGAAACACCTCCATACGATTTACTGCGACCACTCTATGACACCATTCTGCTCCATTTCGTTGCACTAACGGCAGTTGACTACGTCCCACGAACAGTTTACCTTGTTTTAACCTCAATCGGCAACTTCACAAGAATGTCATGCCAAACATCACTTCTTGAACTTGATCTGACACGGCGAATGTAATGAGCTTCTTACATCTACAGTTGAATTTCACCCTCGTTGTGACTTCATCTTTTACGAGAATTTCTTGACCGTTAGCTGTATATAACTTCTGCGAACAATTGGCTAGTGGCAACCCAGAAGCTATCGGCGAAGGCAATAAATTAACCTCTGTTCCGGTATCTATTAAACCCCAACATTCCATAGCGTTGATCACACAACGTACATACACTGAATGTGAATTTCTGGATCTCTTAGTAGGCGAAAACGCGACGGAGTTTATAGACGTCGATCCACGATCTCCAACTCGCGATTTTCTGCAATTCCGGCTTACGTGCCCTAAACACTGACAATTGTAGCAACGAATTGTTCGCCGACCACTAGCAGATGAACCGTTTGTGGCGGGGCCCCCGACTTGCTCGTTTGCTACGGAGGTGATAAGCTCGGCACCTGATCTGCTATTACTTCTTATCGAATGTGTGTTCATTCCGCCGAATGTTTCCTTTTGAAGCAGTCTATCTTCTACCGACTTTTTCCACCTATCTTGCTCTTCTCGATGAGTTCGAATAAAATCATCCAACTTTGCGTCCAATTGAGTCAACGGATCTTCTTGTCTCGTTGCTCGGACTTGCCGACGAGAATCGTGTCGAGGCTCATCATATACATTGTCATAGCTCAACGACCTCTTATAAGCTTCTAGACGGACAGCCGTCCTATAAGTTTCATCTAGAGTTCTAGGTTCTCTCTCGCGGACTTTTAAAGAAAGTTCACCGTCTCTCATGGCATCCAAGAAAGCGTCCCTAGCGATCGCTTCAGTAATCTCGCTCGCGGGAACTGGATATGCCAGAGTCACCAACTTCCTGACATCTTGTAGTAGTTCAGCAAGACTTTCTCGTTCTCGCTGTCGACGATATCTTAGCTGAGTACGGAACGTTCCTGCTTGGGATTCGAGTCCATATCTCTGACGCAGGCGTTCGATTAAATTTTCATACGAAATGTCATCGTGTGCCCCAAAATCCCATAACAGTTGAGCTGACGATTTCTCAAGCGAACACTGGAGGAAATCTGCCTTCTCCCTCGCTGACCAATCGTTGTGTCTTGCACACACTTCGAACTGCTTTACGAACGATTCTAAAGATCCGGTACCATCAAATCTGCCCGGCTTCATAAATTGTTTCTTGATTCTTGACGTGAATGTCGACCGCTGTTGCTTCGGGGCATACACCTCGGTTGCAAGAGTTCTTGGCGCGTTCAATAACGGCACCTCCTCGCAGCAACGACTGCGAGCGAATTCATCTGGCATCGACCTTCTCTCGAGTGGAGGCGGCTCTAACACGGGAGAAGAACTCACAGGTCATCTCGAAAGTTGTTCCTCCACCCATTCGCCATCAATCACGTGGATCAGATTGTATCTTGTGGCCGGTCGTTCGGTCTCCATTATTTCTTCGGACAAAGTTTACAGTCACAAAGCACAACGTTATATCAAGTCGTAATTAAACACACCGACAATATACTCGATTCGAACATATACATATCATATATACACTAAACTTTAACGAACTACAAGCAATGAACTCGTCATTCAACGTCTATCAAGCTATATCCGACGAACATTCACTCGGATAACTCCATAATGATCAACATAGCAACGAACACTGAACGAACTTCATTAGTAATGTTCCTTCAAAACTTCACAACTACATGACAGTCCAACATTAACGCTATCCAATAACTTTTGATCACAAAGAATTAGTAAAGCCTGAACTTCTACCCATATCGAAGTGAAATCTCAAAAATATTGGGCTATCTCCTCGACAAATAACATCTGACACTCAAATAAATCCGCAACCATAGAGTGTACACAAAAAGCCTTAACTTTACTCACATTGAAACGAAATCTACCAAGCATGAGAATATCCGTCATCAATGCTTACAAATAACATTCTACCACAAGTTACTCCGAAAAATCGATAACATGAAACGCACGTAACAGCATTAACTTCTACTCATGTTAAAACGAAACTCCCAATCATGAAAATAACTCTCCAAACAATGTATAACGATAATCACTCAGATAACTACATAACCATGAAATGTTTGTAAAGCCTTAACTTCCACGAACAAATCACCTGGATACCCCTGCAAACATGAAATTGTCGCTAGTGCCTTAACTCCAACCGACAAATTTCTAGATATCTATGTTACATGAAAATGACTACAAGGGCCTAAACTCTTACCGACATGACATGTATGTAAAAGCCTTAACTCTTACCAAAAGATCGCACAGATATCCCCGCAGACGTAAAAATGCCTGTAAGGGCCTAAACTCCTACTGACAAATCACAACAACAACTGACCACTCAGAAAACTCCGCATACATGAACACTTGTAAAAGCCTGAACTTCTACAGTTCAAAAATAACAAGCAATTGACTCTTCGTCATCAAAATTCAAATTCAATAAACATATTAGCAATCAGTTCGGACAATTTCTGAATTTCCAATAGTTCCGCTAACACCGAATTAATACACAAAGTACATAAGAGCTTCAACTTTTACCTACGCCTTCTCACAAGTTTTGGGACCCCACTTCTGGTACCAATTTGTAGCGAATTTACAAATAACCGAGGGGGATAATTCTGAGAGAGAGACTTCGCTTAAAATAATATGGGCCCCTACCCGTTTCTGGCGTAGCTAACTTGTGAGAACACAAACATTAACTTTATTATTTAATGACGAAGAATTCATTCTTATGCTTAATAAATGTAGAAGTTCTTCTCATAACTGAACAATGTCATTCACAACAATGTTTTTACACAGTTACCCTATGGAACATCTCACTGCATTAACTTTAATAACGCTCCGACAACATAAGTCCCAACAGACAATAGAACGACTCTTAACTATATGTTCTCAGCTCCGTCGTGCATCGATACGAGCTTCACTCTATAACAGTCCACAATTTAAACATGCAATAAATATCCGCAAATAATATCCGTGACAACTATACGCAAATAAATTTGCGGCCACTACAGCACTCAACTGGATCTGTGAACCTAGTGGTTTGCTAGTGTTCAACTGCCAAAGCTGGGCACTATAAGTGACAGCCCTCAACTGGATCTGTGAACCTAGTGGTTTGCTAGTGTTCAACTGCCAAAGCTGAGGCCACGAAGCTGTTTGGCTTCCGAACACAATCAACCGCCGTTCTAGGTCATAGAGGTTTTAGGCCTCTATTCTAGAGGGCAACGAAGCTGTTTGGCTTCCGAACACAATCAACCGCCGTTCTAGGTTATAGAGGTTTTTAGGCCTCTATTCTAGAGGGCAACGAAGCTGTTTGGCTTCCGAACACAATCAACCGCCGTTCTAGGTTATAGAGGTTTTTAGGCCTCTATTCTAGAGGGCAACGAAGCTGTTTGGCTTCCGAACACAATCAACCGCCGTTCTAGGTTATAGAGGTTTTTAGGCCTCTATTCTAGAGGGCAACGAAGCTGTTTGGCTTCCGAACACAATCTACCGCCGTTCTAGGTTATAGAGGTTTTTAGGCCTCTATTCTAGAGGGCAACGAAGCTGTTTGGCTTCCGAACACAATCAACCGCCGTTCTAGGTTATAGAGGTTTTTAGGCCTCTATTCTAGAGGGCAACGAAGCTGTTTGGCTTCCGAACACAATCTACCGCCGTTCTAGGTTATAGAGGTTTTTAGGCCTCTATTCTAGAGGGCAACGAAGCTGTTTGGCTTCCGAACACAATCAACCGCCGTTCTAGGTTATAGAGGTTTTAGGCCTCTATTCTAGAGGGCAACGAAGCTGTTTGGCTTCCCAACACAATCAACAGACCGTCCTTGTTGGGACGGGGGTCCGTTCAGAACCGATTAACACGCAGAGCGCTCGCTCTTTTATAGAAAATATCTGGAGAGGTAGAGGTAGGTGAACCTCCAACCAATCAGAGTCATTGTTCTTCACAAAGTACGGTTTCGCAACCAATCACAACCGAGTTATCAAGTCCCATAGACAACATGTTAAACTTTAACAAGTTCTAACAAACGAATTATATCACAACTGCTTATACAAATTATATCATTCGAATCACGAGAAAATTATCTTTGAGCTAAGCTAAACATGACTTCTGTAGCACTTATAATCATTAAGTTATGCGCGAGCAAAGATTCTCCTATCTCGCAATGTTAAGCGGGCAGACGGAGACTTCCGACAAAACTCTCTTAAACTTAATTAACAATCGTGCTAAAATTCTGCTTTTACGATACAATTCTCATAAAATATCTGGAGAATTCATTTATAAGAATGGAATTCATGAAATATTAAGTTAGAAGGATAAATGGAGCATTTTAAAAACCCACAATGTTAAAATATAGGCTCAGACGGACGCTTCCGACTAAACGCTCTCTAACTCTTGGAATAATCATCATTCAATAAATTCATATAACAACAAAGTTAGCTTAATTAATTAGGAATCGATTTATACGACTGAAAATTGCTATAAATGAACTTAGGTGCCAGAATGGAGAAGTTTGAAACGGCAATCGTGCGCTTAATTATGTAGTGCATTTTCTGGTAGCTATGCGTTTTGGCCCGGTAGATTCCGGTAACCAATAATGACAAATGTAAAATCACAAATTCTCCACACTTGGTAAGGATTTTTTGCTTGTCAGACTTTTTCAGCAGAGACCCACAAATCCCGACACCACCAAATTTTCCCGACACCCCCCAAATTCACAATCCTAGAAACAGAGCCGGCGCGTGGGGCCTGCAAGGTCTGCGGCCGCAGGGGGCCCCGCCGGCCTCGGATATTTAAGAGTTTTCATTTTTCTTATTCTTGAGTTATTCCAAGTAAGTTATTGCGAAGAAAAGTTTAATTTAGGATTGTTGTGGCACAATCACTGTGTTTCTATGTTTGCGTGTACACATTAAAAAGACCAGTTATAATCATAATAATTTCTCCAGCATTTACATGATGACTTGCTTACTTATTAGTGGAAATTTCCACAACCAAGAATAGGCTGCTTTGAAAGTTTGACGCGAATGCGTACAGTGTACCACTAAAAAGCGTGAAAATAGCTCAAGAAATAGCTTGTCAAGACTTTTCAAAAACGTTGCAGGGGCCCTTCGTAAAAAGCTGCAGGGGCCCCCAAAAGTCACGCGTCGGCTCTACCTAGAAATAACCCTGGAGAAGGGTTTCCCAAACACTTTGGAACTGCGGCCAACGTCAGCGGTTTTGTATGGTGTCGCGACCCTAATAATAGCATGTAATGTCCAAAAAAGTTGCATTCGCCATCTGGCGAACGTTGGTTGAAATGAATCTTCTGAGTTTTGAATAAATTCATTAAATGGCAAAGCAAAAACTTTGATTCAATTCAAATGAAAAACATGGCAAATATATTAGGCAGAATTATTCATAGTTTTTCCAAATAAGACGAAAGGAGATAAATAGATACTGAAATTTCTTGAAAATTATCGTTTTTAAAACTTTACCAAGAACATACCTTTATTACGTGTTTAAAAAATCTTATGAGTATGGCAAAATCGCTTAACCGCTAGGTGATAGCGCAGTAACGTGTGAGATTCCCGGTTATTTGTGGAGTTTCAGAGCAAAATGGTCGGAATACGCTTTCCTTGCGTTATTACGAAATAAAGTTAACTTTTAAAAGTGCTAAAGGCCAGGGTTTCCCAAACGTTTTGGAACTGTGAGACTCACTTAAGCGGTTTTGTAACAAGCCGCGACCATGCAAACTTATTGTGGACTAAAATTGCGTAAAACTTTCATAAAACACTAATCGTTTTGATATCAGCTGTGTATGGAGGATTGCATGCATATAAATTTTTTAAGATCTAAGTCTACTTGCAAGAGGAAGGTATAGTGTTTGCGCTTCCCCCTCTCACCTCTTTTCATCCAAGTTTACGCCAATGCATGTGTTTATATTCTAATCTAGTAGGAAAATTGTAAAAAGTGGATCATTGACCGACAAGAGTGTTATGAGACGTATTAACTTGTTAGCAAATAAGTAATGTTGATAAGGGACAAATTCTGGGCGGGTAGCAAAAGTTGATTTTCCATATAAAATTGTGCACACAAGAAATTTCAGGCGCACGCAGACTACAAAGCATTGGTCGTGGCGCTGAGGAAAGATGAAGGAATATTCTAGGTATACGAGAAGATAATGTTAGATATACGAGAAGAGATAATAGATAGGCCTATACGTGCAACTAGATGCTCGATAATAATTGCGAAAGATAATCGTTAGCGAATGTTCGTCGTGAGAGAATGTCGAAGTAAAGAGTAAGACATTTATTTTCTGTTGGAACATTCAAATGAAGTTTTCTGTTGAAATTAACTATGTGGATGAATTCTTTTGTTTGTTCTACATTTCGTTCGAGTTACTTCAGTTGATTTTTGAAAAGAATAAGACGTTGAAATTCAGTCGTTGTGTACGTCGGGAAATTAATAAATTATTCAGGGTGGCCAGCTATATGGTGATACAACATTACGAAAGTTAATGGAGCAGTGGCGTCATTCCACACTTTTCTTGGGGGGGGGGCGAGAAAATTTTTTCAATTTTTGGCAATTTTTTGACCTGACGAGTTTGCAGTTTGTAAAAAAGAGTTGACGACCTTTTTTTGCTTCTCAGCCCTTTTTTGCGATTAGTTGCTTCAGATTACTCGACATCAAGCACTCCTTTTAGGGCTTTAGGGGCTGCTGACCTTTTTTTGCCCCCAAATGCAAATGACGTCCCTATTTTTTGTTTTTTGCACATTATTCATACATTATAAATTAATATTTTCATTTCTTGGGAGGGCCGTGCCCCCCAAACCCCCTCCCAAGCCCCTCCCCAAATGACGCCTCTGTAATGGAGTCTAGTTGAAGAATTTATGTTGAAGAAATAAAGAACCTCACACATTGTTCTCCTTATAGTCTCAGACTCTCAGTTGGAGTTAGTGAATAAAACTTATTTGCAGAGCTTTGTGCCAAAAAGGGGGAGGGAGTCAAAAATGCCCAAAAATTGTTGACGTAATTAATGTACAGCCCATAGAAAAAAGCACTACTAGTAGCAGCAGCAGCAGCAACAGCAACAGCAACAGCAGTAGTAGTAGTAGTAGTAGTAGTAGTAGTAGTAGTAGTAGTAGTAGTAGTAGTAGTAGTAGTAGTAGTAGTAGTAGTAGTAGTAGTAGTAGTAGTAGTAGTAATTATTATTATTACTATAGAGTCCATAATACCTGTTCAATATGTAGATTCTAGAGTACAGTGTCAACTTAATCTGCTTACAATCTTGAGTCCATCGTGTCTACAGGTATTATGGACTCTGTCAGTGTTGGAGTTGCCGGGGGGTTTGGGAGGTTGAACCCCCTCCCCCACAGCTAACTTTGCAAACATCCCAAAAATCGCATATCGGGTACATCCAGCTTCTGTCATTCATTGAATTTCAGTCCTCAACCCCCCCCCCCAGCTCAAATTTCACAACTCCAACACTGGACTCTGTAGAGTACAAAATGTGCTTAGAGTCCACCCTGCCTCCTTCACCGGCACGCTAATAGTCAAGTGGATATCTGGGTTAAGGTGCACACGCTTGCAGCCTCAGCACTGAGTCAGCAGCCTACGGCTGGAGTCCCTACTTGTATCTGCTTCCTTGAACAATTATACAGCCTAAAGCAGTGGTTTCCAATGCGGGGCACAAACCAAAAGGGTGCAATTGGAATTTTGCAAGGGGTAATTTGAAAATTCCGTGTGCGGACAATTTCAGTGTAACTTGATCCGAAAGCACATGACCTTAAATTCTCAATTTTTACTTCGCGCCTGTTTCGGAATGACGTGTCAGAACGGATAGTAGAAGTGAAGAACCTGTCTGCTGACCTTTATGGTCGCGGACCTCTGACCCTGACAATTTATCAGGTGCCCAGCACCAGCGAGTTCCCGCGGCGGTAACATTCCGTCCGCTATGATTAAGTTTAGCGGCCGTGTATACTTCAGTTGAACAAGTGGATGGATTAGACAATCTTATCTGTGATGAAACCAAAAGAGTTCAGTAATCAGATAACTAGGTCTTATATATGCATGGATAACTAGGTCTTATATATATATATATATATATATATATATATATATATATATATATATATATATATATTATAACGACGATCTGTATAGAGCTGTTGTAAGCTGGTTAAAAACCAAAATTTTGGTTTTCGCTTTGACAACGCTGGCATGTCAATGATGGTCGGAAGGTGGCGATGTTAAAAATCTACTCGGATGATAAAAGGATCACGCTGCCGTGAAGAAATCCGGTGCATATAATCCTATAAAAGCGGTCCTTCGCGAGAAAACTGCAGCCACACTGACACGCCAACGAAGAACGGAAGATGATGTTAAGAGTCCGCGAGTTGGTAATAGGAGAACTTGTTTGATCAAATGTTTAATTTAGAATTGCCTGCGAAAGCTAAAGTCTCACTACTTTATCACGACTTCAATGTCAGGAGCGCCTCTGTGTAGAAATATAGGAGGTGTTGTATAAATGGAACAATGCATGACATTACATTACAGCCAGGGATATTTTTACACCCCCTAACACCCCTCCCTGCAACACCCCCCTCATTTGAGGTCGACACCCCCAAAATTTGGTAATGCGACAATGGTTGCATACAAAATGCATACTAATTAGCTCAGAACACCCTCCAAATGGAGAAGGACACCCCAACTATTATTCTTGGATGACCTTTTTTGCTTGTCAGAGGTTTTTTGAGACTTTTAAAGGTTTTTTGGTTGCTTTTGGGAATTGCTAAGGTTTTTTGCTTGTCAGCCTTTTCGAGCAGAGACTTAAAAATTCCGACACCCCCAGATTTTCCCGACTCCCCCCCCCCCACAATCCCCAATTCAAAATCCTAGAAATAACACTGATTAATTACAGCCCTTGCCTGGCGCCGCCACTGATGACGTCCAAAGAAACCACAATTATTATTAGTGCTCGGCCCAGTATTGCAAAACCTGGCACGACTGTACAATTAGATCTCGGGACGAGACCTCGAGTGTTCGACAAACACAATTTAGATGGCAAAGCAGCCACCGGAGTGCAGCTGGCAATCGGCGACACGAGCACTGCAGCCTCGCGGGTGGAGGGGGGGGGGGTACCGCTCAGCTGGCGTCTGCAGCGGTTGCGGTTGCTGGCGTGTTCGGGGCTGCAGGCGTTGCAAGCGATTCTCGGCCTATTGGCTGGCGAGCCGGCGGACTGAGACGCAGGACTAGAAGAGCAGGAGGGGAAGAGGAGAAGCGATTCGAGAATAGAGAAGGACTCGACCGCAGATAACGAAACGCTCGATGATTTTTTTTTACTAAATGTTTTCATTTTCAAAGCTATGTAAGCGCTGACCCTTATATAAATGCGCTCTGCAAACATCGCACTACGACAGAGACCAGATGACGGAGTACATTCTAATACGTAAGTACGCAGAACGGTTGGCGTGTGTTATATGATGGTTAGAGGAGGTGATTCCAGTCAGTAGATGGCGTTTGAAGGGAAACCCTGCAATGAATTGCATTGAATGCAATGCGTTTTATGAATTATTCTTCTATTGCATGAAAGAACAATCAAAATTTAGATATTTTACTTATTTTGGCTAATTCTGGTATTTTATTTATATTTTGTTACTTTTTCTAAAAATACCATAATAATAATTATGCACTTTTATAGCACCACTCTAAGAGAACTAGGCCTACTTCAAGTCCATCCGTAAAATATCAGGTCAGTCCAGAGACAAGTCAATGGAAGACAACGACATCCACTTATTTTGGCATGCACAGGGAACAGAAAGACTGGGAAGCAGTGGCGTCAATCTGTTGTAAAAGTTGTGAGGGTCCACCTGTTGTTTTGCCTAACCATAACCCTTTTAGCATAATTCTTATTACTTATTAATGTTTCAAAATACCATTTGCTGATAATATCTATGTGTATTATCTATCCAGCACAACTATTTATGAAACCGTACAACGTTACAATATAGATTTATTTAGATTTTTCTGAGGGTCCAATGACTTATGGACCCTCACAGCCAAATTTTTGTGAGGGTCCGGACCTCAGGACCCTCACGAGATTGACGCCTATGCTGGGAAGTAATTTTATTTATTTGCCACTTCATTATGCAGCCGCATAATATGAGATGCTGATATGATATTAATTATGCACTAACAAATTTCAGTTTAACAGCGTAGAGGCCTATATTGATCTGAGGTTGCCTGCTATTCCTAAGAAGCGCAAATGAGAAAGATCTTAACAACTCGCGTCCACAGTGCAGAGCGACGTGGACGACCTTCGACCCTCTTATGAAACTGGACCTATATTCGCATTCTTAGTTCTGCCCTTCCTCTCCTGCTCCCTAAAATTCCTTCGACCGTGCTCCCAGATTCCTGGATATGCTATTACAACAAATAAGTCCATTGTCAGACTGAACGTCTCGTGTATGGGATGGGTAGAAGATACTGCTTAATATAATAATTTAAGGGATATCGTTTTCGTTTAGCCAGAGATCGATTTGTAAAAATGACAGTGAGAGTTTGGACATGTAAAACTTAAATTTTTACTTTCTAGATTCTCGATAAATTATTCATAAAGTCAGTGTTTAATCTAAACTCCTGGACTCCGGGAGGGGGAAGAACTGACAAAGTCGGGGGGAAACCGAAAAAGCCGGGGGGAGTCAGCTAGGGGGCTGCTGTTAGTTGATGTAGTATGCCAACTTATCCGGGAGAAAATTTAAAGTTCCGGGGGGAATGACAATTGTCCCCCCGGAAACGGCCTAGATTAAACCCTGCATAAAGTGATACAAGTTTGCATTTTGACGTCGTAATCATCTGCTGCATATCCAATAGGATCAGAAGGAGGACTCTGCGATGTAGCCCCTGAGCCAGAAGTCCTTGCCTCGGCCCTAGGCTCTTCGTCTGAGTAATGAAGACCAGACGAGCAAGATCGTCTGTCTGACCTGCTTCGTACAGCGTTCCAATTATACTTCGGTTCTTTGTGTCTGTTCGATGACTCATCCAACGCGGTGTCTCGTAAGTCGACTCTATTCTCAGGGTCAGTGCAGGTATCCCTGCTACTAGCATAAAGACCTCCTTTGCTAATAATATGGTGGGGACTGGGGATATGGCTGTATGGGGCACGTAGGGTAAAAGGCATTCTCCAAGGGCTCAGCGTCGGAGCACCCGTCGGAAAAACAAAGAGTTATCACCTTCAGTTTTTCATGGCAACGGCTGAATGAGTCTTTCCCTCTCCGCCTTTTTTCCCACCGAGTTAACACCCGATGTATTCATTCACAGCTGGGGGTCGATTGAGGTTATCTTGGGACAGAAAAGTTTCAGCCACGGCCGGAACTTGAACCACGGGCCTAAGATTAACAGACCAGTGCGCTAACCACTGCTCCACCGCGCACCCTTGCAGCACGTGGAAAGGGTCCTCTCGGCCTGAATAACTGGGTTAAAGGGCTCAATCGTTCGTAGAGTTAAATTACTTTCATCCGATGCAGATGAGCATCGTGGAAGTTGGTCTTTTGAGAAGAGGCGCAATTTTTAACGAAGCGACGCTAGAGTGTCGCACCCTGGATCTGCATTTTTATCTAATATGCTGCTTTCAAAACAACTTATTCATGAGAAAAGGACTTGTTCCCGCGCTACGCCTAGTTTTACATTTTCTTGTAATTACATTTGTCATTGCACAATTTGAGTACAGTATAGACCTACAGTACAATATCGTATGTTTAGTAGAACAGCCAGTGAGTAAACACATCATTATTATTGGAAAAGGAACTCAATCTCCCACTCCAATCCATCGAATGTGTCTGTGGTTGGTTAAGATACCTGCATCGACAGACGTTTGCAGGTCTGTTCCTTATACAGAATGCACTCGAAAAGCGACATTTGCAACAGAGTCATTAGTCAGAAAAGTCAGCTTCATCTTTCATATTTAATATTTAATTACCATGTCTAAGGCGTTTCATAATCATACGCAGATGACGTTCGAGCAGATCAAGGACAGGTATTTACCGAGTTAAATAGCCATAGGGTCATTATTCGGGTCTCACAAATTTGCTCCTATAACGCCTTTGTATCTTAAGAAAACATAGAAACATTTCTCTGCTTGCTTTCTTTCTCTTTTACTGAATTCTGGCAAATATCGCGAAGGTTTTGTGAAATTGTGAACATCGTCGTTAGTTTTGTTTTTCAACAATTTATCACAAATTTCCTAGACTCTAGTTGAGTCCACGTGCAGAGCTGAAGCGACCTCGAGTCATTTGATATTCCCCGACGATTTTGCTTCAATTGTTTCTGATCTTTTGGTTCATGCTTCTTTGCCGTTGTTGCTTAATGCATGCCGAATGGACGTAGGTATTATGTAAAATTCAGTTGACTTGGACTCGAATAATTTGAACATTGTGGCCATTTGCCAATTTTGTCGAACGATTTTGTCCGCCGGACGATATATGTCGTCATTAAACGACTGCTGTGCCACTTGGAGATTTCTCCGCAGACAATGTCTGTGAGGCGAGAAACATCTGCCGATGAAATCGTTCAAATCGGTGAGAAAATGGATTCATATTTACTCCGATTTTGTCTGCCGACGATTTTGCTATTTAACTAATTAGATAACAGTCGCCAGTTGATTACTAGCCTATACCTGGAGTTCCAGTGGCTGTCCAGTCATTGGTTCCTTTTCATTTTTAGCTATAATCGCCGATTGCAAAAGTTTCCAGACATTATTGGCCGATAAAATCGTTATGTGGCGCAGCATCATTACAACGGATCATTGGCTTCGAGTCCCTGAGCGGATTGTGTTCAAGAGATGCTGGCTGACGTACAGAGTGCTGCATGACCCGTACTGTCCGGAGTATCTCGCCTCTCTTGTAAAGACACCGCAGTGCAGTGATAGGAGATTGTCACTCCGTTCGAGTCGTAGGGTCAAACTTCAGGTTCCTCCTCCCTCCAAGACTACTAAGTTTGGAGAGAGATCATTTACACGCGGCAACCCTATCTTGTGGAACTCTCTTCCTGATCACGTCACCACGGCTAATACTCCTGAGCACTTCATCAAGAGCTTAAAAACGCATCTGTTTGGGTTGGGGTATAGTTGAGATGTTAAAGCGCTTTTGTTGTGGGCCTCAGCCTTGTTACAGCGCTATAGAAATCGTCCAAGAATGAATGAATGAATGAACGGAGTGGGATGCGACTGAAGTATCTCTTCCAGCACCTTCACTTGACTTTGGTTTTTGGTTTCCTATGACTGATATGGGGGCGGGAAGATGGCAAGTTGGTAACACGATAGAACGACACCCTGACGGAACGGGTTCAACTCCCGTAGGAACTCCTAAGGTCGACTCAGCCTTCACTCGCTGGAGAGCGGTGATAAATGAGTAGGAGCTTTGACTGCGAAGGTAAAACGCGGGCCTGTAGAGAGCAATGGCAAATTACTCTAGATTAACGGCCTTAGCCACCGGCGTCGCTTCTTGCCTGACACCGGAGATCAGCGCCGAACCCAACGCTAGAATTCGGGTGTGGGAGAACCTTTACCTGTTGCCCTTATGGTTGATAATTAAGCCTTACTTCATTCAGTCACTTCTTTGGCGTCATCCACTGCGTTTGAAGCATCGAGCAATGATTCCAAATGCCTGGCTGATTAAAAATTCTCACCAAATATCAACGAGCATGCACATTACCTACTTGGAAGCCGGGCAACGAAGAGAAGAGCCGGATAACATAAATTCAGTTGTGGCTAATTGCAGAGCAGACAGACCACGAGGGGCTGTGATCGCAGGCCCGTTATATGAGTAACGGCGACAGTCAAGGGAATTGAGAGACCGCTAACAGGGCCACCTTAAGGCTTAGGCCGTTTAGGCACTGCCTAGGGGCGAAAAAATTTTAGGGGCGAAATAAAACGGGACGCAATTTTTTGAGGGGCGTTTTTAATAGAATAATGAATAAATGAATTAATATAATTTAATATTTTTTATTTCCTTTGCTATTCTTGGCATAAATTATAGCGGGTTGCATGACGTCACTGACATGAGCACTGTTGTCGTAATTTTAATCTCGTTTGTCATAACACATAGACTAAAATTAATGGATAGGCCTACTTCTCTTTGTTAACATACTTGCTATTTGTTATGTGAAATATCGCCTTACGGTAGGGTTTCCCAGACAATTTGGAACCGCAGCCCACTTCAGCGATTTTGTAACGTGCCGCGACCCTTATCATAGCATGTAATATAAAAAAAATGCATTTGGCTATTTGGCAAACGTTAGTTGAAAGAATCTTCTGAGTTTTTAATAAATGGCAAGGCAAAAGCTGCTGATTCAATTCGAATGAAAATATGGCAAATATATTAAGCAGAATTTCTCATATTTTTGCCAATTAGGACAAAATGAGAGAAATAAATATTGAAATTTCTTGAAAATCATCTCCATTAAAATTTTGCCAGGAACATAGCCTACCTTTGTTACGCGTCCTAAAATCCTATGAGTATGGCAAAATCGCTTAACCGCTGGGTTCCAAGTATGCGACAAGAGATTCCCTATTGTTAGTGGAGTTTCAGAGCAAAATGGTCGGAATACGCTTTCCTTGCGTTATTGCGAAATAAGATTAATTTTTAAAAACACTATAGGCCAGGGTTTTCCAAATTTTTTGAACTTTGCGACTCCCTTTAGCGGCTATGTAACATGCCGCGACCCTGCAAACATATTGTCAACTAAATTAGATAGAGCACTAATCATTTTAATATAAGCCGTGTATGGCGTGAAGCAGGCATATCAATTTATTTAAACCTAAGCCTACTTGCAACTTTCAAGGCTTGCGATATTGTGGTATTGGTTAGAAAATGACACTTTTGAATCTAATTTCGCTCTACCCCGGGACCCACGAGACTGATCCCTGCGACCCACTTTTGGGTCGCGAGTCGCGACCCACAGTTTGGGAAACACTGAGCTATAGCCACCGGCTGTGTGTGTCAGACCCACAGACAAAATGTCAATAGATTGTGGACTGTGACAGAATCGTAGCCGCAATTTCCCGTCCTGCAATTCCCACAAAGATCTTTGCGGTCGGTCACACGAAACCCGGGTTCACGTATTGCAAAATTTAAACTTAAACTGAAGTTATTATGATTCTGCCATAGTCCGTGTAAAATGGAGAGAGAGGGACGAAAGATCGATGAAGATCATTTGAGAAGCTCTGTATAGTAGACATTAGCGTAAGGTTACGGCGCTGTCTGGCAGAAATTTCTTTGATGCGCCGATGATCTATGACCTGACTCTGAAGATGAATGAGCCATTCTAATCGGGTCAACTGGTACAGCTCGCATATTGTGGAGACTGAGAGTCATAGCCGCTCCCTTCTAGGACATTATCAGATAATGTTACAGAAGGCAAAGCGTAAAACAATTAAAGCTTTGCATTTGATTGGTCATATTTGATGATCAGCTGACTTAAATTATTTTAGCTGTTTCTAATCATATCACAAATAGCGAAAGTGTAGATCGCGAAAGTTTTGAATCCTAACTAGTCCTTGCTTATGACTACTGCTCTGGGTATATTACACAATTACATCCATGTTACGCGTCACTGGTAGGCCCTACATCTTCCTGGTATATCTTCCATTAGATTTTGACGTGTTGAACAGAACCGGATATTACGTTTAGATGCGCCTAACCTCGATATTTTTTAAACCAATAATTCTTGTATAGCTACCCTAGAGGCCCAAATGATAGCCTTCAGGTGGCGGATGTTCCCACGAACCCTATAGCGTATACGTTCCCACTGGTATACCTGTAACTGCGTAGCCACGACCCATGTGTTAAGTTGGTGGATCTTATAATCATATAAATAATGCATATATGACCATCTTTAAAAGTTCCTGTGGGTGGGAAGAACTTTTGAGCTGAAAAATACAAAGAATGCAGCTGTAGTTGATCCGAAACTCATTTGTCCATAGAAGTGAATACTGTACAGCCAAAAAATTGAAAATGGGAACGAATTTTGCTTGGGCCAATTTATGCCGACCGCTTTTAATCGTCAGAGTAATTCCAATGATGAATCGTATATTGTCAGCAAGATTTTTTATAACCTTGTCTCGCAACGCCATGGCTTCAATATGGCACGTGAATTGCATCAGTCGAATAGATGCTAGTGGAATGATACGAATGGCGAATTAAAAGCATCGGTCGAAGCTTTTTGCCTATTGTAATTGCATCTGGCTGGCTACAGGACGACACAAAGAGCATGGTTCAAACTATGATGCCTCTTTAATGATCATAGGTCACACAGCAGTAGTGCTGCAATAGAAAGGAATTCCATTCTATCCGCTGTTAGTGTAGAGGATATAAATGAAATTCCAACCCCCGCTGGAGTTTTCATAGAATATCCGCTTCTCCAGATTGTCTTACCATATAAAAACCTATAATTTAGGCTATTCTATTGGCAAAATCAACAAATCGGGTGTACGACAAGTTCTGTGACGAAGATCGAAACCTTATCAACAATTGGAATACTTCTGGGGCTTGAGCTATTATTAGATTGCACCTATTTCTATAAAAATGTAGATTACTTGCGTTAAAAGATAGTCAATGGCAACACTCAACATTAGGATGAATCAACATTAGGATGAATTACCTGTTTGAACCCAATTTACAGCAGAACTGCAGATTACCGGTAATTTCCCAGCGATCAACAGGGGACGAACTGCAGTCGTTTGTCCAAATGCTGTTATATTCATCAGACAGAAAGAGAGATAATTGAGACAGACTGTTCCCAGGAAATTTCCGGCAATTTACAGCAGAACTGCAGATTACGACGACGATAACAGATTAATCATAAGTTGATCTGAAAAGCGCCATAATTTGGTTCCGGGACGATCATTCAGTCGTTTGTCCAATTGTCCAAATGCTGTTATATTCATCAGACAGAAAAGAGAGATGGGCTAATTATGAATTAATTACTCACAATTATATAATTAATGACAGAGACAGACAAGAATTTTTCACTTAGATGTCTTTCTTCCATGGAGGAGGGAGGGAGGGGAGGGAGGGAGAGAGAGAGAGAGAGAGAGAGAGAGAGAGAGAGAGAGAGAGCATTTGAGAGAGTGAGTAGACCAAACCAACCAACCCGTGGGTTGGTTGGGACAGACAGAGTCACTGTAATGGCTTAAGAAATTGAAATGGATTACGGTGGGTTGGGTTGGATCAAGTAACACTATTGCCTGCATGGGTTGGGTTGGGTTGGGTTGGAGATTTGATGGGTTAGGTTGGGTTCTAAATAAATGGAACCATGGTCATCTCTGGGAGGCCCTGCGTAGCGTTGTTCATCGTTGCCATAATAATAATTTCATTAATCAATCAGTGAGTACTTCAAAACAGTGAGACAGAGCATTAATGGAGGAATTGAGACAGAGCTATGGAGGAATTGCTAATTTAAAGAGATGGGTTTTAAGCCTAGATCGGAAAATATATAATCAATTCTTTAGAAGATCTGAGAGTTGAGGAGAGAAAGAGAGAGTGCCATGTTTTGGGACTAGAAATAGAGAAAGCTCTCTTACCAATTTCAGTGTTGGTTCTTGGTACATTTAACAATGAATTAGCAAATCTTGTTGAATGGGAATGTTTTGGGTGGTCTAGCATTAGCATAGATTTCAGATATTGAGGTTTGCCAGACTGCAGTGTTTTATAAACCATGAGACTAGTCTTGAATACAACTATCTGTTCAATGGGCAGCCAGAGTAACTTGCAAAGAACAGGTTTAATGTGATCATACTTGCGAGTTGTAGCAAAGACCTGAGCAATAGAATTTTGAATCCTTTGGAGCTTTTGCACATTAGATTTGACCATACCATTGTATAGGGAATTGCCATAGTCAAGTCTACTGGTAACAAGAGCATTGGCGAGAGAAATTAGGACAGACTTGGGCACAAGATCACGAATTCGTCGAATGTCCATAATTTGCATATGAACAGCTTTGCATACTTTATTGATATGATCATAAAACGACATGTTTTTATCAAATATTGCGCCTAGATTGCACTCAGACTGATTTGGAGTGACTGAAATGTCATATTTAATTGAAATTATGTCTTCAAATTTACTCAGATAAATGGTGCGCCACAAAGTAGCAACTCAGTTTTTTGGGTGGGGAGGGTAATGATATCTTGTTATTAAACATCCAAGACTGAACTTTATGCAGACAAAGAGACAAATCATAGTCTGTTAGGCCTCCTCGCGTTATTGCTATGCTAATAACGCGAGGAGACATATATCTGCGTATATTGTAAAGCGTAGCTGATTTTGGCACCGGTGACTATCTCTTCTGTATATATACCTATATACAGGGTGTAAAAGTGAAAAGGGCACCCCTTTATGATATTTAATATCTCGGCTGCTTGTATAGCGATTTCAATGAAATTTATAGACCATATACCTGGGAATGTTTTTAATGCAATTGCCAAATTTCAAGCTGATAGCTTCAGAGTTTGCTAAAATATGGCAAAAAAACTAAAGAGACCCAAATTTTAAAATTGACAAACAGAAGATAACGCCATAGTAATTTGTATCGTTTTTAAGTCTAAAATTGCGTCGTTGTCATCGGGCCAGACAAGGGGTACGGCCAACAGATGAACACAGCAGCATTATGATTGGCTGCAGGAATGTCATGATATGCTTGGAGAAGATTTCATATTCCAGCAAGACGGAACACCTGCACACTCTGCTCTCAGGACCCAGGAAACAACATTGTCCAGATTTTCAAGAAAGATGACTTAACTCGGAAGATATCAATCCACTTGACTTCGTCTGGGGAATCATGCTTGACAGATATCATATCAGCCAAAGCCACAGAACATCACGGAGTTGAAGACTGTGCTGAAGAATATCTCTTTTTGCCTGAATACCAGATCGAAGTCGATATTGTCAGATAAGAAGCGCTTGTCGGCATGTGTGAAGGCTAAGGGTGCATGGGAATTTTGAGCACCTGCTCCCACAACAAATCATCTGAAACCCCTTTACGTTCAGAGCCAAAAATACTTTTAAAATGTTTTGATCACTTATTATGATGTAGGATGCAATGTCAATTTCAAAATGTGGGTCTCTTTAGTTTTTGGCATCATATTTCAGCAAACTCTAAAGATATCTGATGAAATGGCATTGCATCAAAAATTCATTCATTCATTCATAACTTTCAATTGAATAGCGCTAGTATGCAGCCAGCCGAGATATTAAATATCACAAAGGGGTGCACTTTACAGCTGTATATACTATATCTCATATATATACGAAATATGTGTGTGTGTGTGTTTTGAGTCTTCGTGGTGAACATTTCAGGAGTAGTGAGAAATACTTTTCACGTCGTCCGGCAGTTGCAGTTCCTAGAGCCGGATTGAAGCGAGACACCGCGCCACTCAGTAATATCGCAGTCTTGGCCGGAGCAGTCGTATTGAACATGAAACTATTTTTGTTATTGGAATTCGGTTTCGGAGTGAACGTACGTTGGTCGTCGTAGCGCCCAGCGTATCAGCGCCGTTAGATCTTCCGGGCAGGTGGGATCACGATAAGATTATGTTTACGTCAACCAGCACACACACACACACACACACACACGGAATCCGCAGCCAGTGGAGCCGGTCTCTCAGTATAGGTGTTACGTGATGTTCCGCAGTGGCGTCAAAGATCACACTTTTCAGCCGCATTCAGAACTTTTGTTAAATTTTCTTTTGAATTTTTCCTTTTTCAATTTTAAAATTTTTTGCACTAAGTTTAAGTTTCAGTTGATAAGATGGACGCCCTGACCTTTTTTTTTTTTAGCATCAATTTTTTTACGCGACGATAACAAAATCTTTCAAAAAGATGATAGTTGATGACCTTGTTTTTTTTTAGTGACGTCCCAGTTTTGTTTTTATTGCATCCAGGTACATTATTAATACATTGAAAATTATTATTTTCATTTTACTTGGGGCCACGCACCCTGTTTTTATTTTTAGAACATTAATACATTATGAATTAATATTTTCATTTCTACAGGGGGCCCAGCCTTAAATCATCATCTGGATGAACGATGCTCTTTATTTAATAAATTGAGAGATGGGAAGAGAGCGAGTAGAGCAAATGCGTTGAGAAATGGCTGATGCTTAATGGCAATCATCGAGACAGAACAGATTTAAGAAATCTGAGAGAGAGAGAGAGAGAGAGAGAGAGAGAGAGAGAGAGAGAGAGAGAGAGAGAGAGAGAGAGAGAGAGAGAGAGAGAGAGAGAGAGAGAGGACAAAGACAGGACGATGAGCGTCCAAGGGAATGTAGGGGCGTTGTTCTTGTAGAGATAGACTGATACAATAAAGCCCCTTTGGCATGGATTCAGATAGCACGAAACTTCGGTTAACGAAAACCATTTTATTCCGAATGAATCCGAATGACTGAGAGTTCTGAGAATCATTTAGAGATTTCTTTGCACTCTGTTAGCACGGATTATCTTTTGCCATGAACGCTGTTTGCCGGTTCTCTGTAGTCCCTGTTAACAGGATTTTACTATGTCACTATGTGCCTTTGCATAAGCACACACACACGTATGTGTGTGTGTGTGTGTGTGTGTGTGTGAAACGATATTATGTAAGTGGTTCTCAATGTAATTTATACGAGAAATGATTCTCAGAGGTTGAATTTGTCACAAACTATAAAAGCTGCTCTGCTCCCTCTAAAAAATGTTGCACCCCCTGTTTTAGAACATGCACATGGGCGCCCACAGAAACTTTTCCAGGAGGGCAAAACACCTTTTAACACAATGGTCACGGTTAATATTTTAGCAAGTTTTTCAAATTTCTCTGTGAAATATTGATATTTGCATTTTCCAGGAGGGGCAAGTGCCACCTCATGCCCTAATGTTCGGGCGGCCATGAACATGCACAAGAAGGTTTGCATTTTAAAGGCCTTGAAAAAAAAAACCTTTCTGATCCCTGGAATGTAATGCTGAATTTTGTATGAATGTCATTGCCATCATCCTGATAATGCGAAGGCTCAGATAAACTCTATTGCAAACTAATTATCTATCTTTAGCTCTATTCTATACAGTAATTGCCTTCTGTCATATTTGATCTCATACAATTTTTAAGATTCATAATTTGGCCTAATTATGTCAATTTATACAAATACCGGTAGATAGGCATAATACTAATTCTCAAAACTATCAAACTGTCTTTGTGATAATTGCAGACAAGTCTCTTCTAAAAGTTCAAATATTTGAATTGCAAAATTAATGTACGGGCCTAATTCATTTGAACGCTAAATTTATTTAACTCTAATTCTCAACGTTTTGGCCGAATAATTAGTAAATGGTCGCTTTTTCACTTTTAAGAGTTCATCACAGTTTGTTGAGGGTCCCAGTAATATTAGAGATCCAGAAATGCTAGATGGAGAGGGCGCATGAGACGAATGGTCGGCAGCAGAGTTGCATTCCAGGCTCTAAAGCAGGGTTGTCCAACTGGAGGTCCGAGGCGCGGGCCAGTTTCATCCGGCCAGCCACCGAGTATGGGAATATAACAATTTTAGCTATAGGACCGGTTATGACCGTTATTTTTAGGGATATACTAAGACTAGGAGCAACGTTCCCCCTAATTTTTTTGGGTGCTGTGCAAATTTTCAGTTGGTCTGAGCAACTCAAAAATGCTGCCGTGCAAAGTATATATGAGATTTCAAAGATTTTTGAAAATTGTATTGCCTTGTACCATACGCTATGGGCTGTCTATTAATTATGTCCACAGTCAACAACTGTGTCAAAACTTTTGACCCCAAGATCAATAGGTCCCAATAACAAGGTTATTGTTTTTGGCGGTGATGACAATTTTAACCTTTTTCTCATCGAATGTCAAAATGTGGTGGTGATGAGCCTTTTGTCATGATTTTTTCCATTGTAATAAGTAGTATTTCATGAAATTTCCTATTTTTTGATTATTTGTAAAAGGTGAAATTGTTGACGTCAACTTCTCTTGACCCCCTAGGTCAACAACTGTCAAACTTTTTTTAAAAACCCTAAATTGTTGACTTAATTAATGGACAGCCCTAGTCAAGTGAAGACTGAATGAAGACTGATGTCCAAAAAATAAGCTTTTCCAAAAATTGCAATAAGACCTAATTAATAAAATGAACTTGAAATTTCTTAAAGTCGTTATTAAGTCTTATTGACAAAACATCACATCAACAGTGGCGGCTCTAGGATTTGGCAAAACTAATCATGGGGGCCAACCATTTGTTGTTTAATGTATGTAGCATTAAGTATAGGGTCCCAACTGGGGGCCACTGAGGGCCAAGCTCTCACAGGGCACGGGCCCCTGGCCCCTCCGGTGGAGCCGCCACTGATCATGTACGGCTTCATTGTCATCGAAATTCTAACGTAAAGGCAACAGCTTGCTGACATATTTTGCAAAAAACAAATTCATCGCTATTTTAAATTTGAGCTACATACTAACGTAATGGAAGTTGGTTGCGCCGTCAGAAGCCAAGGTCAGAAGGCTTTGGCACCATTCATGAAATTGTTTTATAGCGCTGATTTTGTTTAGACTACGAACTATCATTGGGCCAAGTAACGAAACTCATTTTCGCCACAACTATTACTGAATGTTCTGTAATGTGCTTCAAGTCAAAGTTTTGTTATGATGTTTCAGCTTTGACTAATGTATTATCCTATAAATGCCACTCAAAAATCACTGCGCGCTACTCAAAAACTTCTGCGCGCTGGCGCAGCGCGCAGCTTAGAGGGAACGTTGACTAGGAGGTTACCAAATTGCTTACTTATCCAAACTCCACAGGTGACGGCGGTTATTAAGCTTACTTATTTGCTACTTATTACTAAGTTAGGGGTCGTCCATAAATTACGTAACGCGATTTTGGCACTTTTTACCCCTTCCCCTACTTAACGCGACGTAGCAAAACGTCATACCCCCTAAAATATGACTAACAACGGGCCGACACCCCTCCCTCATTTTCGTCTTCCGAAAAGTCTTGACAAGTAATAAAAGTCATCCTAGTATTTTTACCTCTCCAAAATCCCTGACAAGTAAAAAAGAGTCAAAGGTCATCGCTTAACATTTTTGCGTTACGTCACATTTACGGAACCCCCCTCGTCGTCACACTTCGTAACAAATGGCCGGACCCCTCCTCCCTAATCGCGTTACGTAATTTATGGACGACCTCTTAGCCTACTTACATTTGTCATTTCGTTGCAAGTCTCGTTCTCGCTCAGTTAAAATTTGACGCCGTTTTGAGCAGTTTGCTAATGATGTAATAACACTCTCGTTTCTTGTATCCGACTTGGCGCCACAAACATTGATATTGACATTGCTGGTATTGCTAGAGAAAACCCTTTTCCGCAGTGCTCGCACTAGATTAGAAAGTTTTCATTCAATAGAATAGAATGGATCATTAGATTAAAATCGAACAGAATCAATCGAATGACTGTCACTAATCTTACTAAGTCTAACTATGACACTAAGTCGGTAAAATACTTACTTACTTACTGCTTAATTTTAACTGAAATACTATGTTAAAAGGATAATATTATACTGTAGCAATATAGCTTTTTATAGCAGTTACCACCGACGTGTTTTTTTATTTCTTGCATGGTTAACACTTAGTCTTATTGGCCTACTAGTCTTATGTAGTCTTATTTTATAACAGTGTTATATGGCATCAGTGGCGTAGCGAGACAAAGTGTCGCCTGGAGCTAAAATAAAAAGTGCCGCCTCGAAAAAGCATCACACAGCTTTCTGTCTAAATTTTCTAAAATGTTGAGAAGCAAAAAAAGGTAATCGCAAATCCCTACTTCCTAAAAGTCTAAGTCTCGACAGTAAAAAAAGTCTTTTCGAAAATGCTGAAATGACGCCCCTAGAGCAAGTGCCGCCTAGGGCGGCTCGCTCCCATGCCCCCTCGCTACACCACTGCATGGCATGCCATACATATATCATAATTATGCCATATTAAGTGCCACAACTTGCTAGGCCCGCCAAGGGTCTAAACATTTTTGTGCGGCCCGCAATAGCATGATGGTTGGACAACGCTGCTATAAAGACTACAAAATTCGCAACGTCTTTTGACTCCGGTATTTCGATCGAATAGCAGCATTTGTTGTCTCTTATCATTTGTAGACGAGTTCAACTCGTGATATCAACGTAATCTGCCGCCTGCGCCACCTATCCAAGACAAGAAAACTACGGCTGTGGTCGCTTTTCGCCTCGGTTCCACCGGTCCTTCAGTCCGTCGCGAGGGGGCTATGGCCACGTGCCGGGCAGCAGCGGCCTATCGCGGCCCACTGATCGTCATCGGTCTTGGCATCGGTTTCATCGCCGTCGGATCCATTCCCTTCACCGTCACCTTTTGCCGTGGTATTAAGAACTCGGCCACTATTATAGGCGTTGGATTCATTGGGTTCGGCCTGCTTCTCGTTCTCCCGGGGTTGTTTTGGTGCCTGGTTCGACGCGTCACGACCTTCAGATGCTGTACGAAGCGAAAACGACTCAAGTCTCTGGAAACGCAGGAAAAGACACATTCGTTCCAGTGAGTACCAACCGGTCTGTTTATAGCTCTACGTCCTGATATTGATAAGACGAAAATTTGGTCTCGGAGGGGGATGGAGATAAGTGTCCAGATCTCCATGGCGATTCCTTTTTTAAAATTAAATCTTTGAAATTCAAAAATTCTAACAAGACACGGTGAACGTGAAAATGTTCATCAGCGATGCATTGGAGAAAACTTTCACAAATTTTGCCGAGTGGCAATGTTTGATTTTCTGTTTTCTAACTCAAAAGATTAGACAATTTTTCGTTTCATAGGAGCTGAAGAAATATATTCACTATGCATCTATCTTGTGGCACATTGGATAAAATTTAAAATTGTTAGATGTATTATAGTAATTAAGTGTACAGTTGTTTGCTGACAGTACCGGTATGTTCCGACCATGGACGTCGTTATGCATTAGCAGCCTGCTAAAGACGTCCGTGGTACCGACGTGCTGTAGAACTTTGACATAATCATCTAGATCCTAGACTGAAGTTTTTCTTCTCCAGCAATTAGCTTGACTCCAGCCTCCATCGCTTATCTGCCTGGAATTAATTAACGGATTTATACACGAAAACATTCAAATTCTTTCTTTGATGTCTTTAATTGTCTGCTACGTTTGAGACATCAAAACAGCCGCGGAAAGAGCTGGATTAAGATATAACAAGATAAAGACGATTGGGGGGGGGGCGATGGTTAAATTTACGGATCAAAGTGATGCAAAGAAATGTTGTGGAAAAAATTATGGAGGTTGAAGGAGAGTCTGAACAAACGGTTCTTGAGCAGACTGGAAGCGATGCTGTGCTCAATCAAATTAAAGTTGAATGATGAGGAAATCTCGTGGTCTTTTGAGATAAATGGAAGAGTGGTTATACAAATGCTGGTTATTGGAAGCACTAGCAAATGGCGTGAAACCCAATTGAGCATACGAAAATAAGGAACACTATGTCAGAGGCTGTGAAGAGAAACGATGCGCTACAGTGCTTCAAATGTTTTATTAATTAATAGTAGTAGTAGTATTAAATCATTATATATTTTTATCAAATTATTTATTGCGTAGAAGTGATAACATTATAGAATTTTATGAATCTAAAGATGGTCTTAGTTGAGTAAACTTTGGTCTTCGCTGCAGCGATTTCGTGGATTTGCGTCGTCAAAGTAGCCCAGTTATCATTTACGCATTCGTGTGTTCAGAGGAACATCAGCATTAGACCTTTATGTTGCTACTGTATTTAAGGATATTGGTACAAAGCTTCCGATCAAAGCGTATTATTATTATTATTATTATTATTATTATTATTATTAAACTGACTGTCTTGTGCGCCATATTACCAAATGTCAGGTACAAGGGCACCTTACAGAGTCCAGCTATACAAATACAGTAATCATATAAAAAACAAAGTGAATGGAATACAATATAAGGCATTTGAATGTGAAAAGAATGTGATTTTCGGAACAGATATGTCTTTAGATTTCTTGAAGGATGACAGCAAACTGGATAGTTTCAATGACATCGGTAGATGATTGTTCCATGTCGTTGGCCATATCACTGCAAATGACCTGGAACCAAGGAATATTTCACAGTGAAATAAATGTCTTTGGGAGGGAGTCAGTTTCTTCCTGCTTAGCAAGCAATTTTTAAAACGTGTTGACTAATGCGTCTGTTTCAGAAATATTCCATCACCCGTCCTGGTTCCAATTTCGGTAGACTCCAAGACATCAGGATCAGAAGAACATCTAGAGCATTTTGCCGAGAATGATGTAGAAGAGGTTGAAATAGACGAAAGAAAATACGACGATGACAGGGATAAAAGTCTGGTTCTGGTGAAAAGGTAATCCTACACAATGTAAACGACTGTTCCGCAAATGTATCCAATGGACTGGGATGGAAAATTTGTCTGTTGTATCTTAGTACGGTAATTGTATCTGAAGTATTGCTTTTACTTGTAGCTGTACCGAAGGTCGTTTTATGACCACTTATCGGAATGTAATTAATGAAAAACAAGTCAATGTCAAAGAAAGTTATTATTTTTATTATAGGCCCTAACTAGAAATTTACGGAAGGGCTCAAGGCTTAAGTCAGCAAATCTAAATAATCTGATTTTTAATTGTCGTTTCTTACTGATTGACAAATAATTTTAAAATGTGCACTTATTAAAATTTACATAACAGACGGAAGTCAAAAAGCGCCAAAAGTGGAAATTTTCTTTATTTCACTCTAAAATTTTTGTTGGTTGCTGTACTATAGTAGTATAGCTTAATAAGTATCTATTGACTTTTAAATCATTTATTGACTTCCCGTATAGCAAGACTTATTCGACAAGCATCAAAAGTAGAATTTACTTTTCGAGGCATAGTTGTTTCGTAAAAGAATATTATGAATAGCTGCTTTTGTGTAAACAAATGATTATATGATGATAACTCTAATAGACCTATTATCGAGTGCGACCTTTCCATGGTGATTGCATAAGTAGAATTTATTCACTATTAGGCACATAGCTTTTCCAACATTCATTCTGTAAAGACTGAAACATTTTGTGCGTATGACATGCTTATATTGACGCCGTGTTTCCTCATGTCTGACATTTTCAAGTGACCACGATTATTGGTGAGCTTCTAGTGTATTCTAGTTAGGCATTTTATTAATCGATGACCTAGTCATGACCTTGAGTCATCAAATCCAAATAATCTCTGCTTTTTAATAATTATTGTCGTTTCTATTCGCCGTTGTGTTTTGATTTCTGTTGTCTCAGCTTCTATCGTTTTACACTGCAATAAATGAATTGCAGTTTAAGTGTGTGTTGGTCAATATCTATTTTCATAGAGCTTTCAGTTAGTGTTTTATTTTGAGATCATCAACTTTTGAAATCCTTTAATGTGTTGTGTAATAAACTGTATGAATTTGATCTGTTTGGTCATTAAATTATGGTGTGCTGTTTAGAGGAGATCTTAGATCCAACTTGGCTCCTTTTGACTCTTTTTAATGGAAGATCTTATAACCACCAGAATTTGAAATGAGTTCGTTGTGCAGCATCAAGATGCCCAAGGCAGAAAATATTTTTCTATAAATATTTTGAATATTTTTGAATTTTTGCGACAATAGCAAGTAACCAATGCTGAGCTTAATAATTAATTGATGGCATAAAAAAGTCATTAAATTGACAAATGATTTGCTTATAAGGAAATTATAAATTTGAAGAGTTTGGTTCTGCACAAAGACTAGCGATCGTTGATATGCCTGGTGTTTTATCTACATTTGACGCTTCTGTTTGTCTTTATGATTTGACAAAAGTTGAATAAATTGAAAAGTAGGCCTAATTAAACTGCTGATTTTAACAAATGCTGACAGAACTCCAGAGCTTTGTTGTGAGAAATCCTGTAGGGGTCGTCCATAAATTACATAACGCGATTTTGGCTCTTTTGACCCCCTCCTCCCCCTACGTAACGCGACGTAACAAAACGTCAGACCCCCTAAAATATGACGTAACAACGGGCCGAACCCCCGACTCCATTCTCGTCTTCCCAAAAGTCTTGACAAGCAAAAAAGGTCATCCTTGAATTTTTCCTCTCGAAAAACCCTGACAAGCAAAAAAGGTCATCCTTGTATTTTTTCCTCTCCAAAATCCCTGACAAGCAAAAAAAGGTCAAAGGTCATCACTTAAAATTTTTTGCGTTACGTTACATTTACGGAGCCCCCCCGTCTTCACACTTCTTAACAAATGGCCGGACTCCCCCTCCAACCGCGTTACGTAATTTATGGACGACCTCTTATGAGCAGGACAATTTGAATAAATAATTATTTTTATAATTTGAAAATTAAAGACGATTGGTATACATTGGATGTTGTCTGTTAAAGAGCTTCGTCAGTTTAGCGTCTGTGGGAGAACAGAAAATTTAGCCGCGTCAATTGTTCATGGCCATTGGCTGAATGAAGGCGTTTGCTGTCGTTTCTTCCACCGAATAAGCACCCGGTGTACTTACTTATTCACTTCTGAGTCGAATGAGCCTTCGACTGCTCCCTGGCCATTGGTTCATCACACCATCGCCACCATCTAGCAGGGATTTAACTCAATTAGTTTATCCAACCGTTTTAAATAGAATGCAGATAAGCCTTAAACTCAATCGCTGAGAATGGTATTCCAAAGAGCTATTAAATCTCACGGTTTATTTTTCTTATGTCTTGCTCCAATAATATTGCCCTTCGCCTTAGGCCATAGCTGTCATATGACAGATAAGAAATTTTGAACTGAGAAGTTACCAAATTTCGACAACTGGACAAAGAAAACTAAATGAAACTAGGCTTATTGTATTTGACCGCAGCGTGTTGTATTCTGTTAAAACATCTTTTTATATTAACCATCAACACAAATTAATTATTCAAAATTTAACCAGGATTGAAAATATTTTTGTTAGGCCTATAACTAAGCTTAGTCTATTAACTGTCGCTAAAGGTGAAGACGTAAATCAACGACGATGTATTTAGTTTGCATTTCGAAATATTTCTGATTTTATTGTAACGAAATCTAGTGAATTTGAGGTGTCTTATATTTTGCGGAAAAACAAATTTAAATGTCGATTTTATTTTCTGTCCTGTTTCTGTAGAACACTTTAAATGTTGTCACGGCATACAGTCATACTGTCGTAAAGTCAAGCTAGATAAACCGCTAAGCGCAATCATAGTGACGCAGTTTTGACTAGTGTTGGGTAGGTCAAGGATTTCTTAATAACAACAATATTAAGGGATCCATGGGTATAGGGTTGCCAGATGCATGGGTAGCCAAAGGAGGACAGAGCCAGACGAAAAGGAGGACAGAGGAGGACATTGTATACATGAAACCAGCTGTGCAGTGGTCGTCCATAAATTACGTAACGCGGTGGGGGGGTCCGGCCATTTGTTACGAAGTGTGACAACGGGGAAGTCCGGAAATGTTACGTAACGCAAAAAATTTAAGTGACCGTTTTTGGCTTGTCAGAGATTTTGAAGAGGAAAAACAAGGATGACCTCTTTTTTTGCTTGTCAGGGTTTATCGAGAGGAAAAATACAAGGATATCAACTTTTTTGCTTGTCAAGACTTTTGGGGGGACGAAAATGGGGGGTTGGCCTGTTGTTACGTAATATTTTAGAGGTCTGACGTTTTGTTACGTCGTGTTACGTAGGGGTCAAATTGCCAAAATCGCATTACATAATTTGCCTCGCCCCAGGTCATCGAGTTGTATGATAGCCGTTTACTGTTTACAGTCTCTGCGTTTGCTACTGGAAATGAAATTAACATTTTGACCAATGACCATAGACTATTGCATTGACATTAGAGATAGAATGACGAGAGTCGAGTATTTTGGGACTTTGGACAATCGATATTGATATTATTAAAACGCTATTTTAATATCGATGATTGGGTAAACTGAGATAACGGACTAAAACGTATGAAATTCGTCAATACCCGAGAATCATCTACAAAAGCTCAAAAGGAGGACATTCTACAATTTTTAGCTTTGCCGGGAGGACGGAGGACACGGACCTAAAAAGGAGGACATGTCCTCCTTTTGGAGGACGTCTGGAAACCCTACATGGGTATGATGGGTAGGTGCACGGCCAGCTAGATTTTAATGGATGTGTCAGCCGGCCTTCTCCCATCTAGCTGGCCGTGGGTCGGTGTCAATATTTTATGTCATTATCGGTATTCGGTACAGTATATCGGTCGGTATTATTAAAAGTCGGTTCGGTGTCGGTAAGGCTAAATATCGCGATATCGGTATCGGTATTCGGTACTTTACCATCATCGACTGTATTGACGGTTATTGACCGTGATCTTCTGTGATCAATTAGGCGATCCGTTTGCGAGTCGTCATACGAGTAGCATATTTTCGTAAAGTGCCTCGTACATCTTTTTTTCTTTTAGCTCCTTCCACAATGATCCCTGCTGCACGAAATTACTATATGTGGGTTCCTACAGTGGTTTTTCACAAATTCACGCAAGCTAACGTATAGCCTCCTAAAGTACTTTAAATCACATTATTTTTTTTTTATATATATTTTTTATTTTTATATTTTTTTAATTTTAGCAGTTCAATCTCTCTGTGTTAGAGCTATGTGTCCACCAAAGCCTCATTCTGCTACCATTGGCTGTGATCATTTTATTGGTCTCGGGTTTATCCAGCCAGAAGAATAGAAACTAAACGCATGAAAACCGGCTCTTCATCTGGGACCTACATCAGACATAGGCAATGCTATAATTCGTGAAGTCTGCGAGCGTGTATTAGAACTTTTGACCACGAATCTGTCGCCCAAAAATCGGTCGAAGCTAATGGCCACGGAAAAGCCACGCACGCATTGATCAGGCAATTGGTGTTTTAGTTATTCAAAAATGTTATTAAATAACAGGGGAAATCACGCATATACAGACTCACTGGCCTTCTCAATAGATCATCGGATCTATTCAGGTGACTGGGTTTCACGCCGACAATCGTAAAGACCACTAAATGCGCTTTCAATGGAAGAATTAACCAATGCACTCTCTTTAAACATACCGTTATTCGTGTTCCAGCACGGCATATTACGAAAGCAAATGGCTATGGTGCATCATGTCAGCGTAGATCTAAATTCGCCTAGTAGATTGAACTAAAACAGTTTGAATGCAATTACGATTAACGGGGAAATGCCTTCGTCCCAGGGATAGTCTATTAAGACCGAACGACAATCAATTTGAAACCGCAGAAATGCATCGCATGCTAATAGCCTGATGCTGTGACAACAATGTCTGTTTAACTGTGTTTATCATACTTCGGACAGACACGATAATCAAATATAACTGAGTAAGTTTCTATAGGCCAACACTTGACTATAGGCCTACAGACAATAAGTTCGTATAAACAATTTGCCTCTTATTCAAATTGATGTTTCATCGGCGAATGGGTGCATTCATCTCCACGCTAATCATCTCGGCGCAGCAATGTTTGCTATGTGCGTATATCTTGCGTTCCATTTATGTTATCGCGTGATCAAATGATCGCAAAAAATGACATTTATAATTGCAGCTGAAATACTCCGGGTTTCACATCAGCTACAATCATTTCGGTGCTGAGATGACAGTAGATGTAAGTAAGTAAGTAAGTAAAGTCAAGATTAATGTGGTGACTAGTAGTAGTAGTAGTAGTAGTAGTAGTAGTAGTAGTAGTAGTAGTAGTAGTAGTAGTAGTAGTAGTAGTAGTAGACTTCTTTAGCGCCATTGTAGTAGTACATCTGCACCAGTCGATGGTCGCTTCTGTGAATAATCGTAGTCGTGAATCATTGTCCGTGGTGAATCGAGGTTGCAATCCAAAGGTCAGTCCGTACTTCCAGATTCCAGGTTAAGGTGGATATGCAGCCAGGAATAGATGCGTTTTAAGTCTAGACCTGAAGGTAGTAAGACATTCAGTTTGGCGGACCTGTACCGGCAGAGAATTCCAAAGTCTGGGTCCGGTAACAGAAAAAGCACGTTTTCCAGCAGTAGTCCTGCTATAGGGTATGTAAAGAGTAGTAGCATCAGATGACCTCGTTGAGTGCTGGTTGTCTTGAGCAGTCAGTAACGATCGGAGATACATTTGGCTGATTTGTGTGGAGTCGATAGACTGCGTGAACACAATAAATAACTAAATAACTAGTTCTGAATAGCCAAGAGTTGAGACGTTTCTTGAATGTGTCGAGTGATGGAGCCTGCAGATATCCAGTTGGGAGTCTCCAATGGAGATTCCCAGCTGGATATCTGCAGGAAGTGAGTTCCAAGCGCACGCAGCAGCTACCGGAAAAGCTCGATCACCGACAGCGATGAGACGCGTCCTAGGGACAATCAGTTCAGCCGTGGCAGAGGATCTCAGTCGTCTACGGCCTTCAAGATCCGAGACGCTGCGCAACTCGGTCGCCAGATAGCTCGGTCCTGTTCCGTGCAGACAACGATAAACGAGGGTTGATGGTTTAAACTTAATGCGCTCTGGCACGGACAGCCAGTGTAGATCAATAAGTAGCGGAGTGACGTGCTCGCAACGCGCTGGCCGATTAATTAGGCGAGCAGCCCCATTCAGGACTGACTGCAGCCTGCCGCGTAGATAGGCAGGCGATCAGCGAGAACGGCATTTCCCAAGACTGCATTTCCATGGTCTAGTCTGGTGAGGACTGGAGCTACGACTAGCGTCTTGAGGACGGCTTGGGAGACTGACCGACGTCAGTCTGGGAAACTGACGTCTGGGAGACGCTTGGGAGACTGAACCTCTATGGGAGTCTAAGCGGAGCAGAATGGCGAATAGTCTGGTTCTATGCCCCGGCGGACTGGTAACGTGAAGACCGTCGTCAGAGTCAGAGTCAGAGTCATCGACCCCTTGTCTAAGTCGGAGGTATGCAGTGGCGTGCAGAGGGGCGGGGGTCCGTGGCCCCGGGCGCACAGCAGAGGGGGCTAAAAATGGACTTGACGACTTTATTTGCTCGTCAACACTTTTTTACATTAACATCCTTTAAAATTATCCATTTGGCCCCGGGCACGCACCAGATGGGGAGGGGGCGTAAACATTGCCTTGGAGACTTTTATGTGCTTGTCAACACTGATGACGGGGGGAGGGTAAAAATTGACTCTGTCCCCGGGCGCCCACCACTTTCTGCACGCCACTGGTGGGAGGTATTCCTCTACCAGTCGACGGCAACGATACTTAAGCCAAAGACGACGCTTATTACCCCTCCGAATCCTAGGCACACAGTGTGAATAGGCCGCCTACTGGCTTAGGGATTGAAGAGATTATAATTATCATTAACCGTGTTGTCTGCCTAGAGTTCATGCATACTTAGCCATGACTTGCTGACAAATATCCAGTCATAGACTAAAGAAATTTCTGAAACTCCGCGGCCCCGCCACAGCAAGTCCGGTTGAGAAGGGACTCCGGGAGGAACCAGGCACCCATCGTCTTTTGACGGACGCGTCTTTAAGTAGAACTACATAATAAATTACCATTCTTCTACTACTGCTACTACTACTACTACTACTACTACTACTACTACTACTACTACTACTACTACTACTACTACTACTAAGTTTTTTTTAATGCGAGAATCAGAATTTGTAGACGTGTAATTGTAATAATATGGATCCGTTTCGTACTTATCTCAACAAAACGTCTGATGAAGGTGGCTTGCACGACATGCAGCGTAGACTTTGCAAGAAGCCTGTTAAAGCAACCAAAAAGACGAGTTGATCGCAGGAATTAATTAATCTATAGAGTTGCGACAACAGCAAGTCGTCGTATTTGCCTTAAATCTTTATTGATGGGAAGCTTCTCAGTATACTATAGTATAGGGTAACCAGAGGTAACGGGAAGTTGTGAACTACGACAACACACACACACACACACACACACACAGAATAGAAGCTTTCGAAATGTTCATAGCCTAGTTCACAGCTTCACATTACGTACCATGCAATGCATAAGGAAAGAGAGGAAGACCAGCGAAGAGGTTTTGCAACTGTCAGATACAGAAAAGACGGTTCGTCAACCAGTGGCGGCTCCACAGGGAGGGCCCGGGGGGCCCGTGCCTCCCTATTGAGTGCCTGCCCCCTCAGCAGCCCCCTGTTGGGACCCTATACTTAATGCTACATACATAACAACAAATGGTTGGCCCCCACGATTAGAAGTTGCCACCCCAACGGCCCCCCACTTGCCAAATCCTGGAGCCGCCACTGTCGTCAACGTGTGCAAAAGAAGGAAGCTGCAATATTTTGGGCACGTACAGCGGAACAGCGACGCTAGATCAAACCGAGAAAGGACAATCCAGCAAGGAATGATGCCAGAAACAAGAAAAGAAGGCGACCGAGGAGACGATGATCGGATGACGTGGAAGAATCGACAGGGCTGCAGATGTCAGCAGCAGCAGTCGAAAAAGACACGAAATCGACATTGCTGGATAAAGGAATTTCTTGCTGTCACCTCAACTTCAGTTCATGAAGGAACAAGGAGTTGAAGGAGAAGATGATGATGAACACAGTTATGAACATATTGATGTTTAGTCCTATGCACAACAGTTGTGTTGTCGTTGAAACGTCCTTTCAGTTGATTTGAAAAGGTTATCTAACAAAGTGTAAAATGTGTCTGTTTTAAATCTTAACGTTGTTTCTTCAAGAACTGAATCACATGCATTCATCAAAATGTTTATTTTTAGGTCGTTTCTTAACAAGCATTTAGCCTAAGGCCTTTCGCACTTCTTAGAAGCTCGTTTGGAATCAGAGTTTAAGATTGTCACTAGTGATGTCATCCCTCATTTATAATATTCCACCGACCACAGTGGCAAGATTGGATAAAACATTCCGCAGTTATTAAATTTGTTGAGCTATTTGCGAGTATTCCGACAATAAATTCACAGAGTCTAAAACTTTTGTCCAGAATTGCAGAAGAAACACGAATTCAAGAGGCTGCGTGCAGGAAAAAAGCCCATTAGCTTCGGAGACAGTTTTGCAGCTGTTGAAGATAGCCATGACATTCTAAGGGTTATTTGTGAGACATTATAAAAAATTAGACTGTTTTATTGAAATTTAAACACTGCTTATAATAACTTCACAAGACTGAATTACTGAAAGCCAAAGACATAAGACGTTGTAGACGCTAGTTTCGATCATCCAACTGTCAAGTGGTCTAAAAGCAGGGACGTAGCTAGGCATGGGCTCGGAGATAGAGATGTGCGGGTACAGCAAAATGCATACCTTACCCGTACCCGTTGAAAAACTTTTTTACCCTACCCTACCCGTACCCGCTAGCGCTATACCCTACCCGATCCGTACCCGTAAGCTGTGTACCCGTACCCGTACCCGTAACCGACTTTGGTTGGAATTTGGAGGTTTTGGATTTGGAATTTTGGACCCGTACCCGCGGGTGCGTTTACGGGTACAAGTACTACAAGGACCTGTACATGGACCCGTGAACCCGTATCCGTTCCTAGAGACTATAGAGAGGCAACAGTGGGAAATTGGGATAACTATTCATTGTAAATAGCACGCATGTTTAGATTAGGACAGATCTAGTACTTAGGAATCAGGATAATCAGTCAGCTAGCTTAAGCCGACATGAATGGGCTTGTTTAAAATATTTAGTAGATATCATTTATCTATGAGCAGGCATTAGAGCTCAAGTTAAACCACAAAACTTTACCAGAAGAACTTTCTCGGTCAAAGAGTCCTTGGAGGAGTCAGAGGACGCCATTATAGATTTATTACTGATGATGTCAGATTACGTCATCATTTCCTTTATGTTTTCAATAAGTAAAATGCATGCTGTCTGACAAACTGAACGCGATGTACAAGTTATACTAATACACTTTACTCAATATTATTTTTCTATTACTGCATTGCTAATTTGCTATAGTAGTGAGAAATGAAAATATAACTTTTCGGGTAAAATGGGTATACCCGTACCCGTTATACCCGTACCCGTAGCGCTGTACCCGTACCCGACCCGTACCCGTAAAATGTGTACCTACCCTACCCCGTACCCGCGGAAGTCAAGCTCAAATACCCGCACATCTCTACTCGAGAGTCAAGCCCCCATGCCCTTATGCCTGAAGCTAGCCCCCAAATGAAGTCAAGCTCAAAACGGTGTTGTAGGCTCAAAAGGAAGGGAGGGGAGTGAATCTTGGGCTTCAGCCCTCCCCTCCGAACCTAAAATTCTGGCTACATCCCTGTCTAAAAGCACAGAGTCACAGACTAGCGTTTTCAAATAATTCAGTCCGTAATAAATACCACAATTATCAAAAAAAGTCAAAGTCCTTCCCGAGCCTCACGGGCTCATAGGGCGTCGCTGATCTCCGTTGCTATAGACCAGTGATGGGCACACATTTTTATCCGAGGGCCGCAAAAGTGTCTGCGATGAAAGCCGAGGGCCGCACAATTTTTTCGGCATTTAGAATTAAAGTTTTAAATAGTTTCCAAAACGATTTTAACTTAATGTATTATATACTGTGCAATGTTAAGCATTTATTAATAAGCCAAGACTGTAAAGTCGAAGAAAAGTTAGTAAATATTTAACGCATCATTTCTAGTTAACGATCAAGTGCCAAAGTGTAAATCAAATTTGAATGCTGAATTTCCATTACGGTGTTGCCAAATATTTCTTATGATTTAGAGGGCCGCACATTAATGTAGTATCTCTCTCGATGTAGGGGGCCGCAGAAAAGAGCCTCGAGGGCAGCATGTGGCCCGCGGGCAGCACTTTGCCCATCCCTGCTATAGACCTCAGCCAGGCGTGCAATGCCACGGATACGGGGCTAAGTGTATCGTGTAGCGTACCTGTTTTTGACTTATCGCAGGGATTTTTTGCCACTGCTCCTCATTTTACCACCACGAAAAAGGCTGAGCCGACCTTTAGGACTCCTGCGGGACTCGAACCCGCGACCTCATGCTCCATTGTCCGACGTTGTTACCACTCTGCTAACTTTCCGCCCTGCTAACTTCCCGTCCACCGCAATTATAGTAATCGTATTTATAGTAATTATCATTTATTTTTGCCAATAATATAATTTCTCAGAAAACAGGCCACTTTATTTACAAATCGGGCCGTAGGTCAGCTGGGTCCTTCGACCCCCGCTAAATCCGCTTCTGCAAGGAGTCCAGAACTCCAGATGTAGGCCTATCGTGTGCAAACGTGACATTAGCCTATATGCACAGTTTCGACTTGACGGACAATGTTGCATACGCTCACCTGTCGTGAGGGTATTTATGGCAGTTCGGGGGAGGAAGGGCGTGGTTTCGAATTCGAAGGGGAGCGGTGAGAAATTGTCATCGCATTACACACTGTGACGCCAATTGGATAGACCTTGGAGAGAGTTTTCTCCCCATCCGGCCTGTATGCAACACTGCTTGAACAAGATACAGTATAACAACAGAAAATCACGTCCAAAACTCATATACATCTGTTTATTTTAGTTTTGGTGAAAATTCTAGTTTTACAACATTTAGGCCGCATGTTTCAGTTTCATCAGCGAAGCTCACAGAACGAAGAAGGCAAAAGCCAGAAAAAGAGACGATTGGTGAAAAGATGGATGAGCAGTGTTTATTCTAGCCACCTTGACATTGGAGGGGGGGGAGATTTTGAAATGTTTGGGGGAAAAAGTTTTGAGTCTCAAAAAACGTTGACAAGCAAAAAAAGGTTATCTTCCCCTAAAATGTGGTTACAAGCCAAAAAGGTCATCCTTCCAACCTCTCTAATATTTATTGCCCTTTAACCCTTCTCAAATGCCCTGAAAATGAAAAATATTGTCAACCTTACATATTTCCCCTTTCCCTCTCCAAAAAAATAAATGCCCCCGTCGCCACACTTTGGGGGGGGGGAAATTTCAATCTCCCCATGCAACATATAAAAAATTGGGAGGGGGGTTTTTTACTTGGAGGGGGAATTCCCCCAGAGAAGGCCTAGAATAAACACTGATGGATGAGCAATTGAGCATCAGCAGGAGAATCACGAGGAGATGAAGGAAAACTGAATGAAAGAGAAAGGGAGAGGAAAGGTCTAGAGCTTTTCAATGTCTAAGACGAACTCTCTTCATTGCAAACGAAAATTTTATCACTCTAAGAGAAACAATAAAATATTCAAACTGTCTTGTCAACGATCAACGCCAAAAATATGTCACGTCAATAACAACATAAAAATCAAGCGAACAAAATAATTTAGCGTGTAACAGATAAGTGTAAATTCATATAATTATGTGAGTAATCAGGTTCTGCCATGATAAATAGGATACATTGAAGCTCTAAATTAATACATAATTTGACGTAGGCTACTTGCACATGGTCCACTGTAATTAATTGATAACGATTTTGACGTGGTCTAGAAAGCTTGAAACTGTTTATTGAATCTATTTTATTTGTCTTTTTTGTGCGGTTTGCTGATGCTGATGCTCCCCCTCTTCTTCGCCGCTAGAGACTGGCGAGGTGCAGCGGCTGCTGCAGCAGCTGTCAGAGCAGCGCTAGTCAAAGACGCAGTAGGAGAGTTCAACGAATGACCAGATGGAGTTGCGTCGCCAGGCTGAACATTAAGACATTTATGCCGCTTGATATTCTACATTCATTAGACGACGCACATGAGCTTTCACATAACACTGTTGACAGCAAGTTTTCGCAAAATAATTAATTTCAGAGCAATAGTTATATTACGATATAAAAAATTGATAATTATAGATCGTTTTAAATGTATCAGAACCTTAGCTTCTAAAACCTTCCTTCAATTGCATAAATGGCTGTTTGCGACTGACTGCAGCTTCATTGCTTCCATAGGTTCAGCTGCTTCTAAACATCTATTAAATGTTTTTCCATATTTGCTATCGAATAAGATTCGCATTCTAACATTGCCGGTTAGATATCTGTTAAACATGTCGAGATTTTTTACATCTCGCTGTCACATCGCTCAAAAATGAATCACTAGCCATTCTTCAATTTAATCGTTCTCTCTCTCTCTCTCTCTCTCTCTCTCTCTCCAACCACTCAATCGTTATCCAGTTGACAGGGGCGGCGCTGAGGGGTGGGTCTGCGGGTCCGAACCCACCCAGCCTCGGGCAGGGCACCCGAGCAAATTGTGCAAATCCGCAGAGAAATTTTGTTTTTCTTCGGGGAAGGGTAGTCTTAGCCAGGTCCTGGTTGTGTAGATTGCATTAGACCCACCTAGCCAAAAACACCCAGCGCCGCCTCTGCCAGTTGGTACTTGAGCCTATTTCTGCCGTTCTTTAATTACTATTTCAGAGATTTAAGATCCATAATTTTATGGAATTTTAAAATAATCTACACTCTACAGAATAGTTCTATTTCCTACAATATTCAGATTGTAGATTGTTATTAAACTGCTGAGCGACTGGAGAACCGACGACGTTTCTCTTGGTGACTACTGACTAACCTTAAGTTGTTTCATGGACGCTGTCGGTCCCAGCTGGACCGCGGCGGCCACAACCGTCGCTGAGCGAACGAGTTCAACTTCAATGAGTTTCATTACTTCGTCCTTGACTCCTTCATCTCTGACAAACCGAAATTCAAAACCAAGCCATCAGCATAGTCAAATGCAGCTCTCGATACTACACGGACCAAATATCTCGCTTTAAAGTGTCACCTGGGCGGTAATACAGGCATGCACTTAATGTACCTAGGCTTAAAGCAGTCATAGATCGAATTCCATTTACTCCGGACAATGCACTCAGCTCTGTGTCAGAGATTTGTATTGATTTCATTTAGCCGAAGTCAGGTTGTTAGCAGATGTAGGTTTTGTTATATAAATGTTGTATTTGTTAAAGCGTATCGCATTGTTAAGGAGACAAGGAGGCTTAAAGGCTTAAAAATTCGAAGTTTTTGAAATTTTAACTGTATGACGACATCTCAGTTTTGATATCCAAAATATCGGAATTAAAAATTCTGCGGACTTCCTTGAACGAACCTCGGCAGATGCTTTAAACTTTCACTCCTGTTAAAATGTCAGTTCCTCTATTTGAGTCTTTTTAATGGCGTGTCCTACAAGGCAGCTTGCTGAATTATGGGACCCAAAATTTCGAAGGCTAATTACTTTCAAAATTGTGCCATATATTTGCCCAACAATATAGAGTTGAAGAGTTTAATGCAATTATGCAAAGATTTGCAATTGGCAAAACTAGTAATGTTCGAACTTTCGGCCTTGCATAGATGACAGCATATGCCTAGATTTCGATGCAAGGAGTAATTCGTAATTAATCTTGATCGAATATTTGTTGTACACTGTACAGCATCAACATACCCGGGCAAGGACTTTATGCTTCCGACCTTCTCTTTCAAGCGTTTGAGCATGCGGTCGTTGCCTTCAGCTAATTCCTTCACGTGATCCTAACAGCAATCCGATCACAAGTCATTTTCAACTTCTGAAGCATACATGCGCCGTTATATTTGCATTAGTTATCGAAGAAGAGATAAATTATATCGGTAATGTTGACTGGTGGCACAGAGACAATAATTATTAGGTTATGTATCAGCTCTGTGATAGGGCACCCTGTGGAATTAATACGTACGTAGCAGTTGATACGTTGATTGTTCGGCTATAGTACTGTACATGGAACGAGGCAAGATTTGACCAACGACCGGTGTCGATGGAGAACATTCTGTGCTGCCCGACGTGTTTCCAGCACAAGGACGGACTAAATATTAAGTACTAAGTAAGGATTATTCCTTGGAGAGGTAGGTGAAGTTGTAACGCAAATACTAGGACTAGCTGTGACAGACACAAAGTACCAACGAACCTGCTTTGATTTCAGTTTCGATATCGAGCTGCAACAGAATATAAAGCAGAACAGTAAAATATAATGGTAGTACATTAATCGAACGAGCGTAGGGTCCATCCAGTAGCGTAGCCAAAGGGGGGTTGGGGTTAAACCCCCTTGGGCGCCGACGAAATATTTTTAATGTGTTTCCATGCATTTATAATTTTCGGACGCGGTTTTCAGGGTCAAACCCCCCCTTAGGGCTGCTGACCAAAATTTTTTTAACGCCATAGGCGTGACGACAAGGAAAGACGACATAAGAGAGATACATAGGGATGACATTTTTGATGCTTGTTAAGATTTTTTGAAAGTTGGTTACGGTCAAAAGTCAAAACTAAACCCCCTTCGGAAATCCTGGCTACGCCACTGGATCCAGCGCTGATCTCCGTGTACTAGCGACAACAACCCAGGTCACCAGGTGGCTTAGGCCAATGAGGCCATTAATCTAAAGAAGTTTGCCATTGCATTCTCTAATTTCTCTAGACCCGCGTTTACCTTCGCAGCTTAACGCTGTTATCAATTTATTTACGCCTAAGCGATGAACTGCTTGGCTGGCTGCCGACACCAGTACACACCACGACTTGATCCAGGATCCAGAGCTGGTCGCCCATCTGCGCTAGACGCTGCTGCTTAACTTCGGTGTTATTACGGGTACCAGTCACACAACGTCAAATAGGTCAATAAGTACAAGATAATAAAGTTACAATAGTTAGATCTATATTAATGTCACGCAAAATTTAACTACTGTACAGTGTACAGGCACAAGCGCCTATGTACAGGGTCTTTGTACTTCCTGGTGTCTGAAAGCATTTTCTCCAGGCTCATATGTTTAGGTTTGGTCATGAAAGAACCGACACTTTCCGCACCCAGTGTTTAATCTAGGCCGTTTCTGGGGGATTGCCCTTTTTCCCGGAAATTTCAAATTCCCCCCGGAAATTTTGGAATACTACATGGACTAACAGCGGCCCCTAGCAGAATTGCCTCCGGCTTTGTCAGTTTCCTCCCGGCTTTTTCAGTTTCCCCGGAGTCCAGGAGTCTAGATTAAACACTGTCCGCACCAGATGCTATCCAGCAAGAAATACGGGCGAGTATTTTCCAGAAGGTCAATGATCTCAATTTACATTTTCTGCTGAAAATGAAGTTGCCCAAAGTGCATGGACTTTTCACTTCGAATGAGAAAAAGATCAACGCTGGACTATCGCCATAGTGTGCAATGCACCTACTCTTTCAGCAAATTCTCCTGTTTTTCCAGCGTCGACTGTAACTGCTTGAACTTTTCATCTAAGTCTGCGAACTCTAAAGAAAATCAAAGAAACAAGCGTTGCAGCAGCTGAAGACAACGACCGCAGTAGTAGTAGTAGTAGTAGTAGTAGTAGTAGTAGTAGTAGTAGTAGTAGTAGTAGTAGTAGTAGTAGTAGTAGTAGTAGTAGTAGTTAGACTTATGCCAGGTGCATTAAACAAAGGTAAAGGTAATATCCCGTACTCGAACGAGCGTAGGGTCCGGCGCTGATCTCCGTGTACTAGACAAATAGCGAAGCAGGTGGCTTACGCCATTAATAATGACCCTAGAGTACTTTGCCATAGCCTTCTCTAGACCAGCTTTTAAAACAAAGCGCTGATTAAATTGAAAATTCGTAGTAGTAATAGTGGTGGTAGTAGCAGTAGCAGCAGCAACAACAACAACAGCAGCAGCAGTAGTAGTATAGTAGTAGTCAGGGTGCGATTTGTGACCTGGAGCAGTGGGGGGAACATGTCGAGCTTGGGCGGATGTAGTTGTTGGGAAAATGTAGCAGTGGGAGGATGTAGCTGTGGAGGATGTAGCAGTAGGGGGATGTAGTTGGGCAGTGGGAGGAAGATTCCCCCTTCCATCCCTACAAATCGCGCCCTGGTAGTAGTAGTAGTAGTAGTAGTAGTAGTAGTAGTAGTAGTAGTAGTAATAGTAGGCATAGTAGTGGTAGGCATACAGCAATCGGCTGCTAGTTTAATTTCATTTGTACGTAAAATGTGAATAATGATGGAGATCTGTTGCAAGATTAGAAGAGTCGTTCTGGTGTTCGGTGTTCATGGTCTGCCATGATCATTTATTTGGCGAATGTGGAGCTATTGGTTCCAGTTGGAATTTCTACAGGAGGCGATTCTATGATATCTTCTGTTGAATCTGTCAAACTGAATAAATAGTCAGCAGACAGTGGTTTTCACACAGGCTTACTTAGCTTCCTAAACCACTTTAAATCGCATTATTATTATTATTATTATTATTATTATTATTATTATTATTATTATTATTATTATTATTATTATTAGACGCTCTCCCAGAATTAATCTGTCTCAAAGGTTAATTTACAGTGTAGAAATGCGTCCGTCAAAAGACATTTTCTCTCTCTCTCTCCGTTTCATTCGTCTATTTAACACAATCGTCATTCCTGTAAAGTAGTAGTAATGATAATAGAAATAATAATAACAATAATAATAATAATTGGGTGGGAAGTTAGCAGAGCGGTAACGTTGGGTGATTGAACAGGAGGTCGCGGGTTCGAGACCCGCAGGAGCCCTAAGGTCGACTCAGCCTTTTTCGCGGTGGTAAAATGAGGAGCAGTGGTAACAATTTCTGCGATAAGTCAAACAGGTACGCTACGCGATGCACTAGGCTACTAGCCCCGTATCCGTGGCATTGCACGCCTGGCTGAGGGCTATAGCAACGGAGATCAGCGCCGCCCTATGAGCCCGTGAGGCTCGGGTAGGACTTTGACTCTTTTTGGGTAATAATAATAATAGTAGTAGTAGTAGTAGTAGTAGTAGTAGTAGTAGTAATAATAATAATAATAATAATAATAATAATAATAATAATAATAATAATAATAATAATAATAATAGCAACAGGGTTTAGAGTGGTACAGTAGGGTCTGCCCTTTGTGAGAACCAAATTCAAACATAAGTTTCGTCGATGTAGCTTGGATGTCCGGGCCCATGGGCGTCTGGAGGGGGTGCAGAGGAGTGCAATTGCACCCCCTCCTGGAAAAATTGTGAAGCTATGAAAAAAGTAAAATTACTTGTTCCTTTCACCACAAAACCTTGTTTTGCACCCCTCTGGAAACATTTCTGCGGACGCCCATGTCCGGGTCATGTCCCCAATCCTGAGACCTCTTTTAAGAAAGTAAACCTTGCTTGCAACAAATAGCGAAAAGTAAACGAGTTACAATATAGATGATTTTACTTTCAGGAATCAAACTGAAAGGAAATTAACGTAGGGCCTGCATAACATCATAAATAGGTTTTTCATCAGCGTCAAAGAAAAAGAATATGCAAAAGTGGAAAACGCACATTTTAAAAAGTGGAAATAATTCCCTCCATATACTGTACAATGAGCAGTGTTATAAAGTATTTAAATACTTTAGTATTTAAATACCATTTAAATACTTTGTCCAGTATTTAAGAAAGTATTGAAATACCCATCCAAAATTAAGTATTTAAATAGTATTTAAATACCATAGAGTATTTGGATGTATTTAAAAATTTAAATACTTTTGATTTATTACAATTTTCACATGCAAGATTTGATATTATTTCGTCAGTCGTTTTTACATTTTCTTTACTGATGGTTTTAGACAGTTGAACATTAAGTAGGCCTACATTGACATTGTTCGAACTAATTTTAACTAACATTTCTTTACACAAAAATACGGTTGTGGCGAATCATGTGTCAAATACATTATAAAGTATTTAAAAAGTATTTAAAACTTATTTGCTAGTATTTAAATACTTACCCCGGTATTTGGGTATTTAAATACTATTTGAATACTACCTGAGAACTAAGTATTTATGAAAGTATTTCAATACTTCAGTGAAGTATTTATTACAACGCTGACAATGAGTTAATCGTACAACGTACTTTAAAAATACCGGGGCCAATTAAGACGTTAGAACAAGTCCTACACAGACATTCTCAGAGCATCCGAGTCGTTTACCAGCCTGTCCGTCTGCCTGTGCCTTCTTCAGGGCGTCGGCGATTACTTTGGCGATTGGTCTCCAGTTCTGCAGCAGCGCCCCAGCGGGCGGCTGGGCGGCACCGGGACTCAAATCGGTCGCCGATCCAGACGCCGCAGCGTCAGTCTTTTGAGCAATTTCTAAACTCAAATGAACATTATTCTTACGAATACCTAGATACAATAATATAGTTCGGTCGTCGATTCTTCTGCGCCTGCGCCGACTCCCGGCAGTTTACGGCGCAGCTAACATTTTAGAAATGGTTTGTGTTTGGTCGTTTCGTTGCGGTTTTGCTGGGTTGATGTCTTAAACGAGCAACCTGATCAGGCCCCTTCAGAAGCTGAAGGAGGCAAGGGCCATTTCGAAATTTGAGACCATGAACTCCAATAGTTGCGGACTATTGAAGCATTATAACTACGGACTATTAGTCCATAGTTTTAGCAGTTAAATTTAAAAGCGAATCAAATAACACAGAGTAGGCCTATAACATTTTTACATCGGATATAGAATATTTAACATGCCTGGCTGATTGCAAGCATAAATAGTATATTATATTAAAATTCAGCCGACTAGAATATAGTATCATTCATTCAAAAATCACTATTGTCATATGCAAATTACACTAAAATTCAATATTGCAACGTGAAAAGGAAATTTAGCACATCTCAGACATCAACTTTAAAAGAGGCCTCAAGAATTGGAGGCCCCGGCCAAATGGCCCCGCTGGCCTCCTTCTGATTGGCCCTGTGCCTGATCGATGTGAGTCGTCATTCCGCCCATTTTTTTCGAACAGTTGCTCGATTCAGGCAAGATTATTCTGGGCTGGACGAAAGTGGAGGACGGCGGGTTGCGCTCGCTGTAGCGTGACCTTCCCCATTGATCTGAGAACGCGCTGACGGTCGAGGAATACGCCGCCGGACGAATCTACTTCGTTGTGTACAGCGACGATGCAGAGCAGGCATCTGCAGCCGACATGGCCGCCAGTCTCAACGATAGCAACTCCTTCCATCTCGTTCCGAAGAAGAAGGCGTCGTGCGCCGCCTACACCGACTGGTAACCGCACGCGTCCGACTCCACAACTGTCCTGCTCCCGAGAGTCCCGACTATTGCAGGGTTGGACATCGGACTGGTCACCCAACTCCGTAAAATAAGATAACTACCGAGGAGTTCACCACGTAAAGCTAACCGCTCATACCGTATGCTAGTCGCTCGTTTGACGGCGACAGTCATCGAGGAGTAGAGCTGGTACGGTTTCACCCCGTGCAATTTCGGTCGGTTTCGGTTCGGTTTTAACCGAAAAACCGTGGTTTCGGTTCAGTTCGGTTAACCGTAACAGCACTATCGAGGAGTCCTCCAACTGCGTCGGCGATTGCGCGTTGGAGATATCCAAAACAGTGGTTCTCAACCCGTGGTCTGCGGACCAAAAGTGGCCCGCGAGAGGGGATCTAGTGGCCCGCGGCAAATTTTGAAAAAACCCGTTAATAAAAATTAGACATATAGGCCTAGGCCTATATTTTTCATAGAGCAAGCATCACAATTAAGTAAGGTGACGACCTCTGTTTTTGTTTGTCGGGGCACTGGCGAGGGACGAAGATCACACGCGATAACCTTTTTTTGCTTGTCATGATTTTTCTCAATTTTTACGTGGTCCGCGAGAAATTTTTGATCTTAAAAGTGGTCCGCGAGGCAAAGGGGTATGAGAACCACTGATCCAAAACTCTGTACTTTCTACCGCCGCGAGGCGAGCATTGAACAGAGCGAACTGATGACTAATCGTGGAGATGGCTACGTTCCAGACGGAGATCGCCATGAATAATAATAATAATAATAATAATAATAATAATAATAATAATAATAATAATAATAATAATAGATTAAAGACTTGATATTTTGGGTGACATGAATAGCGGCAATTCCAGTACCCAAAAAAGTTATTCTAGTTTGAGTTATTATTCGATTCAGCGTCAAATATAAAATTGGAATAGTATATTTTTTGGGCTAAAAGAAAATTACTTTCTTGCCAAAATAGGCCTATAAAGGAATTAGATATTTAAAATTAGCACGCATTTACAAAATTTTCAAGAATTCTTCGAAATTTCTGACTTTCTAGGAATTTTGCAAAATAGTTAAACAAAACGTTAGAAAGAGAGCGTCTGACTTTGACAGTCGTCTTCGATACGAAAAAACTTTAAATAAATGCGTGCACCTCAAATTTAAAAGCAATAGAGTCTATTATGCGTATTACTCATACCATACAAATATTCTTAGAAAGCGTCAAGACTTCGACTTTGTAGTCATGCTTTGTCCATGTCATGTTGCACTAAATCAGGCAATAACTTTATGAAGCCCTTTAGTCACGGATTTACCCGCTAAGAGTAGCATTTTCCTTCTACTTTGAGCAAAATTTTAAAAGGCGCTATATAAGCGCCTAAATTTTGTCATTCGCTTTTTACTTTAATAATGTAAACTCAAACTTGTGACGCCGGATCTTCAATAAAGCATTCGACAAAGCTGCTAAAGAGCTCCAGAATAGAGTAAGACGATTTCTTCAAATGATCATTCGAACTAAGACTTTTGCTTAAAGCAACTTGAAAATTGTAATCAAACTGTAAGTTTACAATATTAATAGAAACTGATGTTTGCCTGTTATAGTAGCAAGATAATAGTATTGGTTTCCTACTTGGTGGTGGTGGCCTGCGAGTAGCTTTCTGCGCTCCCATCGCTTTCAGCAGTTCTTCAGCAAGCTCAGGCCTGATATGTTGAAAAGTTATCACTGATTTATCACAGAACAATAGTACTGTTTTGATATGTGTATATAAACATATTGTTTATTTATATATTTATATACTGTAAGCCTATATACAAGACACTGTGCAGTCTTCATTCAACTTTGTTTTGATAAAAAATGCCATTTAATTTACAATTAAATAGGCAAGAATTCAGAAAGTGAAGAAAAATCGAAAATCTTGCACTGAGCGATCATTGTGTGTTTTGCTTAATTGATTGGAAAAAAGAACCTGAAACTGAAAATTATTCCAGACTTTGCACTGAATAGCATTAAGACAAACGTGTCACAAAAATTGATTTGAATGTCAAAATAATAAACGTAAATGCATTGGTTATTATTAAGTATGAGGGGTAATCGAAAAATATTACCCGGTAACTTTTTTCATTGCGAAACCATAAGAGACAAAATGTGAAATAAGGGTACGCGGACTATTGACCACAGGACGATTGACCATAGGACGATTGACCATAGGACGATTGACCACTGGACGATTGACCACAGCGGACTTTTGACCACTGGACGATTGACCACAGCGGACTTTTGACCACTGGACGATTGACCACAGCCGTCAGTATCAGGCTTAGCACGCTGTCTGCTGCATGCATGCATGCACGCATACAAAAATAAGAAACCAAATGCTATTGTCTATATATATATATATATAGACAATAGCATTTGTATATATATGTATATATATGTATATATATGTATGTGTATATATGTATATATATGTATGTGTATACTGTATATATGTATATATATGCATATATATATGTATATATGTGTATATATATAAACATATATACATATATATGTATATATATATATGTATATATATGTATATATATGTATATATATGTGTATGTATATATATGTATATATATGTATATATAATAATGTATATATATGTATATATATATGTATATATGTATATATATGCATATATATGTATATATATATGTATATATATAGATTTATATATATATAATATATATATCGACTCACTGTTGTCCTTTTCATCATTCCCAGCATTTGGTTTCCTTTTTTTGTATGCGTGCATGCATGCATGCAGCAGACAGCGTGCTAAGCCTGATACACACGGCTGTGGTCAATCGTCCAGTGGTCAAAGGTCCGCTGTGGTCAATCGTCCAGTGGTCAATCGTCCTATGGTCAATCGTCCTGTGGTCAATAGTCCTAGAACCTAAACAAGCATATAGGCCTACATCTTAAAGCGACAGTATTTCTTAAATTTCGGATGTAGTCACAGAGTTTGCTTAAGCACTTGTCCCAACGAGCCAAGAGTTTCTCGATGCCTAATCGGTAGAAAGTGTCCGGCTGACAGACGGCTGTCTTCACCTCGTTGTCACAGTATGTTCACTTCGTTGGCTCATTGTCACTGTCGAAGTGTTGACCGGCAAATAACCGTTTTAGGGGCCGGAACAGATGATAATCAGACGGGGCTGTATGTGGGTGGGGTGCTTCAGTAGGCTACCTGCCATCCCCACAATGTGATTTTATCGGACACCACGTTGACAACATGGGACCTTTTATTGCCTGCTGTCAGGCTTCGCGGAACCGAACGTATAGGCCTACCGCCACCTTCCGGTAACCCAAGGTATCGCGTAAGAAATCATACACTGACCCATATGACATGTCCAACGCTTCAATGTCCTACGGCGATCCTCTTGATTCATGCTTTCCACTCGGGCGCTGTTGTCGGACTCATCCGGACTTGTTCAGTTGTCCGCAAACTGTGCGGTCCACTTACGCACACTTTCCAGGCTCATGAAATCGTCGCCGTAAACGGCAGGCAATCATTTCACGATGAATCTAGACCGGTCGCTTGCCTTGTGCCCACAGAAAACGAATCACGCCTCACACTTCGTATACACGAACACACGTGTCGCCAACTTGAATGCGCATGCATTCAAGTTAATAGAACAGAAATAAGAAACGACAGATTGCTTTTGAAAGGGAAATACTGTCACTTTTAGATGTAGGCTATATTTCACATTTTTACCAACTGTTATGGGTTCGCAAGAAAAAAGTTACTAACTTATTTTTAGATTTAGATGATTTACCCTTGTAGTTCTCCAACAAGACAAATAAGTTGCACAATGGTCTCAAATTTTAATTTACTAATTTTTCTTGGGCTTATAAAACTTTCTAATACATTCCTTCCTCCTGTTAGCGTCAATGATTTCGTACCCAGGTTCAATAACAGACCGTCAACTTGATGCAATAACTAACATAAGGTAGAATTAAAGCGTTGCAGTTCATCCTATTATCGAGCTAGATAAATTATGTAGTTGTTTTTGTACCCACTGCACTTTTTCTGTGGATTAATTTCAACCAGTGACGATGCCTTAGAACCTCCCGTTCTTGCTTTTTTACAAAGTGTTTATTAACTGCTACAATCAAACGATGCAATGGCATACAGCAACACAGTATGTTCCTTATAAAGGTTATTTAAAAAATCACCAAAATATAACATAAGAACGGCAGTCCAACGAGTCCCGTGGATATAATATTGGGCTACAAATGTGAATGCATACTTGGTTTGAATGAACGTCCTGAATATGTAACACTTTTCTTGAAAGTCTTTGTTGATTGATCTGAGTTTCAAGAGTTGTTCGCTTATATATTCCGTGGCTTCTCTGAATAAGCACAGGAAAAGCGCTTAACGTTAAATAATCATGAAAAACACATACCGGGTACATGATACAGCAAATTAAACAAGACCTGTGTTCTCCGCATGACTTTTTGTGCCTCGTAGATTTTGTGACGTCGTCGCAGATATGTCTATAGCTTTAAAATTTTCTCATCACGTAAGAATTCTGAGAAAATACTAAATATGTGTTTTTGAATAGCGAACATTTTAATAAACATTTCTAAATTTCACTGCTATGAGCAATGCAATCTATATTATAACCTCGCTCACCTAATAGGCTAAACAGCAAAAATCATTCCTACGTGTGCTCATGTGCATGTCTTGTCGCGTCTTCTAGAAATCTAGAATATGGTTTGTGTCCCTGACCATAGACGAATCAAAGGAAGAGACACATGGGGGCACTTGTCCTCAATTCCGCTGCAAAATTTCCTATTTAACCCTATTATAGATTTTCAGGGCAAAGTAGAATGGGAACAGGAAACACAAGTAAGTAAGTAAGTAAAATCTCGTGGATTTATATAGCGCATTGTAGAGCAGCACAACAGTAGCTGCTCATTCTTAGGCGCTCAGCCTTTCTTAAAATAACCTCCTCTTATCCCAATGTGTGTGGGCGCCAATGGGGTAAGAACATTTCTACCTTTCTTTCGTGGTGTTTAGACTGCAATATCAAAGTGCCGACCAATGTCACTGGGGACTTCACAATGCAAACGCCAAGGACCTAATTATAGCTTTCTTAAAAGCATACAGGATTTTGAAATACATATTCGTGTTCAACAAATCCAAATCTATTAGTTTTAACAAAACTTGAGAGAAAACAAAAAGTCCATAAAATTTGTTGGCTACTGTTTTTTGTGCAAAGTGTTATAGACGTATTTATGGATATGTATTTCTCACAGGTAGGATGTTTGTACAAAATTCAAGTATTTCTTATTGGCATTCTGTTCTGGTTCAATGTCATAATTATTTATAAAATTAACCTCTATGTCATCAACTAAATATTAATTTTTTATTTATGTAACCTCATGGCATTTTTAGAGACGGCCATTTCATCTTCACTCAGAGCAAGCTGACAGGCTTCGACGTCGAAAACAGCCGCAGCGAACCACTGACAAAGACGAAATCGCATCAGCCATTTTCTCTTATAAAGCATTCTAAAAGAAACTAACTAAAAATGAGATTGAAAAATATCAGTCTGATTAAAACTTCGCACCTACAGCGGTGGTTCTCAACCAGTGGGTCGCTATACAAAGGTACGTGGGCCGCGAAAGGTAGCATTGTGGGCCTCGCTGAAGTCTCACAGCAGGAAGTAACAAATGAATTAATAAATAAAATAAAAATAACTAATCCGAATTTTTACGCATTCGATTAGTTTATGAACTTTATTTCATTGATGCAGCCACAGGGCCCCGGGATCAATCGTGAGATTTGCATTAAACCGTTGAGAAATTTTTCGAAGGGGCAGGTATGGCGGGCGTCACGGGGCGTGAATGTGTCAAGAACGCCTTGACGACATTTTAGACTTTTTAGTTCTTGCCATTCTCCAAAATGTCGATGTGGCCCCCTATTCCAGAACCCTAGCTACGCCGCTGCTTTATTTAACTGGTGGGCTGCAAAATGTGGTCCGTGCAGTAAAATTAAAGTGGTCCGAGAACCATTGACCCACTGTTGCCTATATTCGTTTAAAGCTTAACAACTTTAAGCATCTTGACAAATAAATAGGCCTTTGATCGTTTAGGGATAGGCTACATGATACGGCACATGATGATGATGAGGAAGAGGAGGAGGCGTAGGAGAAGAAGGAATATACTCAAACCAGCAAACATCTTACACCTAGGAATATATTTAAGCTTAGGCCTATGCGAGCCATTCTTTTTCCATTGCCAGTGAACTAGAAACCCGGCAAAAGTCAGACTAGTCAGCAAGCCATGTTCCTGGTCAAAGACAAATCATTGAACAACATGCCGTCATTTTTGACGGACAAACAGCTAGTTATGTATAAAAATCAAAAATTCCATAAATTGACAGCTAGGGAGAATGTAATTCTTTATAGACCTAAAACCAGAGCTGGGCAAGAAGTAGGGCGTGATAAAAAGATCTTCTAGACCGATTAAATTGCTTTTATGCAGGAACTCCAGATTATCTCTTACCAAAAGTTCAGTATGGCCTTTGAATTTTCTCTTACATAGCACCTTCTTAAAGAACTTGAAAAGTGTGCATGGAAATAGCAGCAGAAAGCTGGTTTTAAAGGTATTCTTTAAAATAGAAATTGATTTTTAAAATACAGAAAGAGACGATCAGCCTTGCCGTTCTGTTCTGCCTGTCAGCCTAGACGTATAATAGCAGTTCAATGTCGAAGCTATCGCCGCATCAAACGCATGCAGCGCTCCGCCATCAGCATTATAACCTAAGTGAATGCTAGCGCTCTCTTGCAGTGAAATTTCGTGTAAAATTTCAAATGAAAATGACATATCAGTCGGAATTTCAAAATGAATTTTGAGATTATACGTCCCGCCCAGTGTTTTAGCCAGACTCCAGGTCTTTGGGGTGGGAGAGAGGGTTGACTTGGCTGGAGGGAGAGACACAGTTTAATGCAAAAATGTGTGTCAGTGCTGGGATTTTGTAGTTTTGGGTCGAAATTTCCCTATCAGGCCTTTTAAAAATCAGAGACGGTTAGCACTCCCCTTGACAAGAACGGAAGATCCTATGCATCTTATGACACACATGGGCCATCAACTCCCTATACTTTGGAGTAGCCTTATTTTGGGGCGGAAGATAACAGAGTGGGTTACGCGCTGGAGTGGTAAACTGACGGAGCGGGTTCAAGCCCCGTTAGCGCCCCTAGTGGCTTTCACAAAGGCAGTAATGCCTCCTAAGCCACTTTAAATCACGCTAAGTGTAAAACCCTGGTCACAGCCTAACGGACAGACGGCTGACTAAAATCGTTGTATTGGAGCTAAATAATATCGGGAGTGATTCAGAAGATATACATTTGACTTACGTCATAAACTGATCGCAAAACCTAAAATGAACAAAAACCAAAAATACGAAAGAATTGACTTTGACTAAATTAGCATTATATAGGTCTCTCTCTCTCTCTCTCTCTCTCTCTCTCTCTCTCTCTCTCTCTCTATATATATATATATATATATATATATATATATATATATATATATATATATATATATCAGTATCAGCCATGTATGTATGTATGTGTGTGTCACATAGTGGACTTTGAACTTAATTGAATTTTAAATTATTTCATCTCTATAAATTCATTTACAGAATGATCCAACTGATTGTACATTAGAGAATACATAATCACAGTAGTTTATAAAGAACAGACACATGTATGCGGTGTCTTAACTAACGAGCTCGTAGTGTTAGGCCTAACTGTGTGCTAAATGGAACATTCAATAACATAGTGCTTCCCAGAGACAGAGAAAGCGGAAAACGAATTATCCTAAGTTGTCTAAGTTGGTAGAAGTAGGAGCGAGAAAGTCTAGCAAAATGCTCTTTGACTAGAAAGCAGAGCGTTCAGTGAGGAGGCATAATCAACTTTAGAGTGCAGATGTTCAGTGTCAGCCTGATTAATTGAGTTTTGTTAGCGTCTAATCTAAGCCTATTGGAGAACATCTGATCACTAATAATTAATGGGAGATTGTCAATTGATTTGGTGAGTATATGAAAGAAGTTTATATAACAGCTATAATCGAGTGCAACTATTATATACACTTCGTTACATTGGAAACATCAATACTCTAAGAAATGCGCACTCAGTGTTCAAGAATTCGAATTTTATGAATTATACAAAATTTAAACAGTAAATTGTTTAATTTTGGCAAAGGAACTGCATTTACAACAAAATTCAGTTTCACTCATTGTAAATGAATTTTAAAATTTCTTTAGAAAATGACTAGAATAACTCAAAAAAGTAAAGTGACTCGGTTTGTAATAAAGCTGGCGTAATCTCGCTATTTTTCTTATATTAGTTAAACAACACATGCTTCCATTTTAGGCATTGTTCTTTCATCATGATACAGCAGGAGATAAACTAGCAATTTTATTACACTATTTAGTTGACAATAAAATGTAAACAAAAACAGGAAACGCTTAACAGTGACGTCACAGTGTTGTCAAACTGGTTTCATCTCAAAAGTAGGCCAACAAAAGTTAGGGTCTACTGTATTGTTGAATTTCACTGAATTTTACTGAATTTTAAATAAATTAATGAATTTTACAATCTAACTAAACTAACTGAATTCGAACACTGAGCACAGTCGCATTTGCAACTGGGGCATCTACCGCACCGCTGACTACCGTACTCAAATAATGTAAACTACTTCTGTTTCACTTGCCATCGAAATCGCGTGTTAAATGTAAGTGGAAACTCATTTGCTTTCGTTGCATTTAGGTTAAAGGGCGACCAAGACGATAATCAAGAAGTATCGCTTAACTTCAGCTTCGCCTGCGTGACATCAGTGTCGCCAACATGCCCCGTTGCCTTCCAATCAATCTACAATTACAACGTAGAAGTAAAAATTAATAGCTACCAACAGGCCTATATAATGTCAGACTATAAGCGTTGGATTTACCTTGAATTAGATAACTTAACCATGTACACCCTGACTTAACCGTGCACTGACTAAGGACGACCTAATAGAGCAGGGTTTCCAAAAAACATTCTGGAACCGCGGCCCAGTTCAGCGGTTTTGTAACGTGCCGCGACCCTAATAATAGCATGTAGTATTTTAAAAGTGCATTACGCCATCTGGCGGACGTTAGTTGAAAAGAACCTTCTGAATTTTGAATAAATGGCAAGACAAAAGCTCTTATTCAATTCGATTGAAAATATGGCAAATATATTATGCAGAATTATTCATACTTCTGCCAAATAAGACAAAAGGAGAGAAATAGATATTAAAAATTCTTGAAAATTATCTTTTAAAATTTTGCCATCAATATACCTTTGCTACGCGAGTACGCGTCTTAAGAATCGTATGAATGTGGCAACATCGCTTAACCTCTAGGTGCTCTAAAATTTCCTAAATCTCCTTTGACAGAGACTCTTTTCTTGCGTTATTTCGAAATAAGATTAATTTTAAAACGTACTGTAAGGCCAAATAGAAGTCGTACGTACATTTTAAATCTAGGAGCCATCCATAAAATACGTCACGCCCTTTTTTGACAGTTTTGAAACATTGTCACAATCTGTCACAAATTTCAGATCCCATTAAAGCGTCGTCCATAAATTATGCCACGCATGTTTTAACTTTTAATAAATTCGAGTTTCTCATTCAATTTTCAGCAGCAAAACATTTATTATTATTATTATTATTATTATTATTATTATTATTATTATTATTATTATTATTATTATTATTATTATTATTATTATTGTCTTGATATATGCTTTGCTCCTGAAAATTGAATGAGAAACTCATCATTATTTAACATCCATCAAAATTCCACGCACCTACACTGTGGCATAATATAATTTCTTACGCAGTGATATCTTTTGCTAGTATGCAACTAATCGAAGAGAAAGTATAAAATCACCGCATATTTCAGGTTTTATATGTATGAATTGTGACGTCACTTGCGATCTTTATCTCACTTCTCTATCACAAGCTGTCACTTTCTTCGAACCCTCAGAGCATGGCGCACTTTATGAACGGCTCCTTGGGCAGAAGATGTTGGTTTGTGAAGATCTCTACCTCCAGAATGTGTTAGGAAAACTGAGCACTGCTGTTAACAATCTGCATGTCTACTTACTCACCTACTTAACCTAGTCATCCATAGTAACCAAAATTTCGTGGAAGGCCACTTTTCCTATTTTTGAGCCAGCTTCAGAATTTGTCCTTATTATCCGCTTTTCAATGTATTCGCCTCTAATCGGAGAATTTACTGGGTCTTCTGCACTGTTTGAACCTTTGCTAAACTTGCATCTTCAGAAGCAACCGTTGCTTGCTCCCAAATTCAGTGAAAACGAAACAAAAATGACGCATATAACAAACACTCATAAGAGAAATGACTAATTTTATGTGGGACTTCATGCTTTTAAGAATTTGGATTTAATTTGTTATCACGGCCTTCGACAATGGTGGGTATGATCAGTGGAAAGACAGAAGTGGCGCCGTAGAGATTTCAAAAGAGGGGACAAAATGTTGCTTTGGCTTTCATCAAAAGTAAGTAAGCTGATAACCTATTTTGTTCCTCATCGCTAAACAGAACATTTATTGTCTCCGAAAGTACGATTTCTGCAATTTCAGACTAGCAGACTAAAGAAAGAATCACGAAGGTTCTTCTGACAAATTTGTTTCAAACCGTGCAAGGTACACATCCCAACACGTGAAATCGATTAAGTCAAACATAAGGAGAAGTTTGCGTCATGTCCTAGACTAGAAACACTTTCCGGATGTTGATCTTACCTGATATGGTGATTCTATGAAAATGTCCTCAAAACGCGTGGCATGCTACGGAAGAAAGCACACAACAATTAGAGACTGAAAGAGACAAAACAACGTTCAGAGCTGCGTGCCATCTCAATTCTAAACTAAGTAAACATTAGAGTTAAACTAAACAAAAATTGTAATAGGCTACAGCCTTTGATTAGAGACTCTGCATGAGGCGTAGCTCGCACGAAAATCTTCCATTAGAGGAGTAGAAAATTTGAGGTAATCAGAATTTATTAGGTTCACATTAGCATCAGTAAGGGGTACGATGCCAATTAATTAACAACCGGTCCGGATTAAAATGGCATTACATTTACAGTTGACAAAATGTTATTAAACCCAGCCAAATGTTTGCAAAAGTTAGTTCTGCTTGCCGGTAGCTGCCTGCTGTAACTACCTACTAAACAGTATTAGCAATTGGTGATGACTTACTAGCCTGTTTTAACAATTGCAATCAACGAAATAACTATTGAGAACGTTAACACGAGAAATGAAAGAAGAGACTGCGTCTGTAAAATCAGCTTAAGAAAGGTTCGAATACGCAGACGAACCACCGTGATATAACAAACAGTTCGGCAAAGTGGTCGCCATTTTGACAAACGGACCGAACCAACTCCATAACGCCCCTGTTGTGGCTTACGAAAATACGCAGCTACAATATTTTGATAAAACGCAGACGTTTGGTGCTCCCAAAGCTTCACAATAGCTGCAGTGTCCTAGTTGCAGGCTATTAAGATATTGGCTTAAGCCTAATAATAATGGTTGCCTTGTAGATGTCGTTCAGAGTGTTCGTTGTCTGTCGCCCTCTGCGTTCCTTCTCATGAGTGCTGACAGTGACTGGGTCGAAGAAGGCCATCGGGTAGTCCAAGGAATTCGCAGACATAGGGTCGATCATCGGATCGATCGGATCATTAATAGATTCCGACGACGATCCCTTCGAGTGTTTTCTCTTGCGCGCCTCTTGCGAACCTTCCGACTCTTCCTTCTGCATCTTTGTTCCTGCTGCGGTCAACTGTGTCTGTTGCGTGTGCAAAAGAGTTAATCCGTCGGTTTGGCTTCGTTATAAAAGAGCTGATGCAATGGCAACCACTATTTACCCGACGTTGATACACTATGAACTCAGCGGAACAGAGAGGGGAGAGAGAGAGAGACCAAGGACCGCGACCGTTCACTTTTTAAAACAGTCTAGATATTTGATGGTAAACAAGCTTTCTGTTACTGAAATTATTTCGAGTAAAATTTTGCGTCGGTTGAAGGTTACGTCACACATTCGTTTCTTGACAAAATACGTCAATAAACCACGCAGCAAGTCAAGTCGACGAGCTCTTTTAATAATTAGGAGTAACCGATATTAAAAACTTTAGGAAATTTGTAAAATTAATGAAAATTCAATGTGACGACAGTCTTAGCGGTTAATCCTTGAAATCTCTTAGGGTCTTGAAACTACAGAGAAACCTTTAAACCTACTTTTCAAAATCTTAATCGAATACGATAGGCCAGCGGTTCTCAATCTTGGAGATACTGAGCTTACGTAGCGGACCACCTCAATTCACGCGAGTAGGGAGTCTGCGGGACTAGGGTTCCCACAGATCCCTCTCCGGGGTCTGCGGGAACCCTAGTCACCAACGCATGTGGTTGTATTTGCCACTAAAACGTGACTAAATCAAGCCTGTTGTTGGCCTATTGTTATTGTCAACTTATTCCTGAAATAATGCATAGATTTGCGCCACACATTCCTTCGCATTTAAAATAAATAACTATTATTATTAGAGACAATATTTAATACTTGCGAACACTGTCCAAACTATGGGCAATGTTTTTGAGACTCAACCTAAGTTTATCTTCAACTTCAAATTTAGGCTTTGCTTGCTGTCGTCACATTGAATTTTCATTAATTTTACGAATTTCCTAAAATTTTAATATCGGTTACTCTTTGCTTGCGGCAGATGGCCTCGGACCACAGGTTGAGAACCGCTGCAATAGGTCTTTTAAAATAGACGTTAAGTGCAAATTATAACTGGTCAACGATGAAAATGTTACTAACTTTAAAAGGATAAATCTGTGGTATTTTGGTGTTCTGAAGACTTACACGGTCACGACAAAATCCTGCTAGGTCTAATTTTGAAGATAGTTTTCATATAGCTATTTTTCGTTGTTTCAACGTGTAAATTTACCTAGTAGGACTGTAACAAATCCCTAAATAAACATATGTCAATATGTCAATATGTTAACTTATATAGCGCTTATTTCAAGGCAGGCTTAGCGAAGTGCTTTACACATACGAGATCTTAAATAAGTGTCTTTAGTCTCGTTGCAAAAGAATCAGGCTTTGTTTCTTTAGTTATTTCGTCTGGTAACAAGTTCCATAAAATAGGATTCCCACGAGTGACAGATCTTTCTCCAAATTTGGCCGTCTTTGACGGGGGAGGAACAGCCAGCTGGACCCGAGTACTTGATCTCAGCTGAAGGCGACGCTCTGTTAGTATGGTCCTATGAACAAGTTCGGTTAAATAGTCCGGACAAGTATGGTCGTTAAGTACTCGAAATGTCAACCAACAACGTTTGTAGGTGATTCGCTATGTAACACGTAACCAGTGGAGCTTGTCTTTTAGCAAGGGGGTGACATGGTCACCCCATCGAGCTCCGTAGATCAATGCCAAAAGCCCTGGAATAGACAATATAGGCCTACATCCAAAATTTCTGTATGAGGTAAGACATGATCGAGGTTAGTGAGGTAATAGCCACGATATTCAATATGTCACTTAAATCGGGAATAGTCCCTAGGGACTGGATGGATGCAGTAGTCACTCCTATATTCAAAAAGGGTCAATGATCTAAATTTCGGCTGGGACTTCGCCCCAACTCCTGTTGGAGGAGCGCACAACGCTCGCGTCCTCAAGCCCGTTAGTTAAAACTTGAACAGAATCCTGGCTACGCCAGTGAGGCACACACGACGTTTGAGCCACTTTGAGGTTTGCTGGGTCCGAATGGATTCCACTCACAAACATTGACTGCTGGGTTGAATCATGTATAGTTCAGGCTTAACCAATATGGTGCTAGACTGGTGAGGCCAACCGACCTGCCCATTTTTGCGTGAATTTTAAAACGCAGTAAGTAAAACTAAACTTCTATTGCGCTACCCGAAACCTTGTTGCCGTGCACCAGCCTGCACGAGCGCTCAATCTGCGTAAATCCATAGTCCATAATCCATAGTCCATAATCCGTAGTCCGTGGTGATCAAGGCTGTATATCCAATTATCCATGTAGGTCCTATGTAGATAATGTAGGACATTGTAGGCAGTGTTGGGTAAGTTACTTTTTATTTGTAACTAGATACAGTTACAAGTTACTAAGTAAAAAAGTAACTAGATACAGTTACAAGATACTTTTTAAAAAAAGTAACTAGTTACAGTTACAGTTACTTGAGAAGTAACTAGTTACAGTTACAGTTACTTGTAGTTAAAAATACATTACAATATAGTACCAGTTGTCGAATAACAGTTCTTATACGTACAGTTTCATTTCGTTAGTTTTGTTGTTCAACATTAGTAATAAAGCACAAGTAGTTTAACTATGCAAACAGTTGATAGTAATCAAATACAGAAACCATAAATAATGTATGTACAAAACTTTTATGACACGAATATTAGGTTTTTAGCCAGCAAGAAAATTAGCAAGCTAATATAGTTCAATACTTAAAAGTTACAATCAAAAACTGCAAACACCGAGAATGCATTGGACCGAAATGTTTCTTCCGTTTTCCCCAATCGTTTAAAAATATTCTCCCCAAAACTTTTTCCAATAAAGTCAGACATTTCTCAGCAATAACTGCAAGCACGCACGTGCCAATAGCTAAGCAAAGAAAGAACTGACCGCGAAATGATTCTTAGAAAGAAACATAGATATACGCTATACCTCGGACATGCGGTCCCCAATGCACATTATAAATTTAAATTCTATGTTATCGTCTTGGCGCGCTGCTACTTGCTTCTGTTACATTCTAAATTCTATTGCAAATAAAAAGTAACTTGCAAAGTAACTATAAAATATCCGTTACAGTTCCTCAAAAAAGTAACTAGTTACAGTTACTAGTTACATCACAAAAATGTATCTAGTTACAGTTACAGTTACTGATTTGGTAACTAAGTTACAGTAACTTAGTTACAGTAACTCGTTACTACCCAACACTGATTGTAGGCAGTCGCAGACAGCAACGTGTTTTTATGAAGGGTGATAGCAGGATGTAAGCAAACTGTTTGCAAGCAAGATAGAATCCGTCGTGAGTCTACGAATACCAATTGCTATAAATTTTCCATATAAAAATATTTATTCAAAGCTATGAAACCGTTCAAACCGAGGCCCAAGAGAAATTCTATTAATTATATTGAGTGTTCTGAGTTTTTGGTGCAGCGGCAACACATCAGTACCGTGGTTTAGAGCTGGGTCGATTACGATTATTTTTTCCGATTACGATTATTTTGGATTATTTTTCACGATTACGATTTCGATTACGATTACGGTTTTTATATAATCGCAATTTCGATTTCGATTATTTCACAGTACCTTTAGAAACTGTCTTTCCCGCCATATTTTACAGTATTCGGCAATCCTCTGTGTATCGATGTTCAGTTGGTCTTCAACAGGGATATTTCTACACCCCTAACACCCCCAACACTCCCCAATTTGAGGTCGACACCCCCTAAAATTTGGTAATGTGACAATGGTATGCATACAGAATGCATATTGATTAGCCCTGAACATCCCCAAACAGGCCCATTCAGAGGGGGGCCAGGAGGGTCATTCGGCCCGGGCCTCCATCATTTGGGGGCCTCCCTTTGTTTTCTTGTCTAGAATTCTGGGAGAGCAAGAAAGCTAGATAGCTATTACTAGAAGGGGCCTCAAAATTTGGTGATGACCCTTTTTGCTTTTTGACAATTTTGGCATTTTGGGAAAGCTAGGAAGGTATTCTGCGGTCCTCAAAATTGGTGATTACCTTTTTTCGCTTGTCAAAATTTTAATTGTTGGGAAGGCTAGGAGAGGCCTCGAAATTTAGGAGAGGCCTCGAAATTCCAACTGGCCTGGGCCTCCTTCAGCTTCTGAAGAGGCCTGGCCCCAAATGAAGAAATACACCCCACAACTTTTATCCTCGGATGACTTTTTTGCGTGTCAGACTTTGTGTGAGTCTCTATAACATTTTTTTGCTTGTCAGCCATTTTCGGTAGAGACCTCCAAATTTCGACACCCCAGATTTTCCCGACACCCCAAATTCACAATCCTACAATTCTAGAAATAAACACCCCAGATTTTCCCTGACATCCCACTCCAATTCACAATCCTAGAAATAACCCTGGTCTTCAATCTCCTTAAAGGATCGAGCCTGGGTGGCAAGACCGATATCGTCAGCGTATCCAAACTTCCTACTGATGTTATCAGGTTAAGTCGTTTGTAGGCCTTCAAATTGAATAATAAGGTGCTAGAACTGAACACTGTGTTAGACCGTTTCACTGACGTCTCCAGGAGCTGACATCTTCTCCCAAGTGAACTCAGAACCGTCTCTCAGAGATGAGTAATTCCACAAGTTGACAGAACCAGGCAGTGGCGGCTCCACCGGAGGGCCAGGGTCCCGTGCCCCTATTGAATGCCTGGCCCCCAGTGGCCCCTCCCAGTTGGGACCCTATACTTAATACATACATTAAACAACAAATGGTTGGCCCCCATGATTAGAAGTTGGCAATTGTTGCCAGCCCAACGGCCCCCACTTGCCAAATCCTAGAGCCGCCACTGAACCAGGGTGGCAAACTGAGCGAGAGTTTGTACACGTATCGAAAGCTGCTGTCAAACCCAGAAAGATGGTACCTGTCTTTAGACGCTGTTGAATCCATTTTCAATGAAAATCTGATAATCAACGGTAAATTGATCTTTCTTTGAATCGGAAATATTGTATAATATAACATACGGGAATAATCGAAAAATAATCGCGATTTCGATTATTTTTTCGACGATTATCGATTATTTCGATTTATTTGATAATCGTGTCGATTTCGATTTCGGTTTTTCCAAAAATCGCGATTACGATTTCGATTACGATTAATCGACCCACCTCTACCGTGGTTGTAGACCATAGACATTAATATCACAAGACAGAGTCTATGGTATCAGAAAGTGAGGCCAGTTTGCATTGATGGTGTGTCAAGAAATGTTTACCTCGCTGAAATCTTGAAAATTTTGGTACACTGTTGAAACGGATATCGTTTAGCTGTTTAACTTATTTAATGTGGACTAGTTGTTTAAATATTATGTAATTGATCGACTGATTTATGCGAATAGCCGCGACGTTGCGCAGTCGCTGCCGCAATTTCCCGCAAATAAGCCTTTCGAAAATTACATAGACATAGGTCACATAGTAACATAGGCTTATAGTCGCATAAATCAGCACTGCACAAAACGGCTTCAAACTCAACTAATAATCGACCTAAAAATCTACTTTTACGATACGATTATAGTATTTATATTCGGAAATCAATTGGCACGAATAAGAATTGTGGAAAAGATGAGTAAAAGATCAAACGGAACACATTTAAAGCAACTATGGTACACCATATTAAAGCGGTGACGTCGTCCATATCTAAGTAGGCGCTGCCCTCAAATAAATATGATAGCGCTATAGAATTATGAGGTCTGCAAGATATCTGCGAGGTAAACATTTCTTGACACACCATCCATGCAAACTGGCTTCAACTTTGGCCTGACTTTGCCATAGATAGACGGCATCTAGTGTTTTATAATAAATCTATGTTGGATTGTTGTAGACGAAGGCAGTGATCGTAGGAGCGTTTATGTGTTTCGCGTTGTAAGGACTCTATCTCTATTGTCTGGTTTTAGCCGTTGACTGCCTTTGGAGCTGGAGATGGAGACGATAGAGAGCGTGTCTGAGTTGGTATTAAAGGCTGTTTCGGCGTTTGAGAAGCAGTTCGGCCGGCGTCCTCGTGTCGCCGCCTCTGCCCCCGGTCGAGTCAACTTGATCGGAGAGCACACTGACTACAGCGATGGATTCGTCTTTCCGATGGTTAAATCCATTCATCCAATCGCATCCGATTATTTTCAATATTTACCATAACGTTTCTATTATGCAGTCCGATTTAATCATAATGGCCTTTTGATCTTGAACAACTCGTGAATGTTGCCACGCATCATCGTGGATATTGCACTTGATCTCATCACGAGAACAATTCATAAAATACTCGGGTTTCATGAAATCAAATTTGTATGTTAACTCGCAGGCAGATATCCTCTATTGATGAATAAAAGTGCAAGCAAAAATTGCGTCCTTATTGCTCTCGTCTGGTTAGTTAGTTAACAAGTCAATTTCTATAGCACAAAATACATGGAAGAAGGCCAGAGTCAGGAGCGCTTTACAGTTCATACGACGTCTGATAAAGGTGAGTTTAGAATTTCTTTGCAATAATTCCGGGTTCGAACTCTTGCTACGTCACTAGGTAACGCATTCCAAAGAATAGTATTTCCTTGCGTGAACGATCTTTCTCCAAATTTCACCGTCCATGAAGGAGGAGGAATTGACCAACTTGAAATCTCACCCGGATCTGAGCTGAAGACGCCTGTTAGTAGACGGAATTTGGTCAACCAGGGCTACCAAGTAGTCTGGGAAGTACGGATCGTGCAAGGCCCGGAACGTTAACATGCACCTCTTAAAGGCAATACGCTCTGGAATGCGCAACCAGTGTAATATGTTTTTCAGGAAAGGGGAGATGTGTACTCCTCTTCTTACTCCAACAATAACTCAGGCGGAGGCATTGAGAATCATCTGAAGTCGACAATGTTGGTAGCTAGGCAGGCCCCGGAGAATACTATTACAATAGTCAACTCTGGTAACAACAGAAGCACGAACCAGAAGAGTCGCTGTCGAGGTTGTTAGGTGGCAGCGAATCTCCCTGATCCTTTGGAGTTGGTAATAGCAGGACCAGATAACATTGCTGATGTGACCGTCAAACGCAAGGGATGAGTCAATGTGAACTCCCAGTAGGTGCACATCAGTTGAAGGAAAGATGTAAGTTGTAAGTAAAATCTTGTAAATCTGGTAGTAAGTTGTAAGTAAAATCTGGTTATAAGTAAAATCTCGTAAATTTTATATGGAAGTGTCTATTATGCGGGCTGCCCGCATTCTAATTAAACCGCTGATTGGTCTAATGAATCACGTGGTTAGGGTTAGAGTCAGGGTTAGCTTCATTTGACCAATCAGCGGTTTAGTTAGAATGCGGGCAGCCCGCATAATAGACAGCCAATTTATATAGCACTTTGGAAAGTAGTACAGTAGTAGCTGCTTATTCTTATGGACTTAATCTTTCTTGAAATCGCTATAGGCAAGGTGGGTTGTTGGCCAGGCAAAGGTCAGTGTAACCATGATGGGTTGGGCTGTTATAGCTATGGAGAAAATGACTTTTGGAATAGGAAAGTTTTAAGTTTAGACCTAAAGGCTTGAAGAGATAGTTAGACTAGGCTAGAAGGAATTAAAGGAACTGAGGATGTGCAGCTTGTTGTATGACCATGTTGTAGACAATGGAGGGAAGCTGGAATTGAGTTCCAAAGTTCTGGTGAGGTGTATGAGAAAGCGCGGTTGCTGATTTGGAGAGATGACTGATTAATGGGCATGAGAGTGTGAGATGAGATGACGATCGTGTAGGTCCAGGAGGCTGAGGCTTTGGGAGTTGTGTTATCTTTACAATGATTAGAGGGTCTTCCATAGGGGACACTTGTCACACTTCTATTATGATTAGAATTATAATGATTAGAGTAAGACAAGAAGTGGACATGGTTATCACCAGATAGCAAAACAAAAAATCTAGTAGACTATATCATAATTAGCAAGCGATGGAAGTCTAATGTATTAAATGTGAAAACATGTGCAGCCAAAATTGGGTCAGACCACAAACTAGCAATGCCCAAGATTCAGATGAGTTTACAGGCGGAAAAGAAAATACAAAACAGAATAGTATTTGATGTCGCCAAACCTGAAGACGAGGGAACAAGAAGAACTTATGAACAAAGGCTACTAACAGAAATAGCAAATATAGAACCGAATGACACGGTCAGAGACACTGGAATAAAATGAGGGAAAAGATAGAGAAAACAACAATGGAGGTAATTGGGAAAAAGGAAAACAGACTTTAAAAAGAATGGGTTAGCCAAGAAGTATTACAATTGTGTAAGCAATGAAGGGAAATTAAATGGAACAGATAAGCATCAAATAAACTGGATAACTCAAGATATAAAAATAAAATTAAAAGGAGATAAAGAAAATTGGGTACAAAACACATGCAGAGAAATACAAAACAACTACAATGTCAACATAATTCAGGAAATGTATAAAGGAATTTTAAAAAACTAAGTGATGTCTATAGCATGAAAGTAGCAACCATAAAGGATAAAAATGGAAGAGCCTTAACAAATAACAGGGAAATAACAGAAAGATAGAGAGAGTACTTTAACCTCTTGACTGCGTTGCGGCAATATATACGCTGCTGCGACCGGTTAATTTTTAATATGTGCGTAAACTGTTGCTAACAAAACAGTTGCTAACAAATATAACATATATAACACATATATAATATATATATATATAACACATATAATATATATATATATAATATAATATATATATATATATTATATAACATATATATATGATATATATATGTTATATATATTATATATATGTTATATATGTTTGTATATGTTATATATATGTGTTATATATGTGTTATATATATGTTATATAACATATATAACATATATAGTTATATATGTTATATATGTGTGTTATATATGTTATATATATGTTATATATATGTTATATATGTTATATATATGTTATATATACATATATGAGTGCAATACATATGTTATATATAACATATATAACATATATAACATAATATTGCTATTTGCTAACAAATATAACTAAATCGAAACAAAATGCAGTTATCAAAAAGTTTTTAAAAAGTTAACGCTATTTTTTCACGCCAACTGGCTTACTGAAAATGGCAGAAAAGTCACTGCTAATATTTAATTTGTGTATGATAGGACTGGAAACAGTCAACTTATCCGACAAACTGCTGCTTGATTATCCTGCTTACATCCAGACACTCCCCTTTTCCTGCCCTTGATAGTGTAACTGATGTCACGTGACTTCCATCCAGGCATCAGCTACTCAGCAACAAAAATATCTATTCACTACTGCGTGTCATTAGGCAATTCAATACTGCGGGCATAAGACCATTACAGCACAATGGGAATACATACTATATGACGACGCTCGTCGTCACGCAGCAGCGGCGAAAAGAAATTTATGACGACGCTCGTCGTCACGAAGAAGTCAAGAGGTTAAAGAATTATATCAACACCAAAATGAAACAGACTCAACAGTGCTTCAAGAAATACTGAGTACGAATCTTCAGGAGACATCATCTAACATCTTGAAGGACAACAATCAGTTAAAGAACTCAAGAAACATAAAGCCCCTGGCATTGATAATTATATACCAATTGAGCTAGTGAAAGCAGGAGGAGAAACAATTATTAACACCCTGTATGAGCTATTTAACAAGATTTACTACACCAAGACAGTGCCAGATGACTGGGCAAAAGGAATTATCATACCAATATACAAAGGAAAAGGAGACAACTTCAGACAAGTATGCAATAACTATAGTGGGATAACATTGCTAAGTATCCCAGGAAAAGTCTTGGCAAAGGTTTTACAAGAAAGAATCAGTAGCTAAATAGAGAAGGTAATAGGAGAACAAGCAGGATTTAGGCCAAGAAGAAGTACCATAGACCAACTCTTTACATTAAGACAACTGATAGAAAAATATACAGAGGTAAATAAAACTGTATACATCAATTTCATCAACTATAAACAGGTTTTTGACTCAGTATGGCATGAAGGCTTTTGTCTGGCTATGAGAAATATTGGTGTAGAAGAAAAACTAATAAACCTAATACCAGCAATATACAGAAGAATGGAAAGTGTAGTTAAAGTTGCTAAAGACCTATCAGAATGGTTTAAGACAGAAGATGTGAATAGACAGAGATGCATGCTATCCCCATCTCTCTTGATAGTAATCCTAGAAGTAATCTTTAAAATAGCAACTGAGAATCAAAAATTGGAGTGAATTGTAGTGGAGAAAATATATAAAACCTAAAATTTGCAGGTGATGTGAGCCTACTTGCGGATAATGTACGAGGATTACAAAGGCTCACAGATCAAGTAAATCAAACAGGCAGAAGATTTGGACTCATGGTTAATGCAGCAAAAACTAAAGTCATGGCAGTCAACAAAAAGAGAGAAAAGTGTACGCATATCATTAGAAGGAAATAGCATAGAACAAGTAAAGAATTTTACGTTCATTGGAGGAGAAATTAAAAGTGATGGAAGACATAAACAAGATATTAAATTTAAGAGAGCAGCAAAGGGACTACAGACAATGGGAAGACTTAGGCATGTTTGGAATGCAAAATAAATAAAGATCAGCACCAAAATTCAAATATTTAACATTATCATTGCACCACAAATACTATTTGGATCAGAAACATGGATCTTAAATGAGCAGATGAAAACAGACTGTTAGCAACAGAAATGAGGTCCCAAGATCTTTTGCAAAAGATCTTGGGAGTAAGCAGGCTACAAAGAATAAGAAATGAAGACATCAGAAAAATACTGGGGATGCAAGAGACAATAATAGATAAAATCAGAAGACTTAGATGGTATGGACATGTAAATAGAATGAAAGACAACAGACTCCCATATTAAGCACTCTACACATACAAAGAAGCAAGGGAGGAAGAGGAAGGCACAGGAAAAAGTGGATGGATAACATCAGCAAGACTTTGAAAGATACCAGACATCAGTAATCGATGGAAAGAAATTAACAACAGAAAAAGATAAATGGAGAAGTTATGTGTCTAGTTATTGCCACTAATGAGCTGGCAGAAAGCAACTATTATGGTGATGATCAATGATTAGAGGGTCTTCCTTAAGGGACACTTCTATTAAGACTATTAGGCTTGATTCTCGCACATTTTAAGAGGCTAGGCTCTAGAGCTTGCTGAACCCCTGCTTTTTGGCAAGAAGCAACATTTTTCAAAAAGGAAACATTGTGTCCAACCTGCAATTTGTTAAAACCTAGCCAACCTCTAGGTTGTTTAATTGAACTTGTAGTATATAAAATGAAAAATAGTATATTTTATTTTGTCACATATTGTATTAGAGTTATTTCTAATGACTATCATAATTTTTATTGTTTTTTAAATCTGTGTTTAGCTATTACATTGTTGTATTTGATAAAATGGTATATTTTACTTTACAGGCTTTGCCACTAGTAACAGTTGTTGTTGGTGATAATACAGAGGAAGAAGTGTGTCGGATCTTGACAACAGCTGAAAGAGCAGATGAGCCAAAATATGTAGAATTTCTACTTCCGGCTGCAAACCAGAATCGATTAAGTCGGGGGAAACCTCAGTGGGCAAACTATGTGAAAGGAGTGATTGCAAATTTTCCCGACAATGGTACCACTTTACTCTGGTGTTGCTCATATATTCACTCATTCATTTGCTCACTCTAGGTTAGCAGCACTACAGCAGAAGGAAACTTTATTTAAATGTCCAATTTGAAGCAGAATTTGACAAATGATTGTGCTTGCCGAGAATACTGAATATAGAATCATTTTCGATACTTAAACAATAAACAATTGATGTAGGCCTATTCTCGCAATGTCGGTGGAGGGAAGTCCAATTCCAGGCAATCTCTGTTTATCTGACTATCTCTGTCTCTTGCTGTCTCTCTTCACCAGCAGCCACATTTAAATGAATAACTATTGTGATTGATCAGGTTTCGGAGTAGAGATTCCGTAATTGATAGTTAAGCAACTTATGTTTAGACAATAGATATTATATGACGGTCGGTTAACAACGGTGGAGGGAAACCCTTTCAATTGAAGGTTCTCTCTCTCTCTGTCTCTCTCCCTCAGTCTCTGTCTCTTTCAATGGAGGAGGGACATGTATTTGCATCTAATACAAAGTGGAGGGAAACCCTTTCAATTGAAGGTTCTCTCTCTCTCTGTCTCTCTCCCTCAGTCTCTATCTCTTTCCCCTCTGTCTGTCTGTCTGTCTCTCTCCCTTTGTCTGTTTCTGTCTCTCTGCTGACAGCCACATTTAAGTGAAAGATTAACCATGTTAATGAATAGAGATAGAGATTTGGTATACGATGCTTAAAAGATTGATGTAGACCTATTTAGCATATGGGACACGTGGTACCCGGTTCGTTTATACTCGGAACCGCAAATATTTTCATCAGAATACTCGGATTTGGTACCCTGTGAAAAATGTCTACCCAGTTGATTCCATAGACTTTAATATCACAAGACAGAGTCTATGGTATCAGAAAGTGATGCCAGTTTGCATTGGATGTGTGTCAAGAAATGTTTACCCTGCAGAAATCTTGAAAATTTTGGAACACTGTTGGCATGGATACCATTTAGCCATTTAACTTATTTAAGGTGGGCTATAGTTGTTTAAATATTGTGTTTAGAATTGATCGTCTGATTTATGCGAAATGCTGTGACATTGCGCAGTCGCTGAGTGTACAAATGAAGACCTGCCGCAAATGAGCCTTCGAAAATTACATAGTAACATAGGCATAGCCTGGCTAGTCGCATAAATCGGCATTGCACAAAACAGCTTCAAACTCAACTAATAATCGACCTAAAATGCTCTTGAAACCTGGAACGCTCTTCCCGCCTCAGTGACATCAATTACATCCTTCGAGGCATTTGCGACTGCCCTCAAAACGCATTTATTTCGCGCATCTTATGAACATTTGTAAATCGCTCTTGATTTTAGTTCTAGCTATGTTATAGCGTTTAATAAATCATCTAGGGAATAGAATAGAAAAATCTACTTTTACTATACGATTATAGTACTTATTTATATTTGGAATCAATTGGTACAAATTGTATTGTTGAAAAGACGGGTAAAAGATCAAACAGAACACATTTAGAGCAACAATGGTAAAAGATATAAAAGCGCTGATGCGGCCCATATCTAAGTAGGCACGGCTCTCAAGTACCTGGTAATCAGATTTCAGTAACCATAAAAAAATATGCCAAAATCTCTACAATACATTGACGATTAAATTAGATTACACAATTATTCTTTTGTTTTTTCATTCATCATTGTTCAATGTTTAGAAGTCTGCATAATTGGATATCATTGAATGATGCTAAATACATTACGACAGCGCTAAAGAAGTATGGGGTCTTCAAGATGTCTGTGGGGTAAACATTTCTTGACACACCCAATGCAAACTGGTGTCAACTTTGGTCTGACTTTGCCATAGATAGACAGCTTCTAGTGATGATAATAATAAATCTATGGTTGATCCCTACTGCCTTTCTTCTGTGTCTCTTTGCACTTGTCAGCTTTTTATGCATTTCTTGTTTCTGCCATTTTGTGTGATATGGTTCTCGCTTATTTGAGTATTTGTAAATATGGACTCTAGCATAAAATGTCCCTAACTTGCTGAACTCTGCATCAACATTGCCTATTTTAGTTTTCTACTACAGTTGCAGTTGTCAACTTGTTATGCATTTACTAAAGTTACTTGATGAGTGATTTATATACAATTTTGTATTAAAATTAATGGGATAATTGTGTATTGGCTATTTTGTTATAATGTTTTATCAGGATGGTCTTTGTCAATGTTGCTTTTGTAGAAGGTCTTCCAGGATTTGATGCAGCCATAGTTTCCTCTGTGCCTCTTGGTGGTGGTCTTTCCAGTTCAGCATCTTTGGAAGTGGCAACATTTACTTTCTTGGAGGCATTATGTAAGCGTGATGACATTGTTGAAGCAGATAAAGCAAAAATGTGCCAGAAGGCAGAGCATGATTTTGCATTGATGCCATGTGGAATTATGGATCAGTTCATCGCAACCTTTGGAAAAGAGGATCATGCTTTACTTGTTGATTGCAGGTTAACAGATATTTAATAACGGTTTAGTATTTTAATGCAAGTCAGACTTGGTTAACTGAATGCATATGAATTTGGGTTTTTAGAAATTGTCAGTTTTTTAAAAGCTGTTTGATTGGCTAATTTGACTGTAATGAAGAAATCACAATTTGATTGCAGTAACAACATAAAAGATTATTTTGCTTTAATGTGTACAATGTGCTTTATGCATATTTCAAGCAGTTGTTAGTGCTTATGGTCATATATGTTCCTATGACCTTATTGTAAAGCACATACCATTACTATTCTTACAGTGTAATTGATTACTACTCTCCCATTTGAACTCCCATTTGAGTGTATGTAAGTAAAATGAAGTCTTTCCCGAAATCTCAAGGCTGAAAAGGTAGCGCTGATCTCCATTTCAAGGCCCTCAACCAGATAACTGGTGCAGATTACATGATATGGTGCAAGTGTTTTCATGCAATGTACCTGTTTACTCTGTGAATTAATTCGTTACTCAGTTGCCACTACCATCTGGTGAATGAATGCTGAGTTGACCTTAGTGGCTCCAATGGGCTTGAACCTTGTTCCTCCAGCATGCCTCTCTGGTGTGTAATCGCTTGTGCCATCTTCCCACCCCCATTTGAATGTATAAAGGCATTTAAATAATGTAGGTAATTTTTGTACATTTCTGGTGCGCTAGGCATTGTTATGTGTGAAAAATTGTCGCTGAAAATTTGCTTGATTTTTTTAATAAGCACTGCACTTCGTTGTTAGTACAATCAAATTGCTTACTATTTTTGTTGCCACTAATGTTTATAAGCTTTTTCTAATTTTATTGGTTGATATTGATGACTATTTTGTATTATTAGAGCTTTAGAGGGAAAATTGATGCCACTGAATGACCCAAAGGTGATCATTTTAATCATTAATTCCAACGTGAAGCATGAGCTGAGTGGAAGTGAATATCCTTTGAGGAGGCAACAGTGTGAAATGGCTGCTAAAATTCTAGGAAAACAGATACTTCGTGATGCCACAATTAGTGAACTTGAGGGTAAGAATGTATTTGCAGTGCTAAAATTCAAATATTTGCAACACGTATGAACAGCTTAAGGTAGCAGCTTCTCCTTGCTAATGGTTTAGAGTGTCATTTGATGCATTTGAGATTTCCCTACAGACCCATCTACCACTAGACCATTCCTATGAGGATAAATTTGATTAAAACTTTGCCTTACAGGATTACCAATGAAAGAGCAGTTGATTATCACCAGTATTATCAGTGGCGACTTCAGTTATATTTTGGTGATTTTTTATTGCCTGTCAGTGATCGCATGTTATAAATTATTGCATTATGTTAATTGCAGCTGCTAAGGAGAAATTTGACAAGATAGTTTATCAGCGTGCACACCATGTAATATCTGAGAACCAGCGTTGTCAGGAAGCAGCCATGGCACTTGAAAATGGTGATTACAAGAGATTTGGACAACTTATGGTGGAGAGCCACAAGTCTTTGAGGTAATTATTATTGCATTTTGTGCTTTAGATTATGTAAATGGTTTATTTTGCAGTGAGCTTTATTTTGATAGTAGGCTGAATAATTTCTATAGGAAAGTCATAGAACAATGAAGTGTTTGAGAAGTCAAATAAGTGAAGTAAGTATGATTTTCATTTGAAATAATCTCCACATTTAAATGCCATTCCTTGTGTTATGTAACAGAAGGTACTGCATGCAGAATGCATTGAACATTACCTCATATTTACTGTACTCAAATTGTGCTTTATTTCATATTAGAGATGATTTTGAAGTGTCATGTCCAGAAGTTGATCAGTTGGTGGAAGCTGCTTGTGAGGCGGATGGAGTCTATGGCTCTCGAATGACTGGAGGTGGATTTGGAGGCTGCACTGTTACTGTCCTTAAGGCTGACTGCTTGGAGAAAGCTGTTGAACATATTAAAGTAAGTTATACTAGTTTCACAAAGTTGGTTTTGTTTAACCTTTTAATAGTATCTGCTTTTAGAGTAAATTTGTCACTGAATCATTGTCCTTCTTGACTTATGCCCAATAATGGCATTCATGCTCATTAGAGCTGTGCTAAATTTGTATTGTTAGTAAGAACAGCATAACTGCCAGTAATACTATTTGGTAGAATATTTAATATATTGAACTTGAATTAAGCCATAAAAGATTATGAAAAAGAATTCAAAAAGATAGAAAAGTTTGTTTCACTATCCCATTTTTTATTTTTGCTTTTAATTTGAAGTCACTCGTTTTTCTATTAAGCTCAGACAGATAAGATGGGGCTGCACCAATAAGAGAAAGTTCAACAGCTCCCATTTCATGAAACTTAACCAAAGCAGGAAAAGGCAGCCAATGTAGAACAGTCTTCATATAATCACTAACGTGATCAAGTCTTGCTACATCAGCAATGATCCTGGCTGCCGAACTAAGAACAGACTGGAGTTTACCAAGTCACACCAATGGAAGCCCAGAAAAAAACAAACCATTTGAACTATAGTGAAGCCTGGAGCAGATAAAAGCATGAATCAACGTAGAACAGTGTTTCTCAAACTTTTTCGTCTTGAGGCACACTAGAAATACACGAAAACATCGGCGGCACACTTGAAAAGACGTCACAATTTTTGCCGATAAAGACATCAAAACCTTCTCTTGTGAAAGCCAGTGAACATCAGTATGGTACAATAGGCATGTTTATTCGGAATCCATTGCCTCACAGAGCTTTGAAAGAAGTCGAGATTTAAGTGGTCAGGATTTTATGAAGTTCACTACTTGAATAGCTTGGTTCAGAACAGACTGCAAGTCCTCTCTGTCGGTACACAGCCGCTCTGCAGATAAGACCCCTGCAGCACCTCTGCCTAGGTGCCACTTAGAAACTGGAAACCTTGCGCATCTCCGGCTACCTAAGAGAAACAAGCTTCCCAATCAAAGCAGACACAGGGCAGGGGTGTTTCTTAGTGGCTCAGGCGTACTTGGTCCCACATAGTTTAACTGAGAATTCACAACCCCTCCCCACACCAGCTTCGTCTCATATACCAAGAGGCTTGCTGTGCATCCCGTCCTCCCAGGTCCCAGGGGGCGAATTATCAAGACTCTAGATTCTTCATCAGACTCGTTGGTGATGCTACGGCCCTCACTGGCTATGCGTACAAAATAGTGTTGAAGCACAGTCATTGATCTGGGACATTTAAAACATTGACATTTTAAATTTAATAAAATTTCCAAAATATCCACAGCACATCTGATAATCCCGCACGGCACACTAGTGTGCCACGGCACACAGTTTGAGAAACACTGATGTAGAAGCATGTGTCAAGTGTATGCCGAATGACTGAGCTGGCAGGGATGATAGAAACAACTGTGACAAAATGAATCAATGTGTTCTATAAAGGCTACCTCTGATTCCAGGATTATGCCATGATTGCAGATGGAAGAGGAGAAAGAGAGGTCAGGGAAGGCAGGCTGCAAAGACAGGTGGTTGCCTCCTCAGTATGTCCCAAACACTATCCACTTCATTCCAAAAATGAGGTTTTGAGTCGGTCAATCCTCTGAAATGCTCTTGAGTCCAATATACGAGGGTCGTTCCATAAATAAGTTACAAACGATGCAGTTTAGTTAGTTTTTACAATGAAACAAATCCGAAATATACATTTTGTGCAGAATTTAATGACAAACAGAAATGTCGTTTCATAAATGTGACATCATTTCTATGACATTACATGCACGTATAACACAGTGAGTCTGTGAATTATTTTGCTCAACAATGTTCTCGATCACAAATGCTACATTGAACATTTTCATCTAATGAACATCTAACGAATTAGTGAAAAGATGTATGAATATGAGTAAATGACATACTGGTGTGCAGAACAAAGTCTGAAATTGACACGTGACGGTAAGACCTTACGAACTCATCGATTGTTGCAATCGCTTTACTGGTCGTCGCAACAACATGCAGGCCAGGTCGTTTGTTGTCAACAAGACTTTTTCTGCCTTGAGCAAACTTATTACACCAACAGTGTATCTCCAATCTTGTAAAACGTTTGTCGTCCTATATTGGGCATTTTTCAGAGTGAATGGCATTAGAGTCAAGTCTATTAGTCCATAAAAAACAAATAACTGCACGTTGTTTCTTGCAGGATTCATTAAATGGCAACGTTGCCATATTCAATGTTTACAGCTAACGTAACTGTGACATCAACACTATAAACTTTGTCAAAATTGTTTTAAATAAAATTTTCTTCAAAATGAATATTTAGGATTTCTTTCATTGTAGAAACTAACTAAACTGCATCGTTTTGTAACTTATTTATGGAATGACCTTTGTACATAATTTAGCCACTGCTGATTGTATGGTCCTCATTTTGATATGACTTAAATCTTATTTCTTTGTAAATATGCAGTAATTGCAGCAGGAGTGCTTCTTGAGTGGATTTTTCAGAAGAGGTGCTATATAAATATTTTGTTACATTATATTACATTTGGGTCTTGCAATTAAAATATAAATGTTTGATGTTGCTCAATATATCAAGAAGTTGATGATTTTAACTGAAACTCAGAAAGACAATGGTGAAGCTCTCAATACTAGGATTTTTGTTTGTGAAATTTCAACAGTGTTTTAATATTGCTGTTTTAACAGAGTCGTTGCTCAGGAAAACTCACATTTTATGCCTGTCGAGCTGCGGATGGTGCTACAAAAATTAGTCTCTAATGGGATTGAACAGAAATGGTTTGCCTTTGACATTCTCTGCAATTGTGATACGATGAAATACACAGCATTCTCCCTCCAGTTAGTATTTCCATATATATATATATATATATATATATATATATATATATATATATATATATATATATATATATATTATTTTAAGTAAAGAGAATATTAATAATACAATTGGAGTCTTCATGTTAACCCTGTCTGGTGTTGCCTTATTATTAGTAGTAGTATTACTAGTATTATTATTATTGTCAAACATTTATTATGTGCCTCTTTAGTCCTTGTTTACATTGAAATGTTATAGTAAATGATCTTAATTCTCTTGATCAGTAAATGAATCTGGGATGATTAACTCTTTGAAGTAGTAATAATTCATCATACTGGATGGTATTGATCCATGAACTTCCTGTACTTGTATGGCTACCCACATCTCTTACTATTTCTACCACAAAGTACTAAAATCATCCATAACTGATTAAAATCTTTTAAATGAGCAGCTTGCCAAATGGTCTCGTATGTCCATTATTAATATTGCAATTTGAAGTTTAAAATCATTGTCTAATTTGTTTAATGAATTCATTTTCCATTATTATGACTAATTTTGTGATACAAAAGTGCCATTATTAATTTCTCTTAAACTAATCTCTTTATCTGGCAAATATTTAGAAATTAGTAATCTTTATATTTGTTATAAAGTTTTGCTGTAAGAGGTTATAGGTTATTTGCTGACTGGATGCTGGCTTTCTATTCCAGTTTTCTCAGATGTTTTTTATTTTAAAATTAAAGACCAATAACATTTGGGTTCAATTGCTTATTAACACAAATAACAGAAGCATGAACATTATATTTGTCAATGGGATAACCTGCTCAGTGACATTTGTTCAGTTTTCTATTGTGAACAGTTTTAGACATTGTGACCCAAATTTCTATTATATACTTAGAAAAATTTTAGCAAAAATACAGCAGCTGATGAGAAAAAATTGTTGGAACAATTTGCCTAACTTTGTTTCCCTTCACTAGTATTTTTCTTAATTTATATTTAAACCTGTTGATTGAATAATTGTGAAGCTGACAAATATAGTTAAGTCTTATTCTGTGACCAATTGTGTGGCCTGGCTAACTTCCAGCTGTAACTTTCTTTCCAGATGTTAATCATAGGGAGAAAGCTTTTCAAACTTGTTGGTGCAAATAAGAGTATTTTTTGGTGTAACTCATGACATACTTGATTTGAGGCTTAATCTTGTTTTAATAACAGGCTTTCATTACTTTTTCATATGGAATTTATTGCAGGTTCATATTTATTTCTAATTTTAATCAGTGCATGGAGTTGGCCTTAAGTACTACATCGACTTTTGGGACTGCTTTCAGCAATGTAGATATACCAGTTTACTCAAGTTTGAGCTTTATGGATGCTATTTTTCACAATTTGACCAAATAAAAATAGTTACTTAATTTGGTCACATAAAAATATGATTACCATAGTAAACTTGCATTGATATTCGTCCAATTGATAGTTTCGATAAACTAACAGAAAATTTGAAATATTTTTGTCGTAATGAAAATTTTCAAAATTTTTGAAAGTTTTATTTAAAACCAGCAAATCAAACATTAAAACTGTTCTTTGGTCAAAGTTCCTAAATGTGTATATTTTTCTCAATTTGATTAGCCCTTTGGCCTTTTTGGAGTTGTACGATCAGTTCCTGTCAGAACATCGAAGTTAAGCAACATTAAGTGCAGTTAGTGCTTGAATGGGTGACCATCTTGGGATCTAGTGGTGCGGTGCTGGCTGCCAACCAAGCTGTTCATCGCTTAGACATTGATAAATTGGTAGCAGTATTAAAAGGTAAAACACGGGTCTAGAGAAAGCAGTGGCAAACTATCAGTACTCTAGATTATAATGGCATAAGCCACCTGCGTCACTGCTTGCCTAGTACACGGAGATGAGCGCCGGACCTACACTCATTTGAGTATGGGACTACCTTTACCTACCTTTACCTTTTAGCCTTTTGCCATTGTTTGCAATCAATACTGAAATTGGGATGTATATTTTAATACTTGCTTGAATAGCTTTTATTTGATCAGAATTTATTAATATTTGAGACACTATTCTAAGTGGGGTGACTTTGAATAATATTATTAATCTGAATCATTCCTGGCTTACACCATAATCTGTTTCTGTACTTTGGATTGACTCTCATTTTATTTATCCATGCATGCCTGTTTCATAGCATTTCTTCAGTTTTTAGTTCCTGGTGTTTATATGATTGCAAGACTAAAATGCAAGCCTTGGTATTGCAGTAGAACTTTGTTATAGTGATTTATGTTGCAGTAAACATTTGCTGACAATAATTGCTTTAGGATTACAGTCCTAAAGCTTTTCTGCAATAAAGATACAAAATCTCATAAATTAACACCTCGCCTATAAAGTTGGAATTTTTCTGGTTGTGATGTCCTGTTGGCAAGGTTTATAGTTAAGGCTGTGTGTTTAATGTGATTACACGATCGCATATTTTTAAAGTATTAAAGTATTTTAATACACTGCATTTTCAGCCATTTTTCTGCATATGCGATTTCTGCTTAAATATGCGACAATTTTATCTGCATTTTTCTCTGTTTTGTCATACACACACACACACACATATATATATAGCTATTTTCCTAAATATAGGCATCAGATTTACTGATTTGCGGATCAGCATTTTTGGATGAACGTTTTTGCTCATCGGCCTTTTTTTACAGGAAAAAAACTGCAATTTCCACAAATATGTGAGGCACATAAATGGGAAATTTAGGCACATAAATTGAACATTTCAGCATTTTCTTCCCACATATTTCCCGAAAAATCGCCACATTAAATACACAGCCCTATATGATGAGTTTTGTTGTAACAAAGCATTTGACTACACATCAGATTATGTAAAATTTGATACATCTTAGAAATCCCCTCCTGCAGCATTGAAACAGATTTCAAAATAGCAGTGTAACTCTTTATATAGTTATACAGTTCTGTTCAAGTTGCATTGTCCAAGAAATCAAGTAACATTGCTTATTTTTAAAATGTGCAACCGTAAAATCTAAAGAGAAGAATGTATTCATAGATTTTTATGCAAATTCAGATTGCAACAGAATTATAATACAAAGTGCATAAAGCAGTTTCAACACAGTTTAGTGTTGCTATATCAATGATCATCAATCCAGTATGGGCGGAATGTTTGAAACCGGCACCAGTATTGGTGCCTGTGTACTGCATCAAAATATTTTGTGAAATGATAAAAAAAATTTTTTCATGGATAGTAAATATTTATGAACAGTGTTGACCATTGAGAATATTGTTGCAATAATAAATTATAATGAAAATGTGGTTTCATGTGGTAACAATTTGTATTTTTGGTCCTCTGCCTGTTACAACAAAGTTCTACTGTATAATTAACATCTTTTATTGAAGAATATTGCATTTGTATAAGCCAGATGATGATGCTCATATTTAATCTGTATTTGATAATAAGCTGTATAAGATGTTGGATTTTTATATACCTGTAGACTATATAATTTTCATTTGCTGAATTAATTAATATAATTCTCTGGTAAACTCGAACAGCTGCAACTATTTACTCTTCGGATACAATAGTTTTGTTTACTCAGCTGTTTTGTGTGACAAAGTAATTAGATATTTTTGTTCTTAATTAATATTGCAAAATAATTGAAACCAGCATGAATTATTATCATGAACCAAGTGTATATGATGCATAATAAGAAACATACAAATAGAAGGGACTACCAATGGAAGACATTGGTAAATAGATATGAAATAGAAATTGTATTAATACAATGTTACAATTTGGTTGGCTGGAATAAAAATATTTCTTAAATGATTTTGTGTAGTTATTGAATTTGTTTACACTCATCACCAACATATATTCCAGTGATCTTCAAGCCTTGCCCACATGCCAGATTTGGCCTGCAAGGATATTTTAGTTGGCCCTTCCATAATTTAGAAATACCGGTAACTGTTTGAGAGGCAGATGTACATCAAGTCATGATTTAGTACACCTTTTGCAGGGCCGTTTTAAGGCATAGACATTAATTTTCTTCTCCAAAAGTAGAATAAGCAAAAAAGGTCATCAATGCTTTATCTTGTTTGACTTTTTATTAATTTTGTCCTTCAAAAGTAGAATAAGCAAAAAAACGTCATCATTACTTTTCAAAAAAGTGCCTAGGGCCCCAAACTTCTTAAAACGGCACTGACCTTTTGCACCTTAAATCAGTTTTGCACGCAGTTACTGACTGTACCTTAGATTTTGAAGGAATTCAAAGATTTCTGGGGTAATGAAGCTCATAATTGATATTACGGTATATTATAGTAAAATTGTGAAAGTAGACTCCATTATTACACTTCTTATTTTTCTTTTATAATAGCCACATTTTAAAAGCCAATCAAATATTAAAAGTGCCTTTGCTTTATCGACAAATCATAACACAGAATTTCTATTTTGCAAAATATTTTCGTAAACTATCTAACAGTTGGCACATAATCTAAATCAAGATTCTTTACAAAGTTCCAAAACAACTAAACTTTGAAAATTATTTGTATCATTGCTAAGTTAGCAAAATTTGTAAACAAAGTCCAGTGAAGTGTATCAAAGCTGCAACATGATCCTAGAAAATATGCTAATGACTACTGAGTAGCTCAGAACTTTTGTGAAATGAATGAGTTATTCTTTTTCTTTTACAATTCCAGCATCTCTAGCCATGGCATAGAAGGTACTGTCTGGCTGTTGCAATAAAAAGCTTGGGCTGTTGAATTCTTTAACTTCTCCAACATCCATTACCAAAACTCTGCAGAGCAAATAAAGAATTTTTGACCAAAGAAAGGCTACTCTATATCAAAGTAATGTACTTCAGAATTTAGCAGTAAATATTTCAATAACAAAGTTGAAAATTGATGCAAGATATTATTACTAGCAAGACAATTTGTATAGCACCATGCAAAACAAAGGTCAAAGTCAAGGGCACTTTTGACAGGTGTCACTTTGTTGTAAGGCTAAGACTTAACATGTCATAAGATAATCTTAACCCGTTGCAGGGGGATTTAATTTTTTCAAGTCGTCCCCAATCGGGGTATTTAATTTGGGGAAAAGGCGTTCATGTGAAAATGTGAACATACAAGTTTTAAACTTACTATATTTCAGGCTATATAGAAGCTATAAAGATGCGGTTTGCACCGTTGTTTAGCATTTTTATTGCTCTTTCGAACCATGCGTGCCAAAAAAGAAAATTTTGGGGGTAGGGTCCACCCTACAGCCCAAAATAGGACCCTCCCCAACATTTTGGTCAAATTTTGTTCCAAGCCCAATAGCAAAAAATTTTCTGCGGTAACCCCCAAACTGTGAGCGAGAACATTGTAAAGGGATGTAATTGGAACAGAATAATGCAAAAATTTTGAAGATCGGGCCAAAATTGACAGAGTTATGATTTTTCAAACTCCAGACTCGAGTCTTTTTCGAGGCATTTCAATGCAAAATCAATGGCAAATTGGACGATCTTCTGCAAGTTTTCTGGCTTATATTATAGTCAACAACAGCGAAGAAAGTGCTGCCATCTATCGAATGGCTAGTAAATAAATCGAATAGTCGCTTTTTTGCGGTTTAAAACTTCAATGTCCGGAGTACACACATCCTTATGTGGCGCGCCGTGAGCAACGTTTATAAACGGCTTTACCCGTCTGAATATGATTTTCTGGCGCCGTCTTAAGACGGTGTTGCCCGGGAACGGGTTAAGAAAATTTGTAAGTCAATTGGCAAACCTATCTTAGGACATCACAACTACAACTTAAGACAGTTGCAGTGTAGATCAACCAATCAGATAAGCGTGGCAATTTTCAAGACTTAGGTAAACCAATCGCGAAGCTACAAGCCGCATCATCAAGTACGTGCTACAGAACAGCGAGCAAGCTAAATATTTTGGCTTTAATTATTTAGTGAATAACTTGATATTACAATAAAATAGGAAAAAACGAACAACCAGCATATTGTTTCAAATTATCAAACTGAAGTTTATAGATCTATGAATTTTATGGCATTAACATTTTCAGCAGAAGCATTTGTCAAAAGTTCTTTAGAGAAAGAAACTTGTGGGTCAACTAAATAACCTTTGCAGGTCAAATTTGGCCTAGAAGTCAGGGTTTGTGGATTGCTGTTACAGCTTATTGTAAGCCTCATTGATAATATAATAAATGAAAGCTAATTCAACTAGTAATGTATCTGATGTATGTATGGGCCTGCTTTTGCTGTTTAATACATGAGTAATGACATAAGACATACGGTAGTTGTACTATTGACAAAAGCTTGCTAGACATGATACATGTCATAGATTTGGCAGCAGCTTGGCATATGTCATACAATTCATAACCAATTACATTAATGGCACAACTGTTACAATCCATCTAGGAATTTTTCTGTGTTATTATTAAGATCTAGAATAGTATGGCTACAATCATGCAAACTTTCAGTGGACCAACTACTGTCATTTTGTGGACCCCAGGGGTCCATACAGCAAAGTACGTATAGAACCTGCACCTACTTGTCACAGTCCATGATTGTGTGGATCCGGTGAGCAATTGTAATAACAGTGCAGTCTGCAAATTCTGTTCGTATGGTGTTCTGAATGAGTTCATCTGTTTCAAGATCAACCGCAGCAGTTGCTTCATCTAAGATGAGAACTTTTGTTTTTTTTAGAAGTGCCCTTGCTAGACAAACCAACTGACGCTGACCAACACTAATAACAAAATTGCAAAGGTTCATAAAAGTCTTGAACACTATTCAATTCATGAGAATGAGAATAATTCATGGAAGCCATGAATCAATCCAAATTTTTTAATGGAAAATTTCTTCAATGTGCCATATAAGGAAGCATTCAAATAGCCTTTGAATACTGGAGATCTAGAATAAGCACTGCACATGATGCATCTCAATTTCACATGCATTTAAAAATAAAAAGTAATTGATAACAGCTCAATCTATATTTCAAACTCAACTACTCGATGCAAATTGCAAAAATTTTACATATAATTAAATGTCTTTTGACATTTTGCAAACCTAAGTTAAAAGGCAGAAATTAGAAGCAGAAATTAGACATGGTTGTCATTAAGTTCTCATAAAAAACTGCAATAGTGCCATTTTGGTAATGTGCTAGGCATCAGTTGATAGTATAGTCACTCTGAAGTACAATTGTATGTCATTATTATATGTCATAGTGCTAGGCTATCATCATCACATGGTCAAAGTAGACACATAGACTCTTCATGTTGCCGGGGCTGATATAGCGCTGGCCAATGCGGTCAGAGATCTTGGCGTCATTATCGATGAAAACCTGGCCATGGTAGATCAGGTAAATAAAGTTGTATCGGGTAGTTTCAATCAACTCCGACAGCTGCGCACGGTGGTCAACTGTCTTACGATGGAAGCCACCAAGACAATAGTGCATGCGTTCATCAGCACAAGGCTGGACTACCAGGACTACTGTAATAGCCTTTTTTGCTCACATCACCGACAAACAGCTGAGTAGGCTACAGGCAGTTCAGAACACCGATGCGTGCCTTATCACAGGATCGACGAGGAGACAGCACATCACTCTGGTGCTCAATGAACTCCACTGGTTGCCAGTCAAGAAGCGTGTAACATTTAAGATCATATCCATAGTAGAAAAATGCCTAAGAGGGGGGAAGCCTCTGGTTATCTGGAAAAGGACTGTTTTCTTCTTTGGGAGCTTCATCGACCCATCCAGACACGCTCACACCATACACGGGTCCTAAGTGCAACGTGAACCCGAAGCAGGATGGGAGACCACGCGTTCAAAGCACTGGCTCCATCAAACTGGAATAACCTCCTGCCAGTACTTTGAGACGAAACTATGACACGATCGACTTTTTTGTTTGTTGACTGAGGTGCATTTGTGTAAAAGTGTGCCAGAGAAATGGATTCATTCATTCATTCATTGTCAGATCCAATAAGTCAGTCTGATTTTCTGGTTTTGGTGGTTCTGGTTCCGGTAGCGCCATTTTGGCTGCTCGCACATGTCTGTACATGCTTCGGAATATCGCCGTTCTTGGCGGTTTTACCGACATCTTGCGCTTATTTCTTTGTGCTAATCGCGTGGATTGTCGCCTAGCTGTCATTTTCAAAGCGGTTGGCAATCATCTTTGCATTTTCTCTGTGCTGAACGGATTGGATTTATGTCGCCCGAGTCGGTGTGGTTGGCCCGCCATTTTATCTAAGCCACCAACCCGTCAACGGAGTCTATAGGCTATATATAAAGGGCAAAGACTGTTTCGGATCACTCGCGAATTCCATCTTCAGTCGGTTCCCGTCAAGTTTGGCAATGGATTACTGTCTCGCAGATGACCGCCCTCAAGGATTTGCTGCCTGATTTTCGTCACGCAGAGAATTTTTCTCAGCATCCATGCGGTCATTCAACATCCTTTCTGCGTTTTCACTGACTCTTCAACGGAATGTCTTCTTGCAGAAGACCACCTTCTGAAGGGCTCACTGCCCGATTCCGACACGGCAGCGACCTCTTTCGTGCCATCTGAGAGGACTTTCCTTCAAGACCAACATCTTCCATTCCACGTTGATTTGTCAGTGTTGTTGACAGCGCCTTTGACTTTGGCCTTCACCATGCTATGGCGCTATAGAAGTTGTCCAGTACCATAACCATAAACATGGTACCATTAACTACTGTAACTACTGGTAGTAACCTCAGATTTTGGCCACCTTCTCCACATTCATATTCTAGACGAGCTGGAAGACTTTCGACAAAGTTCTTTAGATGAGCATTAAATAAAGACTTCCAAATCTCCTCATCTGTATATTGGTTTACTGGATCAAGGTTCATTCGAAGTGTTCCAGAAAAGAGAACAGGATCCTAAGAGAAAAAAGGGTAGATAGCATCAAAATTAAACCAGTCTTTATCACAAAGATGGTTTAATAAAATATATTATTTATCTGTCTACATTTCATAAATGATACTTCCTTCTGTGATGAAGTAATATTTGAATAATGTATATGTGAGAAAGTAGTAACTGTCAAAGCAGAGTACAAAACATTTGGTGAATATTGTGCTATAAAAATGAGCATTATATAAATTAAAACTGCATATTTCATTAGCAAAGTGCTCCACTACCTATCACAAATGCCTATGTTGCTGCCAGAGTAAAATGTTTACCGCTTTTATCAACGCAAATTTTGTAACTAAATTAATGTCTTGCTCATCATGTATGGGGTTAACACTTCGCATCATTTTCCTAGCCCGTACATTACTCGGGGTTAACGCTAAGGAGGTCAAATTCTGGTAGTCATTACCTGTTGTGGTTTATGTACAAATGAGGAAGAAAAAATGAAGTCAAAGTCTAAAATCACCTATCGTATTTTCACGCCAAATCGCCGCGGTTTATAGATGATTTTACAAGAAGAGGGCCTTTGATGCAGCCTATAATAGTAAGTGGCTTATACGAAACATTTTTAAAAATAGCAGGAGACTAACATAAATAATTATTTATGTAGAATTATAATTCTACCAGTAATTATAAATCCGGCACAGAGAGAGAGAGAGACGTCAGAGAGAGATATATCAGAGAACGAGAAAGAGAGACGAGGCGGTTAGCCCAATGTGTTCATGCTGTCACTGGGGCGACCCTCTTCTCCCCACCCACTTCGCTGGCCCTACTACATGCTGTGGTCACTTGAGCCATTGAGGGAGGGTTGTGAAACGTCCTCTCTGACTGTTTAATTAATCTGGGCATGTGGCCAGGCGCGGCCTATATTCGTGTACCATTGTAGTAGTACATCTGCACCAGTCGATGGTCCGATGTGTGGCTTATCTATGAAAATATTTACATGCTGCTGGTTTTCTGTGGCCTGTAAACGTGGAGCGGCCTATAAGCATAAGCAGTGATTTGGTGTGAAAATACGGTACACATATTTCTGATGTATAACTAAAGCTACTATTTGATTTGAGTCAAATATTATGTGACACAAAAGTGACAGGAAGACAGAATATAAGAAGTCTACAACCTGTGGAAGAATGGTCAAAGTAGACCTCAGTTGATGCAGGCCGAGAGTGGTAATATAAATATTGTCAACAGCAATATCTCCTCCTACAGGTTCAATGATACGAAAGAGAGCCAATGTTAGGGAACTTTTCCCTGCTCCTGTTCGGCCAACGATTCCGATCTGGAAATAATAACAGCAAATACGTTAATCTTGAATATAAGACAGAAACAAAATGCAATCATGATCCTTTAATACAGCCCCTCTTCGATATAATGCTCATCAAAATAATGCGAAAAATTGATATTACACGATAGGAGTGTCTCCCAAAGCAAAAATTATAATGCAGTCATTGATATGATGTGCTAATTACAGGATAAGTTACTTTAACCTTGTTCCAGGCAAACGATCTAGTACCGATAGCAATGTTAATGAATTGCTGAATGATTACTAATACTAAGAAGACAATGTGGTAAAATTGAGAGGGCCTAACACGTCCATTCTTCATGGCTGGCAATAAGTAAAGGGCAATGAATTCTTTCGTAACCAATGCAGATTTGATAGCTAGGCTGCCTAATGAAAATGATGCTATTCACAAGTTTTGTTGTATCAACACAAAATGCATGTATGTATATATATATATATATATATATATATATATATATATATATATATATATATATACAGTGACTCCACTTAAGTGGATACCTGATAAGTGGATAAAATGGATAAGATTTTGAAGTCCGTTTTGAGCTCCATGTATTTCAATGGGACATAGGTTGTTTAAGTGGATTGCAAGTGGATAATTAGCCTAACTGGATAACATTTTTTAGTCCCGTGGCCGTTCATTCTGTGTAAATGGTGACGGATAAGTGGATAACCAGCCATCAACATGGCCAAACTCACTGCCAACTTGCCAACTGTTGCCGTGATTGGCTGAACCATTGCCCACAGCCTTGAAAGGGCGGAGCAAAACAAGTCGACGCGCCATTTTCAAAGCTTGCGCGTGATTGGCTGAAATGAACAGCTGCATAGAGTATATACATGGTTGGAGTTGCCGGGGAGGGTTGGAGGGGTTGAACCCCCTCCCAGCTAACTTTGCAACCCTCCCAAAAATCGCACGTCGGGTACATGCAGCCTCTGTCATTCATTGAATTTCAGTCCTCAGCCCTCCCTCCCCCAGCTCAAATTTCACAACTCCAACACAGAGTATAGAAAAGGCAGATAAGCAGCTGGTTGAGCGCCAATTGAGGTTGTCATTACCCGACAGTAGGGTATGGAGGACTTTGAACAGTACCGTCAATTGACGATGGGCTTCAAATGTGGCGTTCAATACGACTGGGGCAACTTCAAAGGCGGTCAGCAGCAATGAAGACCCAGTGGAAGAGGTGTCAAGTAGAACAACCTTTGGCGACCACTCTCTAAGCAATGGACGTCCTTTGATGATTTATGGAGGCTAATGGCAGTAAACGGAATCACTTGAAAGCCAGATTGCGGACTTCGGTCGTAAAACTGTCACTCAGTGATCAACTACAAATTATTTTGATCCGAAATAGGACTAAATAGCAATGTGTATACTGTATACAGTAGTACATGAATGTTTTTGTCATTTAAGTTTTAATAATGTTATTATACATAAGCCTGTAAGTGGATACGCCGCCTAACTGGATAATGTCGCGATGGTCCCAGGGCTATCCAGTTAAGCGAGTCGACTGTATATATATATATATTGATGAATATTTTGTAATGAAGTAATATTTGAATAATGTATATTTGAGAAAGTAGTAACTGTCAAAGCAGAAGAGTACAAAACATTTGGTGAATATTGTGCTATAAAATGAGCATTATATATATATATATATAATTTATATATATATATATATAATGTATCAATGCCATTGCGTTCCGAGGAACATTTCCTAATCTCCAACCGAACGAGAGCTAGCACATGATCATTTCATGTCTCCAGACAATTTTTTTTTATCATAAGTCCCTTGGAAATGAAGTACCGAGGGCATAAAAATGTGTATATATATGTGTGTATGTATGTATGTATGTGTGTGTGTGTGTATATATATATATATATATATATATATATATATGATTAATCCAACAGCAGATATAACAATTCAATACCTTTTCTCCTGGTGTGATTGTCACGTTAATGTTCTTGAGAACCAGTTCAAGTCCAGGCCGGTAACGAGTTGAGTAATTATGAAACACCACGCCCCCTGATTGCGGCCACTTAGGATCTGGTATTGTCTGATTAATATACCATTCTCCCTTTAAAAACATAGCCATAGTTATGATTATAAAATTCTTTGCATAAGTGGAATGGGTGACTTTGGTCCTACACAAAGACAATGAAATACATGTAGTAAAATATCGCCAACAAAAACTGATGGAACTTTGGGCCATTAAAGGCAAGAGCAAATATGAATATCATTACTTTATTTTGAGTTGGAATTGATTTGACCGCAGTGTTCTATTTTCAATTATATATCACTTATATTTGCAAAATAACGGCTTATTTGAGTTAAATTAAATATTTAAAATAAAATGGTAAAATTCATAAATGTTACTAAGCTAAACTCCAGGCAAATATTAATGAAGTCTGTTGCCAATAAAAAATGTGCTTCTGACATTTTTCAAATTGCAAACCACAAATATTGTCAAATTTTAGACTAACTTAGTAGTCATGGACAATTCACTCATTTGTTTGTTTGTGTGTGTGTGTGTGTGTGCACTTTGTCGCAATTGAAGTGGGACCATTTTAGAAATCAATATAATTGCAACAAATTTTATCCAAACTTTATAAAAATTTATCCTTATTAAATATATTAGATATCATCTATTCTACACGAAATTTGCAAATTTCAACAAAATCAGTCATATAGTTTGCAAGATGATTTTTTAAAATTTGAACCGAAAAAAGCAAGTTTCCACAATGGGAAAATCACCACTGCAATCGCATCATTACATTGTTTACAGTTTGCACTTGAACATTTGTGACCACCACTTGCACGAATGCAAGCATGTAGAGCAGAGACGTCATTTCACTGTTTTTCGGGGGGGGACACTTTCGATCTGACAAGTTTGCAAAAAAGGTGACGACCTTTTTTTTGCTTGTCATGCATTTTTGTGAGATTAGTTTATTCAGTTTACTCGACACCAAGCCCTCCTTTATGGGTTGATGACCTTTTTTTGCTTTTCAGTGTTTTACCAACCAAATTTACATTTAAAAACTAATTACCACAAACATTGGCGAAAAATTGTTTTCCTAAAAATCAGGGGGCAATGGCCCCCCTGCCACCCCCAAATGACGTCCCTGAATTGTAGAGGATCGAATCTTAATAACAATCTTGAGACAAAACAAGAATCACAGTGCAAGAATGTTTCTAGCAGAATTTCCTGATAGGCAGTGGTCACTTCGATTGCTCAATCTACTACTGCGGCAGATTGACGAAACAGGCTTTGTAAACAAGAGGCAAGGCGGTGGTAGACAACTTGCACAACAGAAAACATTGAAACTGCTGCATAGCTCATTCTTAGTCAAGAGAATGCACCTGAAACTCATCAAGCAGACCTCAGTGCACAGAATCAAAGTCATAAACGACATTATGACGTGATTGCAATGGTGATTTTCCCATTGTGGAAACTTGCATTCTTCGGTTCAAATTTTTAAAAAAATTAATAACTCGTAAACTGTATGACTGATTTTGTTGATATTGGTAACTCAACTACGGTAACTTTAATTGTGAAACATAGCTTCGCTTAATAATATGCATAGATCAAGAAATAGGAATTTACAAGATTTTAATTGACAACCTCTGGTGGAACATTAGTGTATTCCTCCACTCGCTCCACTGCAACCATATTTGTTTCCAAGTCTGTTGTCATTCTTACCAACCAGTTTAGTTGTACTGTAACCTTTGATACAAAAGAACCATTCAGATCATCTGTAACTTACTGTATAGAATCGTCTATAAGTTGGTCTTGCAGATAAGTCTACCCCTTTTAGGTCAGAAATTAAGAAATTGCTATGGCCCACGTATAAGTTGACAAGAAAAATTTAAGAGCTTACAGATTTCTTTGTATGTAATGTAATGTAATGTAACAAGATATTTGTATAGCGCCTCTTCTGAAAGATCACTCAGAAGCGCTTCCACAGCAAATTACTGTATATTAACAAAGAGATAAGTTTTAAGTCGTTTCAAAAAGAGGGCCATAGAATTAGGAGTTGCTAAGCCACGCATACTGGCGTCAAGAGCATTCCAAAGGATAGGGCCAACTGATTCAAAACCTCGCTTCAGGAACATGGAAGTTAGGTGGCAGGGCACACTGAGAAGACCATTGGTTGTGGACCAAGACATGGCCGACCAGGATAGTAAAAGGGGATGGAGTAGCTCTGAAAGGTAAGATGGAGTGGCACCATAAAAGAGAGAGTGCAACCACTCTCAACAGATACGAAACTCAACTCGAGCAGGATAAGGCAGCCAGTGTAAAATAGACGTCATATAATCACTAATGTGATCACGTCTTGTGACACCAGCAATCACCCTGGCTGCTGAACGAAGAACCATCTGGAGTTTATCAAGTCGCACCGATGGAAGACCAGCAAAAAGTGAACCACAGTAGTCAAGCCTTGAGCAAATAAATGCATGAATCAAAGTAGAAGCAGATGGCATGTCTAGTGTACGTCGAATCACTCTAAGCTGGCGGAGATGATAAAAGCAACTTTGAATTCATAATTATGTCCAATTTTTCTAGGCCCAAAGCTGGAATTTGTCTGTTAATCCAGCATGCATGTTTAGCTCTCATATTATCACCCACTGTGATTTTCAGCTTAATTTGATAAATTGTCTCATTATAAATATCTGCCAAATCATTTTTAAATGTTAGTTTATATTGTTCTAATTTACTAATAAAGTGAAAACGTACTTTTGATGTGTCAATCCATGTTTAAGCAGTCAAAAGTAAACGAATATTCAATTAATAAATTGTATCTAATCAATGTTGAATAAGTTTGTAAAATTTACTGTGGACCAAAGTGTCATATTGAAATCCTTCAAAGTCAGATACATCATCATCAGAATTTTTAAATAAAATGTGGAACTGATCTTCCGTGACGTCATTGGCATGCATATCCTCTTCACTATTGCCGTCAGCTGAATCATCCGATGCCAAATTGTCATCTTTATTGACAGCACATCTTTTGATCCATTCATTGAGTTGCTGATGGCACACTTGAGAAATGATTTCTTTATCAATTCTAATGGAATTATGCCCCAAGCATCCTTCACACGTTTAGCTACCAATTCTACATCTGGTTTCATCAGATTCCCCTTTTGTTAATTTTGCTTGGCCAAAGCACAAACTGTTGCCACACATTCCACATGTGGTCTTTGAATGGTTTGTTCATTCAGACATTTAATGACTGAAGCTTCGATGTTAATGCACCTGAATAACAGCTGATGCTGTGGCCATTTCTTAGCTTCATTCTTGACTTCCTCTGATGTGTGTGCATGGACATATCCAATACCAACAATTATGGGTGATTAAAATTTGCTTGTTTTATTAATTGGAAAATTTTTTAATCCATTAATTTCAATTAAAATAATTACATATAGCTTTTAGCTGATCTCCTTGCATTGCAATTCTGCATATTGTCTACTTTGCTGTCTGCAGTTAGCTTTTAAACAAAACAAAAGTGCTTGCTCATCTCTTCTCTTAAATGCTTAACTGCAGCATTGCATTCATTATTCGCCATTGTTGTCTGAACGTAATAGAAACATAGTAAGTGAAGTAGATATTCAAGTAAATAAGCTACAAAAATATTGAAATTTAATCGAAAATTTAATCAATTAAAGAACATTTAATCGATTAAAAATTGTAACGATTAATTGATTAATTAATCGTTAATATCTGCAGCCCTAGAAAAATTATTATAAATTCTTGAAACTTAGCATCTAAAAACTATGCGAATAATATTTTATGAAAGGCTGCAATGTCTGATGGCACACTTGAGGAATGATTTCTTTATCAATTCTAATGGAATTATGCCCCAAGCATCCTTCACACGTTTAGCTACCAATTCTAGTTTTGGTGGGCGCCGTCATGGCCGGCCCGCGCACATCTGTGTGCGCTTCGGATTTCGTCGCCGTTTTGGTTTTATCCGATGTTCTACGAGCGGACTTTTGCATTGACTCGTTGGTTTTTCGAGGGTCTTCTGCAGTTCTTCGCTTTTTAACGTCGTTCTGAACGTTTAGAATCGGTCGTCGTTCATATAAAGCTCGCCAAGGTCAGCCGCTAATGGCTGCCGCGTGGTACAGCGCGACCGTGAAGGGATGTTTTTCGGACTTCGTTGAGTCAATCTTCGTCGGATTCGCTGATATCGGCGACGAAACATTTCTCTCAGAAGACCGCTCTTGGATTTCGCCGCCGGGAATACTTCTGACTGGCTGGGGCGTCCGTCTTCGGTCCGCCCATCGCCCGTCGGTCTCCTTGCGGGAAATTCTTCTACCAATCTCGCTGACCAACAACATCTTCCGTTCTGCGCTGACAACATCGTGGTGGTTGCAGTTCTCCAGTGAAAGACCGCTTCTTACGACTGCACCGGACTTCTCGTCGCCAGTTTTGATTTTCTTCATCCGAGCGGACTTCAACTTCAGCATTGCCATCTTCTGTCCACCATTGACATGTCAGCGTTGTCAAAGCGCTTTTGACTTTGGTACTTAACCATGTTACAGCGCTATAAAAATTGTCTTAGTAATAACAATAATAATAATGTCACCTGCAGTGCATACGAAATTGATAAACCCACAAGACCTCCGGTGATCACACCTCGGCCTAAGACAGCAAAAAGTGCAGCCGCCATCACGATAAATGCTCCAAGCAATTCAAGTCGGAATCCAAGCCACCTGGAGTTTGATAAGTCATATCATGAAAATCATAAAGTCACTATTAAAGAGAAAACAGATGTGAAAATGCATACAATTCATTTATGCCCCACGGAATTAAGGTTAAAAACATCAGGGAAAAAACTAATGATGTAGAGAAAAATACAGGAACAGGAATAAAGAGAGTGAGGAACTGCAAATTTGATGCAAAAATTTTAATTTCAAACCTACAGCAAAGTCACTTATGCATACAAAGATGTTTGTAAGATTAAGAAAGAAGAACAAATATTAGGACAGGAATACTGCTTGCAAAACAAGAAGCAACAAATTTTAATTATCAAGAAAAATGACAGCACTTTTGTCCTCTACCTGGGTATGACCTATGACCTACCTGGATAAGTCTAGTTTATGAAAAGGCTCCAAAAAAATTAAGAAACTATTAAGCATTTTAAAATTAATATTCATGAAAGTTTAAGCTTTTGCTATAAACCTCACTTCAGACTCTATGAGAAGATCACTCTGAAACGGAAAATTTCAGCACTAACCTATTTGAAGCAAAGGCTGCATACACAAATCCAAGATTATAATCAACTTTTGCTTCCGATGCCTGAACAAAACGTTGCTCAACTCCATAGGCACGAATGGTGCTTGCGCCAGTCACAGTTTCACTAAAATGCACATATATCGGGGATCGTGTGCGGGAAGAAATTCTCTTCAGTTGTCTCGATGTTGGAATATAATATCTCTGAAAAAATTATCCATTTTGTCACTAGATGCAGATCATTTATGTAATCTTTAAAAATCCTCAAAACATTATAACTTACTTAGACTTAGTTCCTCCTGTCCCCACTCACACATTGGGTAACAACAAAACATCATGAAGCATGGACAATCATCATGATATCTTAAAGTTAATATAAACAGAATAAATAATTTAACATCATATAATTATATATTGCATTACGTGATCAATAAATTTTTAAAAAGTAAATTGTATTAATTCAAATGAAAGCAAACCTATCCTAGAACATTGATCTAAACAAAACAGCCAAAGGTTACACAAAGACAGTGCAATGTCATATTGAAAATTGAATCCACACACAAACGTCCTGCAGATGAGACTAAAGTTTAAGGTATTTTGAAGGTACGCTATGATGTTTAAATTGACTTCTCAATACTGTATCTTATATATCACTTGTCATTTTATGAAAAATAAGTTAGAAGTCTTATATATATACATATATATATATATATATACATACACACACATACATACCTGTATAAAATAATAAAGAATAAACACAGGCACGACAACGACGAGAAAAATTGGTGTTGAATAGCAGAGAATAATCATAGTAGACACGACACCAAAAAATGTCACCAGCCAGCTCTGTATTGTCTCAGGAAGCAAGGTGTCAATTACTTCTATGTCACGTGAAAATCGGTTTATGATGCGACCGATAGGAGTGGTGTCAAAGAAAGACAATGGCAATCGAAGAATGCACTGAAGCATATTGTTGTGCAAATTACGTGAAGCACGAATACTGCTGTATGCAGTAAGAAAGGCATACATGAGCACAAAACAGGCTGAAAAACAGAAATACATACTGAAACACTAACAATAAGTTTGAGCACTGGGGCAGAGATTCTAGTCTATTCTTTGAATTATTAACAAAGTTCATTCTAACAGTCAAACAGCTTAAATTCAAGTAAAACCAAACAAATTCATAAAAATGAAGATGTTGCTTTATATCACTGTATCCTAGATTCTAGAGACTTTTAGAGAGTGAAGTGTTAGTTCCTTCACATGTTATTAGCCTTGAGGACAGTGGCCAGTACTTGTCATCAAACCCTCAATTAGGTAAACACAGTCAGAAATATTCGTCTATGGGAGTGTCGGGCAACTGGTGTGCTGCAGCACCCTGGAGTGCCCCAAGAAATTTCAAGCGTGCCACGAAAATTTTGGAATTTTAAGCACTTTTACAAGGAGAAACTGATAAATGATAAAATATATGAATTTCTTCATCTACAGAATGTATAGATTCTATACAAACTATAGTCTAGACCAGTGCTTCCCAACCTATGTGCCGCGGCTGCGATCAAAGTGTGCCGTGACAAAATGTCAGAAAATAGTAAAATAAAAATTGCATAACATTAAAGTAAAGTATAAATTAAAATAGGATACTCCTGTAATGAAATAAAACATGAGATCACATGGAAATATTAATTTTTATACAAAATCACCTCATTTCATCTGCTTGGCTACGACACTCCACTAGGATTTCAATAAATGGGCGGCTCAGGTTTTCTAATGCAACAACGGCACAGTGCAGTTTATATCCGGTGTGCCGCTTACTGTGTTTGATTTCTGGCTAGTGTGCCTTGGCAAGATAAAGGTGGGAACACTGGTCTAGACTCTAGAGCAGGGGTATTCAACTGGCAGCCCGTGAATTTTGTGTATCAATGCTGCAGTCCCATTAAAAGGGTTACTACCTTCAAATCATCACAGAGGTGCCAGCTGTACTTAGTGTACTAGTTATACTCCATGGAATTCAGTAGCTGCTTCAAGTTATCATACGTCTCTTTCATATGGATAGCATGCACTACTATAATAGATGGAAGACGATTTCCATTGTCTTGAAGCACAGTTTCAAAGATTCTAAACTGTCTCTATTCTTGTGGGTCATAAGTGATTTCCAAGACATTCATGATGGCCCTCAATATCAAGATAATATACCAGATTACCTTCCTTTCTGAAAAAGGCTCCAACTGCTGGTGGCACTTTGAATATCCCATGAAGTGCCACAAGCGTAAAATGCCACACATAAGGCTGGCTGCCAAACTGAAGGCCTGTGGAACAAGGGGGAATATTCTCAGATGGATTCAAAATTGGTTGAAGGGAAGAAGACAGAAGGTTGGCATTAGGGGAGGCCATTCGGAATGGGCAAGAGTTATTAGTGGAGTGCCTCAGGGCTCAGTGCTGGGGCCATTGCTTTTCATAATATATATAAATGATATCGATGAAGGATTAATTATTATCCAAAATTTCAAAGTTTGCCGATGATACAAAGATATGTAGAAATATAGACTCGGAGGATGATGCTAAAATTTTACAGGAGGATCTAAGGAAATTGTTTCAGTGGTCTGTGGACTGGCAGATGCTTTTCAATATTGATAAATGTTCTATAATGCATGTTGGGAAATCTAATAATGGTAATGAATATTCTTTAGGGGGTAAGGTTCTAACCACAACAGAAAAAGAAAGAGACTTGGGGGTAATCATCCATAGAAGTATGAATTCATCTCACCAATGCATGGAGGCAGCAAAAAAGGGTAACCAAATGTTGGGAATGATGAAAAGGACAATAGTGAGTCGAGACAAAGATATAATCATAAAACTTTTTAAGTCATTGGTAAGGCCTCATCTAGAATACTGTGTTCAGGCATGGAATCCATTCTTGAAAAAAGATATAGAGCTTTTAGAAAAAGTGCAAAGACGAGCAACGAAGATGGTCAATGGGTGCCATAATTTAAGTTATGAAAAAAGACTTCAAATATTGTGGACTGACAACATTAGAAAGGAGAAGAGAGAGAGGGGATTTGATAGAAACATACAAAATAATGACTGGGAAAGTAGATGTGCCACACGATCAATTCTTTACATTGGCACACTATAGCAGCACAAGAGGCCACAAGTGCAAATTGCTTAAGCAGAGGGTTGGTCCAAGAAAGAAAAAATTTTTTGGTGCAAGGGTTGTGGACAAATGGAACAGTTTGGACGAGGTGGGGTGACTGTTGAAACAGTAAATGGATTCAAAGGCTATCTAGATAAACTAGGTTATTGAATGCAGATGGTTACATCAGTGGTTTTCACACAGGCTTACTTAGCCTCCTAAACCACTTAAAATCACATTATTATTATTATTATTAAGTCTGAAATATTTTAAATGTTCAACCTTTGTGACTGGCCTTTTACTACTGATGTAAATTTACTTCAGCAGCCTCCTGGCATTAACACTGTATTGCATCACAAAAATGATGCAATAAATTCTGGATGATGTGGGTATGGTGGCATTATGCAATGTGATGCAATATTACATCATTTAAGGCTTATTTAACATCTTGCTACAGCCCTACTGGATAAATTACCAGGTGATATATATAGAAAATGAGCTATATGAAATACCTTCAAAACAAGAGCCCAAAAATTTTTCATGGTCATATTCGTGTTCAGGACACCAAAATACTACAGATTATGTCCTTTTTAAGTCAGCAACATTTTCACTGTTAACCAGTGTTATCAATCATGGCTAAGTGCTAACTTTGCAAATCTAAAGAAACCAAAAATGATGACAGAAACAGCAGCAACCAATCACAGAGCAAGATAATCAGTTTTCTTATTTACAATACAATTTCAAAGAGAACAGTTCCATTTAATCTACTCATCAGAAGTCCAAGGTCAAGGCAGTCTGTGTAACAAAACCAACTCACATTGTAGCAAGCCAAAGCCACCATAGACGCCGAGATATAAGTCCATTTTGTTCTTATAATGTGTTGAATTAACCAGAGACATGTTCTGCAGATCCTTATCTTCAGTCCATTCACTCAACCAAATGTTGGAAAACATAGAGGAGGCTTCAAATAGCAAATAGGAAGCAAGGAGTAGAAACGACATGATAAAGCCCAGAGCTCGGGCGTATGATAAAAACACAGACCACTTAACCTGGACATCAACAAATAGCAAAAAACATAGAATCTTTCATACATTATTTTCATAACATGTCAGACAATTCACCCCCTTGTCCCTCTCAGTTGTTAAAAACAGAATTATTCACATTCTTAAAATTATAACCCAGACCTTGAATCTAACTAACTTGGCTCCATTCCTCAAAGGGTTGCATAGCCTGAGGGTGATTTTGCCCAATACTGCAAAATTAGTCAGATATGGCATCATGGCATGTCTACATATTACATATTTTTTCAGTTACCTTTCTATCTATTCACATTGTTATAACAATCACATTTAATAACTGTTGCTATTATAATATTGAAATTTACAAAATCTTATCATACATTGTCTACAATCTGAACCACCCTAGAATACTTAAATTATTTGGCCCAGACAAAACTTGCCTGTCCTTCTTCAACTCCTTCCTCCTCTATCAGTCGGTCTGGCTGTTTCTTTTCCCCCTCCCTGTCCTTTTCTTCCTTTTCTATAACCTCTGTTGTTGAACCAGCATTAGATTTTCTAGGCAACTGCGGACGTACACAGCTGTTTTAATTGAAAATACAAAGCAAATTTAAGCAATAACAATTGTCAAACTATACAACATTGAATGTAGCAGCAATTTTACCAAATACAACTGTTATTGTTATCATTACTTCAATTTTTACAGTACCTTGATATCAATGCACTGGTCCCTCTCTCTACCCAGCCATTCTTCTTGACTACCAGGTAATTGCATGCACTTTATGTGTGCCATTGTGTTTCTGTCTGATATTTTTAATAAACCATTTCAGTCTGCAGCTACTGTACATCATTCCTATTGAATGAACTAACATGTTAGGAAACATAAATGCCTGACACATCATGCAAACTACTGCTCTCTGCCCTAGCTTCACAGTTACATGAAAGCTTGAGATACAAATATATCTCTATATCAGAAATTCTTAGGCTCAAACACAGTTCAATAGGTTAGCTCATTGCAAATCTGATGCTTTTTCTGAGATTTCAAGAAACCGAAAATCATGCCATTCTATTTTGCAAATAATCCTAATTGGACTAAATTTTTAAATTCTTTCTTTGATAAACTTGTGTCCAAGTAACAATGCACCTCCTACCAATCTTCTATTGTGCCATTACATTATGTTGCGAAATACAAAAATCATCAGCAAATTATGTTTGTCTAAAATACATATATGCATATTGTGCTGCACTGTATATGGGCATTGACTTAAACAAAGGCAATTAGGCCTATTTGAAATTGGCAAGAGAGCTTTTTCTATTTCTGGGCCAAAAATCTGGAACTCTCTCCCTCTGGTTGTCATATCTTCCAATAAACTGAGCATTTTCAGATCTAGGCTTAAAACACATCTCTTCCTGATTAGCATTTCCTCCATAGTCTGTCTTGCTGTTTGCCTCTGACTGATCTCTGGAATGACCTGGTCTTTTGCGGATGGATTTGAAGTACCATCGATTGATACCCTTGAGTATTAGAAATGGTGCTATAGAAGTGCATAATAATTATTAATTTGAAGAAGTTTGACAGTCACAAAATAGAGAGTTAAGAAAATATACTTATTATTTAATAATAACCTGACAATGCAAAATTTCAACAAATTATGTCAAAGCGCTTTTGTCGTAGGCCTTAGCCTTGTTTACTGCACTGGAGAAATTGTCTAGAAATAATAATAATAATAATGCAACAATTCTTAATCTTTATCTGTGAGTTTATGTTCCACTCCAAACCAGTGAGAGCAATGTTCAAGTTGAGTCACTGACATGAAATATTACAATAAAGCATAGAGCAGAAATTGATAACATTTTGGTAGCATTCTGTCAAAGTATGAGTTTTAAATAATTCAGTGTACCAGCAACCTATCAGTAGCAGCCTGAGTGTGTCATAGTTAAAACAGTAGTAGGCCTAAGGCTCAACTGTTTTAGGAGGAGGCTTCACATTTCAACAAATAATTTCTAAAAGTAACTGTTAATCTGTCTCAAAGCTACTCCTTTGATATAAACACATTATCAGCCTGCAGTGTTGGGTAAAATCATGCAAAAAATGATTTTAAAATCAAAATCAAAATCATAAATTTTTAGATTTCAAAAATGATTTAAAATCACAAAATCATTACATCGACGCTCACTTGTAATCAGTTAACGACTCACTCCATTCTCTAGGAATAATAACAACAACAAAGAAGTTGTTTTATTAAAAACGCACAATGCCACCTTATACACAGTAAGTGCAAATCCTTATCAGACAGTTTGATGGGAATGGAATAAGCACAGCCAGTCAGTAATGCAGCACTAAGGCTGCTTCTTTATAGTGGCATGCAGCGGTCCTTAGTGGACATCATTTAATACCAAATTCTGAAGTTCAATAGTTGCCATGATTCAGTTTGATCAATGTCAGCTTTTCAAACATCACATCAGATAGCCTGTTCCTTCTTGGCGTCTCAATTAATGCTGCTATGCTAAACAGGCGCTCAACAGCTGCTGAAGATGGAATAGCAGTGTTGAATCTGATGAACAGCTTTCTGATGATGTGGCAATTATCGAGGTGCTGCATACTGGTGTTTGTGTCTGACAAGTATGACAGTATGAAGTATGACTGAATTAGATAATTACCTAGAGGAAATGGTCCAGGATGACATGACAAAAAATAATGTTACTAAGTAGTGCTGACAAAAGCCACATAACCGGGGTTGTTTTCATTAAGTATGACAGAAAATGATTTTGAAAATGGTTTTGAAGCATACAAAATCATAAAATCACATAAAATATGATTTAAAATCAAAATCACGTATTTTCATGTGATTTGAAATCAAAATCAAAAATCGTGTCACATGATTTGAAATCGTGATTTTAAATCATTTGATTTTAAATCTTCCCCAACACTGTCAGCCTGGAGGTAAGAGTTCTATGTCTACTGATTATTATCACTGAGTTCACTATACCTAGCGTTGGCAATTAACAGCATGTTTGCCAGACGTGGAAACCATAGCAATTTTCAGTAGCACACAAAAGACCCAAAAAAGTAATTCCTGTGACAGAAAAGGAGCTACATCAGTCATTGTATTGATACTGTGAGGACCCATGAATAAGAGAATGCTCTCAAATCTAACCTTCTCCCTAAATGGCTTATGCTTAATGTGTTCAGTTTAACTATGACACATTCAGGCCTAAGCTGATATGTTGTTGGCACACTGAATGAGTTAGAACTCAAACCAGAACTCACATATATGAAAGAGGCCTCCACTAGTATCCAAACTTAGCCATTTTCCAATCTTACAAGGTTCAATTTAGAATTACACTGCTCTATGTGCCAGTAGTTGTGGGCCTTGTGGCTCTAACAAATCATGGAGCAAGTACATATTATGTGTCAGACATACCAGCATATATAAGAAAAAACAAAAGTTCTATAAGCAGCTCACATACTGGCCAAAGCACTGTGCTTGTATTTTATTCAACCAAACTTTTAAAATTTCAATAAACAGGATCAACATTTTCTGCAATTTCATATTTTGCATTCAATTTTCAGTGTTTATTAAACTTTTAAAACCAGATCGACTCCAAGCTGTTCAAAGTTATATACATGTAAGCTTTTCAAATAAATTTTCTCAAACTGATTCAAATGACTCATAATTGTTTAACTCAGCTGACGACGCTTATAAGAAGTGTTATTTTTAGTTCAATGATAATATTGCAATTGCTCACATGCTTCCAAACTCCATGTCTGAATTCCTGTCCTGGTGTTCAGTGTCAATCAATGAGTCTATACGTTCCAGAATTTCAGACTTCACTTTCTCCACTGGATTTTAAAAAATACATAAAAAATAATTCATAGAGAAAAGCATGTAATAGTATATGTACCAAATCTAGCATGAATTTATTTTGACAGTTAATCAAGTATTCATTTAATGTAACATGTATATAAACACCAAGAATCTAGTAAAACTTGCACAGTGGGGCCATTATTAATTTACTGCCGCAATAATATTTCAAAACGCAACTGAAAATTCCTCTTGAATTTAAAAAGGTAAAGTTAGTCCTGATTGGGGGTGCCACCTGTGGCTAACTTTGCTCCTGTTCGAGGTCTGGAAAAGTTCCTCGAAAAGCTACAGTGTTGAATTGCTACAAAGCGACTGACAATCGTTGAAAGAGGAAAGCTTCCTTCCCTCTTGTCTCCGGACTGATGAAACAAAGGGCCTCTTGATTCATGGGCCCAATGTTCAAATGCAATAGCCAGAAATGTGTAGCTGGGAGTTAGACTTTGATATTTTGCTGTTTTTCTCATAGCAGCAGCTTCAGTGGTGGTTCCTGCTGCAAGAGAAGTGGATGGTAAATAGATAGCGGCGACTGTGTCAGCCATGGTTGCATCCCATACCAGGCTCCATCTGGCTTGCCAATGGATCAGGGTCATTACTGTCTGGTCTTCCATCGAATCTGCTGAGACCAGGCGGTTCCTTGATGGAAGGGACCCCAGCTCTAACCAAAGCCCACTGCACCAGGTCGTTCAGCGTGGCATGGCGAGCGATATGACCTGGGCCCAGGGCAGCTCATGCAAGCCTTCTTCCAGCACATGGGCACCACAAAGGCAGAGATGCTTTACTCATATCTTGGTGCCCAGGTGATGGTAGATGATGACTCGGATGGTTTCGTTGTCCATGCACAAGCTGCATGCAGTGATGGGCAGTGTATGAGCAGTCGCTGGAGTGGAAAGCCGAGACAGCCTTGACTCAGGCTAGATGATATAGTCCCAATTAGGCTTAAGACAAGGTGTTATGTCCTTTTGGGTGAGCAGGCGGTTCCAGATGGACTGTTTGTTGAATTGGCCAGATGCTGGGCCTGGTAGCTGGCTCATGGAACGCCAATGGCCCATAACTAGTGTCTCATGAGGTTCGATGGTTAAGTGTGCCTTCTCAAGCATGGAGGACTGGAGGGGGCAGGTGCCTGCAGCTCAAGCCAAAAAGGTAGAAGGTGCAAACATGGATACTCAACAGATTCCCCAGACCCCACCCCTGATTAGGAGCACCACTTGAAGCCACTGACTATAAGAGAATTTAATATTTAAGATGTTGCTAAGGCCTTCACACATGACGGCGTCAACGTGTTCCAGCAGCAGGTGCATCTAGCAAAATGGCATCCACTTGGCTGGTCTGCAAGAACCGGTCCATAGCTGTTTTGGTTTCTGCTATGGAACCATTGCAAATGATCTCACATTTCTCATAATTAAGGGACAATCCAAGATTTCTGCATCCATTTTCTACTGCTGCTATGTTAGTTGTGACACTGATAGCTGGGTCTCTCTGAGTCAGATTGTCAAGGTAGCCTATAGAGTAAGTGCTGAAGAAAAGCTTTTCAATATGGGGTGGAGAAGGAGACAAAATAGAAGTGGGCCCTAGGGCTCACCCTGTTGCAGACCTAGCTGAGAAAGCAACGGGATATTGCCAAATTGGAGAGTACTGGGTTTGCAATAAGAAAGGCCGCAGTAAACCGACAGTTCGGGTAGGATATTGTTTAATTTGGCCAGCATACAGTCTCTGCACATATTATTAAAAGCATTTGTGAGATCAAGCTTCATGAGAATATGATCCTCAGGCAAGTTCAGGAAAGCGTCTGGCCAAATATACTGTACTGCAGCCTCACATCCTCCAGGGCATCCCATGCCCACTTGAAGGGGCACAAGATGTTCCGACACCCCAGGCACGGGCAAAATTGGAGGCATATTTTGAGGCAAGCAGACACCAGAAATAAGCAATAGTGATTGGGTGTAAGCAGCAATGTCAGCAAGAACTCAACCAGGACCAAGACCAAGGACTCAACACTCAAGGCCAGGTCCAGGATCAAAGACTCAATTCTCAAGGTCAGGAGCAGGACCAAGAACTTGACTACACTAGTTAAATTTTTATTTAAAACTAAACTTTACAGGCCATATTATTAGTACATAGTATAAAGTAAAATTGGAATGCAGCAAATTCTTGCACTCTAATTTTGAAAGAGCAATTATAAGTTTTGATTTTTACCTCCCCTGGCCGGTTGACTTGGGAATCTGGGGCAAAATATAGCAGTTACCACCAATTAGTGACATTAGAAGGGCCACAATAATTTTGCTGATAATATTAATAAGCAGTTGTCTTATGGCGGTTTAACTGTTTTAGCAATATGCTTAGGCTGTGGGACCCCATGCCTCTGGATGGATGAAGGGAATGTCTTATTGCAGGCCTGGTCACTGCTGTTTGGCCCTTCTACTCTTGTTGGCATGTTGACAGCTGTTGGCGAGTTCTGGTGGGTAGTTGTGGATTGGTGGGGCCACAACAGAGATGAGGGATCTGCTGCACATAGGGGTTGGCCTGACTTTGAGCAGGGGTTGAAGTGGGGTCCGTGCAGGTGGACCCTCCCATTTTTAAGGTGAAGGTGCCTGACAGTATTGCAGATGCTACAAAGCTCAATACCTTTCTGAGACAGTTGGGGCAGGTCTGTGCCCACTGGAATGTGAAAATAAACAAGTGCATTATTAATTGACTGAACAAGTGCATTATTGCATTATTTTTTGCTGGTGGCGGCTACTAAGCTCTATGATGGTGGGGGTGTGGAGGAATTCAAAATGGCAAAAGCAAACAACCGGGAAAACAAACCAAACATACCTACAAGGCAGCCAGAACAACACTAAAATCCAATGGAACCAGAAGAAAAGTCCGCCCAAAATGATAAAACCAAACGCTCTACACCATAACAAAAAATCTTGCTGAGAGTGAGAGAGGAAGACCTAGGCCCAACACAGCTCTGCTCCGCCATATCTAACTGATATGTTCTGCTCGACGGCTAAGTTGCCTGGTCGGTCGCATCTGCGCTCCGCCTTGACCAGCACACTCGCAGTGCCTCGAACTCGGACAGGCTATGGTGACCGCAACCTGGCCGTTGGTGGCCCGGTTGTTTGGAACAGTCTGACAGCAACACTGCGTCCCTCTGACTCAACCATGACGCTGTTATCTTTTAGGAAACAACTGAAGACATTCTTGTTTGATTGATCCGGTTCGCAATGACATGAGCGCATTTGCTGCTTTTATATTATTTGCGCTATAGAAATGTTATAATAATAATAATAATAATAATAATAATATATACATACACACATATATATTATTATTATAATTATACATGACAATTTCTTAAGCGCCATAAGCATAGCTAACAGAGACCAAAGTCAAAAGCGCTTTACAAGAATGAGGTATTAAACAAGTACGTTTTCAGGTACTGTACTGCTAGAATACTTCACAAATTTTGCAAAGATCTAATGGAACTTCACATAAAAGTCACAAACAGTCCAAAAATTATATACATGGTCTGCTTTTATCTAAACAATAATTTTATTCTTTTTATTCCTGAAACCAAATTTGGTAAAGGATCACAGAGAAGTCATACAATTCTCATGTTCATTAAATTAAAAAATCTAATTTAATTCACTAAAATTCTGCTAAGACTCCAATCACAGAAACAATAACTATTAAAAAACAGATCTTATCTTCTTTTGATGCTTTAGTTCTAAGAAATAATGGCAAAGTTTCAAACCTTCAGGATCTTTATCATCATCTTGTGAAATAAGATAAGTCTTTAGAAACTGAGCAAAAGGACCATCATGTGACATCAGCATTTCATAAGAACCAATCTCCGAAACACTTCCATTGAGCAGAACAATTATATTGTCAACTTTTGGCAAATATTGGAGACCATGAGTTACCAAAATCCGTGTCTGAAATGTAGATTCAAATACTTCTTAAGGAAAATACTAGATTTACATAACATAAATAAATGTACATAATATCGGTCAACTTGTATAGCACTAAAGGTGTAAGGCAATCAAGTGAGAATTGCTTCTTGTCCCTCAGTCAATCATACACCCTATAGCTCACCACAAAAAATAGAAGCTGGTGATGGGAGATTATGATAGTCCCATTTTGTGTGACCTTTAATGACGAAAGACTGAACATTTTGGAAAATGTTTTAAACCAAAATCAAAATTCAAACAACTGTAAAGGGATTCGTGAAATTGGATAGAAAATGTTTAGGATTTTCAAGCAAATATGAGAATGAAAAAATGAACTGCTGGAGCGCTAAGAAAGAATGGAAGTCAGTTCAGATGTTATATGGATCACTTGCAGTTCATCCTAACTGCCTGTTAAGAATATAAATAAATTCAATGGCTTAGAGAACAATCAATCAATCAAAATTATTTTTTAGTATCAGAGGGAAAATTCAAATAATGGAAAACTATCAGATTTGTACATAAAACATAATTTATATGATTAATACTTGAAATAAAAGCAAGATGCAAATACAGTAATTTAAAGCAAAAACTAAGATACATTACATATTGCTAACAAAGAATTACCGGTATGATACCAAAAGACACAGAAGATGAGAAAAATCTCTGTACAAAGGCCACTTTCCTAATGAATTGTTCGTAATAAGATAATTGCAATGTTTAAACAAAGGAACTATTTTGAATGTCAACTGATAAATTAGAACAAAAATGCTAAATAAAAAGGTAATTGACACATATGACGATATCATTGAATCAGAAATAGTTGTTTCAAATTTAGATAAGGATCTAATTTGCATAGTAATAATATATCACTTGGTAATGCATTCCAAATTTTAGGACTAGAAAATCTAACACATTTATTGCATAATGACGTATTTCTCATGTTAATGAAAAAGTTGTCTACTGTGCTGGGGGTATGACGAGGATGGATATTAGAACAGAGGCAAGAGTATGTCTGAAAGTAGGCTGGTAGAAGCATATTTTTATTTTTATCATGAAAATGGCTGTTTGCACAATCTGGGTATCATGTACTTTCAAAAGATGTAGAATTTGAAAAGGTGATCAGTATGTGCAAGGAAGGGGAGTTGGGGTATAAATTTAATTCTAATCACCTTTTTTAATCAGGAAGATCTTGTTAATATTTGTGATTATTAAGTATTACAAGTCTAAAATAAATTCCTAGTCACATACAATCAGCCCATTTTTGGGCAAAGTTTCTAAGAAATATTATTAAGATCAAAGATCTAGTAACAACTGGGATCCAGCCACTTGCCATTGGCAAGCTTAACGCAGGGCAATCTACAAGAAAAGAAGAGACAAACTGTTGCAGTTCTAATAGACTGACAAGAAGTGCATAATGCAAATCTTACATCTACCCTGTGTTCAAGAATTCATTGAGTCCAGTTTTAAAATTCAGTAAAATTCAGAGCTTTTACATTGTATTCAAAATTCAGCAATACAGTAACTTTGGATGAGCCACTTTTAGAATGAAACATGTGCCAGTAATCAAAACAACTAGTTTTACAACACTGTGACATCACTGTCAAATATTTAATGCTATTGTTTACCTTTTATTATCAACTAAATGGTGTAATAAAGTTGTAAATTTATTTTCTGCTGTATCATAAAGCCTAAATAGTGACATTGCACTTGTTTGATTATAAAGTTAATTATTTGACTTTGTTTGAGTTTTCAAGTCATTTTCTAAAGACATTTTAAAATTCCTTTACACTGTGTAGGATTAGCCGCTTCGTCACCAGAGACCAAAATAATCATGACGCCACATGCAAATAGCATGAACTTTTATACTTTAATCTTTTTATTTCATTTACTGGCCTGAAAGTTTGTAGATATTATGAAACTAATAAACGTTATTAACAAACATTAAAAGCAATAAAAGCATTAAATACACGTAATAACTTCCAATTTTCGGTAGAATTTCTAAAATCATTGGGAAGCATTTATATGAATGCTTATTGGACATTTTTAAACTTTATCAAAATAAAGTAATGCATTTCTAGTGTTGGTTTATGAATTATTCCCATCAACATCATCAAACTTATAAATTTCTTCATTTCACTTTTGTCTGTATCAATCAACCCATGCATGAACTCGGGAAGTTGGCGCTAGATGAGTTCTCTGAATAAACAACGTTGCATACAAGTTTGTCTGATAAACAAGATGCCTAACCAAGTCCTGTGAGACAAACATGTAATATAATTGTGTTGCATTGATGTTATTTGCATCAACTTTGAACCCACTCTGCAAAGAAAGGGGACAGTTCACCATTGGCTGCCATCCATTACAAGTGCTGGGGATAGAGTTTTCGTCCCCCCCCCCATTTCAAACAAAATTACGCCTAAAATTGTCACAAAAGTTATCCACAGGCCGACCTTCTTTATTGTTCATGCCAAGGATCAATAATTCCCTACGTCGGCGATTTTCAATAGGAAAATGCCGGAAAATTTCGCGCTATTTGAGCAATTTTCCCCGACGCTGGAGAATTGTTAAATTTTTATAACAAAATTCAGTTTCTTTTTCAAATTCATAAAATTCACTGTTTTTTCAATATTTGAAATATTCATGAAATTTGAATTCCTGGACACTGCTACTGCATCTACCTCCATCTCTTGAAACCCTCAAAATTAAAGACATCATTGTCATCATAAATATTTATTTCCAGTACAGAAATTGTACCTTATTGCTGAGAAGTCCAGAGCTGCTGAAAACTTGTTCAAATAGGTGTCTTCCCACAAGTGAATCAACGGCACTTAGAGGATCATCGAATAAATAGATATCTCGATCTTGATACACAGCTCGTGCAAGACTGATCCTCTGCTTCTGTCCTCCACTTAAATTAATACCCTTGAAGGTAAAACAAAGTATCACTGTATTTTTCTCTATATAAAGCAACAATGCACAGTTTCTATGGTCTAGTACTCTATAATCTATGCTTATCTTGTGCATGGTCATGCCATACATGCAAGTGAACACCATACTGTCCAAATAACAATATGGCAACTGCCTTTAACATTCCGAAAGGATTAAAATCACTGTTGGGCCTAGCTTTGTTCTTCTCTATGGTATATATTCTGGCAGAACAGTCTTGAATTCCCCATGCAGGATCAGAGGCTACTTTGGCTGCTTCATTTAAAAATAATTTATTAAAAGGTTGTCCAATTAGCTTTGACAATTTTATTTACACATAACCAGACACATACATTTGAAAAGGTAATTTACGTAATATGGATATCCCAAAATAAAAGTCTTCTACTTTGTTACTTAAAACTCTGTGATTTTCCTCTGCCTGACTAATTTTCTTTTCCATAGATGTATAAATACTTCAGAATGACCACTGCTTAATTAAAAGTTGTGAGATATGCCTTTACATTTAACAAGATGCATAATTGCATATATACAGTATACAGTTACACACACATGCACAGCTTGCATACACACATATAAAATCAATAAATCGATAAAAAAATAATAACTATAAAAGTAAAATAAATTGATAACAAAACCTAAGCATTGTAGCAAACTTAGCAAGCTACAAAATTAGATATTGGAATTTTTCGTAATTTTTCATACCCTAATGCAACATGCTAATAATTAAAAGATTTAAACTTTTTATGCCAGTATGCTGCAAATGAGTTAAATATATTTGAGCAATAAAAATACTTATATATAAAAAACATAGTGGTTCTCACACAGGTTAGATCTCCTGAGCTACTTCAAACCTTGTTATATATAAACAGCCAAGTTAGTGTCAAACCAGATCAGTGGCATAGCCAGGGTTCCGGAGTAGGGGGAGGGGGCACAAAGGCTTCTACAGACCAACATTTTCAGTCAAAACTAGGGGGCTTGATGGAGCATGGTGAGCTTCATGAACAGGGTCTGGGGCAGAGAAAAATTTTAGGGTAATACTGGATTCATATTTTTCAGAATTGCCCAACAGAATAAATGCTTTCAAGGTCATTTGTTCTCCTAGCAGCATCTGGGGCAGTGCTCCAGCTGCCCCAATTTACTGCAATACTAGATTTAAATCTTGAACTTTGGAGTAAATTTGAAGACTATATGACATATATTCAACAGTCACCCTACCATCATTAGATAACATTTTCTTTTTTCTGCAGAAATCTTACAATTAATCTTGGCCAAATTAGAGAGGACCCTCAATCATTGCCCCTTTGTGGCTGCACTAATGGACTTAAAGACAGACATGCACATCTCATTTAGTCGGACTAGAGAGTTTGGGGAGCATTGTGAGGTTTTGAGTAATATTAGAATTAGACAGTAAGCTCTTGTGCATATTTTAAAGATTTCATTATGAATTATTACTGAGTGGCCACAAGCTGTAATACAACAATATGTATATCGATCATTCTTGACAATCACCCTCCCTCCTAAAAGAAAGAAATTTCTCATTGGTCTTTTGCAAATCCCATGACTTGTACTAGCCCAAATAAAGGTCCGGCCTCCTTACCCCTTTATGTGGCTATTCCAATGAATCAGATGATAAAAAATTAAAAATCAAAAATACTTTTTCTCCAATCTCTGTTAAATCCGCGGCTGGAAGAATTTCAAGGTCAGGTCGTAGTGCACAGGCATCAAGAACCATGTTGTAGCGTCTAGCATCATAAGGTTCACCAAAGAGAATGTTGTCCTTTAATGTCATATTCTGCAGCCATGCTTGTTGGGCAACATATGCAACAGATCCCTATAGCAGGTTAAACCGGTAAACACAGCTTAATTAAATAGCATTGTGATACTATAAATCATATTTAACTTTCATCTCAAGTAATAGGGTTCTAATAAACATGATTCAATAAAGCACCATGACAAATTGAATTTATTCAAGAAGTAACATTTAGCTCTCTTCCAAATTCACACCACATCAATAATAAGGAAGTTCTGAAACTGGAGTTGAAACAAGTTCATTCATATAATTACATGACACTTTAATACAGTGGTTGCATTTATAATAGCTCAGATGCAGAGTCTGTAATGACTCTGTGGTTGAATATATATACAATAGCATTGTTAATTCCTTACAGGCTGCAGACATGATAGTCCCCAGGGTTCCTGTTAATTTTTATAAATTCTGGTGGGATGCACAGCTTGATGAGTTGAAATCTAAGTCCATTGAAACTTTCAAGCTGTGGGAAGCTTCTGGCAAACCAAGGTTTGGGGAGATTTTTAAGAAAATGCAGCAAGCCAAGGGGCTATACAAGCTTACAATTAAACAAAAAGAAAGAGACAACAAAAATTTCTTTAGTGATGAACTTAATGAAGCTCTCATGCAAAAGAACATGCATGAATTTTGGAAAGCATGGAATAGCAAATTCAAGGCCAAGGGAGTGAAAAGAGGCAGTCAGAGTGTTGATGGATGTAGTATGAGAGTGAAATTGCTAATGTCTTTGTTAGTTTTTTGAATCTGCATGTACCCCAAATAACATACAGAAGCATTTAGATGAAAAATTTAAATTTGAGCAAGAGTACAATGTATATAAGCAAAAAAGTACAAATCGTCCACTCATCTCAGTAGAAGAAGTGGATTCAGCACTTGGTAAATTGAAGAGAGGTAAAGCCTCTGGATATGATAACTTGACAGTTGAGCATATCATGTTCGCTCATCCAGTGGTCATATTATGCATAACCAACCTGTTTAATTTGATGCTGCAAACTGGATATGTGCCCAATGGCTTCGGTAGAGGAATCATAATTCCTCTATTGAAGGGCTGTGGTACAGATCCAACTAGTTGTGAAAATTACCGTGGAATAACATTAAGTCCAGTTATCTCTAAGGTGTTTGAACATTGCCTTCTGTCCATGGTTGGATCACATCTGAATAGCTCGGACCTGCAATTTGGATTCAAATCAGGAGTAGGCTGCTCAGATGCTATATATACCCTTAGGGGTGTTTTAAATTATTTAAACAGAAATCAGTCCACAGCCGTGATTACTGCTCTTGATATTTCAAAGGCATTCGATAAAGTATGTTACTTTGGTTTGTTTAGAAAATTAATGCAGAGAGGCACCCCCTGTTACTTCATTGATGTTCTAATAGATTGGTATGAAAAGTGTTATGCAAATATTCGATGGGGTGATGTCATATCAGGTTCTTTCAAGGTCTTAGCCGGGGGTAAGACAAGGTGGTGTCCTTTCCCCATTATTATTTGCTGTATATGTGGATGATCTTGTTTCCAATTTAAAAAATCTGGCTATGGTTGTTACATCAATACTTTTTCATGGGTTGTTTACTTTATGCTGATGATATACTGCTTATTTCTCATTCTATTCATGGTATGCAATGTTTACTTGATGTATGTAGTGTTGAAGCTGCTAATCTAGATTTGAAGTTTAATGTCAAAAATGTAAGGCCATGAGAATTGGTAGACGTTATGCAATGGTCTGTGCTCCCTTATTGTTGAATGGATCTGTTCTGGCTTATGTTGATGAGTTGAAATATCTTGGGATCGTAGTTAGAGCTGGTCGTCATTTCAGGATATCAATTACAGAGACCAAAATGAAATTTTATAAAAATTTTAATAACTTGTACAGCAAGAGCAAATCCTCTTCCTCTGAGTTGATATGTGTTGACTTACTCAAATCGTTTTGTTTACCTATTATCTTATATGCTACTGAAGCTACTTGTCCGAACAAGAGCACTTTAAATAACTTGGATCACCTAGTACAGCAGGCTGTATGCAAAATCTTCGATGTACATAACAAAGTAATGATTGACTGTATTCGCGAAATGCTTGGATTGCATTTAATACATGATACTGTAAAGAATCGTCAATACTCTTTTACATCTCGGTTCTCTAAGAAGAATCTGTATTTTAGCAAATGTATAATAGTGGAATGTGTTGTGTAGTTGTTAGCTAAGAGTTGTGTTTGTGTTCTTTTTTTTTTTCTTTTCTGTCTTTTCTTTTTTTTATGTTGTCTGCGTTTGCGAATAAAGTTATATATATAATAGCTCAAATTCTAATAGCTCTGATTCTAAACCTCATAATTAAGTAGCAATTCAACGCAAATTGATAACTCTACCAAAGACTAAAGTCCATTGCATTAGACTATTATAGCTCAATAGAAGTGCAGGTAACAGATGAATTACATTACTGGGTATTCTTTTTATTAATATTTGTTTAGAAAAGAAATCATAAAAGAGCTTAGAAAGCCATTACTCATTACATACACACTACATTTAGAGTGTATGCTAATAGCACACTCCAAACTTCAAAATGGAGCTCAGCTTCAAACCTCACATCTCCCAAATAGTCAAAAGGGTACATCTGTGAGCATAATTAGTGTGCTTCCGTATTTCATTCTGTACAGCATCAGTTCTGCCTTAGATGCTCCGATTAGTCTGGGAATGAAGAATATGCATCTTAGGTATTAACGTGACCATTGGTGAAGAGTGGACATTGAGACGGTCTGTATAGCATTTCCAGCTTATGGCCCTTGCATAATTATCAAGGTACCACTGTAGATTGAACCTCCTCCATTCAATGTTCCCTCTAAACTGTGCACGTGTGCATGTGCACAGAGGTTGCAAGGCAAGGTAAAGTTCATCCGTAGGCTCTGTGCCCGTAGGTGCCGGTGCTGATCTCCGTTTCATGACCATTGGCCCATAGGTGGCTAAGCCATTCATCAGCGGACGGTGGCCAGTCATTCCGCCGATCCTATGGTTACCTTTGCAATGTTGCCATTGCTCCTCATTTTACCATCACAAAAAGGCTCAGTCAACCTTTAGGGCTCCTGCGGGACTTGAATCCGCAACCTCTTGCTCCATCATCCAACGTTGCTACCACTCTGCTAACTTCCCGCAAGCACACAGGAAAAAATGGAGCGCATAAATTTTTGAAACATTTTCTAAAATGTTTTTTTTGCTTTCATACACGTACTTACAGATAGAGATTCGCGCTTTCTTGTGAACCTGTAACAGCTCCTGGCTCCTTACAATTACTAACTTCTGGTGTAGACTATGGCCAACAGGTCTTTTATTGGTCAGTATGATTTGTGCAAAGCATGCAGTTCCGAATATTGACAAAATTAAAAGAACAGAAAGTCAGCAATAGAAAGTGTCTTAAAATAGACATTTGAATTCACTGACATAAACATGGAAGAAAAAGTGGGGAGCCAAACACTGTACCTTCCCCATTCCCTATGGTAACCTCTCAAAAATGGAGGATTGAGCCTAAAAGCCTAATAGAAGTTTATGCCTATGTTTAATAAAAACAAAGTAAGTGATTTAAGTGCTCATGGTTGTGGATGATTGTGAAGAGTTCCAAGATCTAGCAAATCGAATGGATATAGAAAGAACATGTCTGACATTCAGAGCTAACAGCAATTTAATATATAATAACACATCAAGGTCTAAAGTGGCTCAGGAGAGTCTGCCCTGTGTGAGAACCACTGTAATTTAGCTTAATGAATATGTTGTATATGTAACCTTTTTACAGTCTTGAAGAATTCGGGAATAGATGGGAAAGACTTAAGACTGCTGCTGGATTTAAATTGGAAACAGGAAGCTGTAATCAGGATAAATGGAACCATAGGAAAATGGATTTAGATATGCAAAGGGGCAAGACTGGGATGCAGAATGTCACCAGACTTGTTCAACCTATATAGAAAGGAAATCATGAAAGTAATCAAAGATCTAAAAGGTGTCAAACTTCGAGGGAAAATGTAAATAATCTTAAGTTTGCAGACGATGCCACTTTAATAATTGATTCAGAGGAAAAACTGCAGGAACTTCTAAATAAATATTAGCAATAGAAAGCGAAAGGAAAAACTTAAAGATTAATATAAAAAAGTCTTTCTGAGTGGTGATTCCCAAGAGCAAAGTAACACCCACATGCAGTATAAGATTAAATGGCAATGAAATCAAACAAGTGGCGCAGTTCAAATACTTAGTCAGCATGATAACCAGCGACAGGAAATGTGAGAAAGACATAACAACAAGAATAGGAATGGCCAAGGCAGCATTCTGGGAACTCAAAACGATACTTGCATATAGGCATATCTCTTACGAGACACGATTAAGAATGCTCAAAGGCTACGTTTGGTCAGTCCTCTTGTATGGAGCAGAGAGATGAACTGTGACGACCCTGGGCGGGCCGCCTTATCTTACTGGAGGGGGATGCAGCAGGCATTGCGCCTCGGATGGGCAACCGACGGCTGGCTGACATCAGCGCACCAGCGCGTCGGTATATAAACCGGGAGTAGCAAAAAGACGGGGCTCGGTTCGGTCAGTCGGAAACCGTAGGATCGAGTCGAGAGGTGTTGAGAGAAGGGAATGAAGCCAGACAGAAGGAAGACATCCGGATTTGGAAGGAAGGCGGAAGAGGATGGGAAGAAGTACAGAGAGAGACGCCGAAGATTGCGGCTACTGATAAAATATGGGGAAAACCGCTCTGCCGTTGCCTGCTGATCGCCCGCTACTCCGACGACCTGCCCTCCCTAGTTAGCCGTTCCTAAATCGTGAGTAGATACGAAAATTATAATAATGTAGAAAGCATGTGAACGTCTGTGTCGCCACTTGGCGTTGGATGCTTTGCATAGAAATAGGCCCCCGTGTTATGCTAGCGCTGCATATAGCGATTATTGCCAGCATGTTAGGAACATATTAATAATGCTGATGACGACTGTCAATATTAAAGGGTAATCGCGGCGATAGACAGTGGGAATAATGTTAGCAAATATGGTTGACAATGTTATAAAATCTAATGTTTAGAATGATTGAATGTACGTTGCTTATAATAATGACAGATAATAATACGCATATTTAAAAAGAAAAGATATCGTTGTGATTATATTTAGAGATAGACCTCGCGCTGGGGTACAACGGCGTAGAGGCGCGTCCCCCGGGTGGCGGATGGGGGGAAGTCCTGGGCTGGGAAACCTCCTGGGATTGCACCGAATAATACGGAATAAGGTGCCGTAGACCAACTGTACCAGAAGACAACGGCAGGGATGGTGGATGTATTCAACTGAAGAGCATGGAAGAACAGCATCACTGGCGGAAGATTTTCGTACGCTGTCGTGCCAGCAGAGGGCGCGTGTCCAACTACTGTATATGGGGCATTGCGGCCAGCTCGATATACCGAGAAATCATGACCAGTGCTCGGCGAAAACAGGTTCATGGAAGACACAAGACGGAAACAGGAGGCGGATCAACATTCTGTGTCTCGCTATTGCCGCTGAAGAGCTGGCAGAGGGCAGGATGGTGACGATGCCTCTTAGAAATGTCTTGTGCCCAGCTATTGCCACCAATGGGTTGGCAGAAAGCAATGATGATGATGATGATGATGATGATAGACTAGAATAATAATGATGACGACGACAACTCAAGGTTTAGACGTGCAGGCGAGAGTAAATAAGTGAGTAAAGACTTCCCGCTCTATAGAAGGAAGCCGAACCTACAGCGGATCACTTTGGTTGCATCCTGAAGAAAGGGTTCTCCCCCCCTTGCATCCTGGTAAAACCATCACAATTATAATAGGGGAGGGAGAATCGTCGCAGAACTATACCCAAGGCCGTGCAGAAGAAATTGGAAGCCACAGAAATGTGGTTTCTACGCAAAATGTTTAAGATTGTAAGGACGGAAAATAAAACCAATGAAGAGATCTTGAACGAAACAGAAATTAAAAGAAGTCTGATGGTAACCATAAAAAGCAGCTTTCTTTCTTCAGACACACAATGAGGAAGGAAGGCCTGAAACCTTTGGCAATAACCGGAAAAGTGGAGGGTAAAAGAGCAAGAGGAAGGCAGAGAAACACCTATGTAGACTGCCTACGAGAAGGAATTGAGGGGGTAAAGAATAACATCGAATTAATAAGAGGATGTCAAGATCAAACAAAGTTGAAATCCATGGTTGCTAACATATAAATACACAGCACCTAAAGATGAAGAAAAATATTTGAAAAACAAGAGAAGGGATCAATTATAGGAATGCCATCCAGACATGATGATGCACATTAAGAGTCATCGTCTTGGAGGAAGTGTAACTGACCTGGATCGAATGGACATATAGTAAGGATTGAAGAAATACTCTAAACTTCCAAAGGCATGAAAATCATAACCCTTTTAATTTGTAATGCTTGATTTGTGATGCTTGATTTTTAAACTAATGGATGTCTTATATTGTTAAACTGCATGGGTAATCATAGTCGTAAACTTCTACTAGGCCTCTAGAATCAAGCCCCCTCTTTTTGAGAGGCTACCATAACAAAAGGGGAAGGTATACAATAGGGAATGGATCCCAACTTTTTCATCCAAGTTTACACCAATGCATGTGTTTATATTCTAAACTGGTGGAAACATTGTTAAAAGTGAATCATTATTGCCTGATAACAGTGTTCTGAGATGTAGTGACTTGTTAGCAAATAAGTAATGTTGATTTCGGGCAACTTCTGGGAGGGGGAGGGTGCACAAAAGTTGACTTTCCATGTAAAATTTTGCAGACTAGAAATTTCATGCACACACAGACTGCAAAAAATTAGAGGAACATTGCCTCCATTTAATAAATGCTACCAAGCAAGAAATTCCCTGCTTTTCAGCATCACAAGTTCAAATATGCAGAAACTCCGGAGAGTACAAAATTCCTTAGTTAGAGTCATTTCCAAAACTCCCAGATTCGAACATATTACTCCAGCTAGACAGTCGCTACATTGGCATTCTATCAAATACCAAATTAATCATAAAATCTGTCATTTAGTTAATACCAAGCTATGTGACGAACCCAATTATCTTAAGATGTGACTTATCCCTCGACCTACTAGGAAATCGCTCCACTAAGTATTCGGCAGGACTTTCATTTGTTGTTCCTTATTCTCGCACAGTCATTGGCACTAGTTGTTTCTGAGTGTGTGGCCCTAAGCTTTGGAATTCATTATCATTTTTCAGATCCGGTCTTAAAACATACCTGTTTGACTTGGCTTATCCCCATTAGATTGCTCCCCCGCTGTTTCTGACTGATCTTTCCGGCTTGACTTGGCTCTAATTCAATTCGGATTTTGTGTGCCATTGGCTGGTGCCCTGGGCATTATGATCGTGGCACCATAGAAGTTTCTTGATTGATTGATTGATTGAAATCATATTGCAAAACTTTACAAAATAGTTGCAAAGACTCTCAAATGTTTCATATTTTACAAGTTTAAGCCTTCTATGTGCTATCTCATTAGATCTCAAATAATAGTGTTCAATCATTGTGACCTTTAAACTTTTTATACCTGAATGTGCAACAGCACTGCAAAGCAGTGGCGGCTCCACCTGGGGGGTCAGGGGGGCCCGTGCCATCCCATTGAGAGCTTGGCCCCCAGTGGCCCTTCTGTTGGGACCCTATACTTAATGCTACATACATTAAACAACAAATGGTTGGCCCCCCATGATTAGAAGTTGCCACCCCAACGACCCCCCACTTGACAAATCCTAGAGCCACCACTGCTGCAAAGCATAATAACAGTAAGATATTATTGCTCATCTTCTTTGAAAGGAAGTCTATAAAAATGATCGAGAGAAACTGTAATGAAAATTAATGACTTTCAAAACTTCTCAAACATACATTGACATTAACTTTTCCATCGATCTTTTCCATTTCTCCCAAAATGGCTGAAATAATAGATGATTTCCCGGAACCAACTGGACCAACAATAGCCGTAAAACACCCATTTGGAACAGAAATGTTGATGCTTTGAAAGTAAAATCAAATCACTAAACTTCTTTCCTTTAATCTTCTTAATAGCATAAAATGCATGAAAACTAATTATTATATATTAACAGGAGATAGTTATTATTATATTATCATCATCATCATCATCATCATCATCATCATCATCATCATCATCATCATTATCATTATTATTTCATGTTCCAACAGGATTGGCTAGTATTGTTATTATTATTATTATTATTATTATTATTATTATTAAACTGACAATTTCTTGTATGCCATATTACCAAAATGTCAAGAGCAAGGGCACAATACAGAGTCCAATAAAAATAAATAAAATAACAGTCATCAAAAAAGTGAATGGAAAACAATCTAAGGCAGAAGAGAGAAGAGAATAAGTTATTCAGAAATCTTCCAGAGGATATTAAAAATCACAAGCAATGCAATGAAGTGTAACCATCCTTGCTACAATGTGGCTGTAATGGAAAGTAATATATTACTTATTATACCGATGAATAAAACTGAAGCAATGTAGACAAACAAATAAAAATGCTTAAAATTAAATATTCTCTTGAAAATGGGAAGGTTGTCTACAGCACAGTTTTGTCCTGTGTTCCTGATCTAAAGATTCACACACCAAAAATATTATTTTAAAGCAGTTGAAAGAAGTTGATGCACTCAGTCATGCATTCTTTACTCTATTTGACTAAAACAGCAACTCATATTGAACAATTCAGTTCATTTTCAATTAAATTTTGTTCATAATGCTTTCAATTTCAAGCCCAAACATTAAACTAATGGGATGCATTTTTCACATTTCAATAAATAAGATTACAACTATTTCAGATTACATTTCACAGTTTTGGTTGACTGTGACCTTTGACATTCTAGAATTTTCAACAGGAATACTTCAACCCTTTAAGTGCCGAGTTGATGGAGACCATACATTACACATTAGCAAAAGGGTTAATTAATTATAATCCTTCAAGACAGATGCTAAATTATGGGCCACATCAAGGTCTGCCGGTCACCACACAATAAGTGCTCATACAATGTATGACAGACCCATTCTCTTTTAAAGAGAAGGCATTTCCCAATGTCTGTTCTCAATAAAGTCCAGTTATAATGAAGCCCAGTGGATACAATATAAAAAGAAAGGCGGTAAAAAGTGTTAATCAAAGTGACAGGACACAAATCTGCTAACAACTAAAGTTATCATAAATCTCTCGAAAATTAATGACAATGACATATCTACCATTAATTCAAATATGCTGCTAGAAATAATGACAAAAGAACAAACTTTTGAAGTATTGGAAAGTCATCCTTTGTCAATCCCCAGGCAAAAGTACCATTTTCAATAACCACACTGCTTTCTAATAAGAAATATAACATTTTATAAGTAGGCCTACATTATTATTATTATTATTATTATCTACGACAATTTATATGGTATAGCATAACTGGAGCTAAAGTCAAGAGCGCTTTACAAAGGAGTCACTTATAAGAGATGTTAAATAAGTGTGTCTTAAAGGAGATCATCAAAACAGCCGACGGACTTCCTCAATTAATAACAAGAAGCAATAAGTTCCACAGGGCTGGTTTGAACAGCAAGATTGATCTTTCATTGAACACGGCAGTCTTTGAAGGCGGAGGGACAAATCAAGTCAATGTCCATACTACTGGAAAAATAGTTTTGACATCTCTGTCGTTCACCATATTTATCTTACAAGTGTTGATATGTAGTCAGGACAGGTGGTGTCATTTTCAGGCATCATATGTAATCAGGCATCTGTAGGTGATATTTTCAACCCCAAGCCAGTGAAGCTTGTCTCTAAGCAAACGTGATCATTCCAGCGGGCTCCAAAGATCAAGAAGAGGATGCATTGAGCACCGACTGGAGGCGGCTTAGCTGGCTCTCTGGAAGGCCGAGGAGGACTCCATTGCATTGGTCAACCCTGGATAGAACAAGCGCGCCGAATCAGTTGTATCGCAGCATCCATTGGTATATATCGCCTGATGCTTCTGATTCTCCGCAAGTGATAATAACAGACACGTGTCACATTACTTATATGATCCGTGAACGAAGTGTCTCATCAAAAATAATCTTAAAAGTTGACGGTGGTAGAGGGAGCAATGACAGTGTCCTCTATTTCCAACGGTGTCCTGTTTATTTGGGATCCTTCAAGAGGAGCTTTAGCCAAAGGAACTCAGTCTTCCCTGATTTCAGCGACAGGCGATTAGATGACATCCATGATTTGACCTCAGCTATGCATTCAATGATATGAAAATAATCTGTCCGAGTCTGCCGGTAGACAGAAGGAATATATTTGGCTATCATCAGCATAACTGAGCGAGTCTAGTCCAAAGGCTTTGATGATTAGCCAACATCAGCAACATACAGTATGAACAAAAGAGGGCCCAACACAGACCCCTGGGGAACACCGCTCAGGACATTGCTGTAAGATGACGTTTGGCCGTTACAGCGGACCGACTGCATTCTGCCCGTTACATAGTCACGGAGCCAGGATAAGACCTGCCCCTTGAGGCCATAAGATATTTCAAGACGTACATACATGACATAATTATATACTGGCAATAGACAAATAGATGGTATATGCATTATGCAGTTATAAGCAATGATGAGGCACCAATCAGTAAGAATTGGCAAGAATAAAATTAAAACTCAATTTTAAATATGAGATCATGTATAAATTATATTAACTTGCCTTCCTCAATTTAACAAGAAGCAATAAGCTCTTCGCTTACTTAGTTGAACAGCAAGATTATATATTTGATTGGTGGTTAAGCTTTATTCTATGACAAATCAAGTTAAACTAAGGTCATAATTACCTGGCAAAATATTTTTGACATCTCAAACAAAAACCATATTTATCTTACCAGAGTAGTGGTCATGGCTGACATTTTCAGCATCAATATCAGCTGTCTGTAGATATTTTCCAATTCGCTTTACAGACACAGAAGCCTGTCAAAGCAAACATTTTAATTCATCGCGCAACAGAAGAAGAAAAACTGTAAACAAATCAATCGTAACAATAATACAACTGACCAAATAATTAAATTTGTGACAATAAAAAACTTTCATAGATTGATTCATAAAATATAAATTAAATTTCTTCAAATGATTCCTAGAAGAACAACTGTAAAACAATCGTAGTTTCATTACCGCAATGACATATGATATCACCATGGGAAGAAGTGTGATGGGAAATCTTAAAATGTTGAATAGCGAGAGTGATGTAAAAGCCTTTTCAGAATCCAAAACTCCACCAAGAAGAACATATGTTGCAAATGTTGCAAGAGTCACCTACCATTATAAGTATAGCTTAGCAATTTCACTATTACAAGATGAAATTAAAATTTAAAATACATCCATAAATATGAAAATAATATATCCTTAAGCCAATGTAAGTAATGATTTAGATATTTGGTCAGGTCAGCGTTGAACTAGAGAGTGACATGGGGACAACATTTTATTATAGCTGATTTTGAGTAAACATCATTAGAACATGATAAGAATGTCATTATTAGACAGTCTGCGTATACTTTTGAAGGTGCAATTTAACCATTCCAAAGAAATGTCCCAATCTAGAACCAGTATTCACATCTATAGAAAAGAATTGTAAGGTCCATTGTATGAATAACAACTCTACAATATGAGACTTTTACACAACCCATAGCAGCAAATCTGTCCACAAGATTGGTGCAAATTCTCAAGAATACATGCAATTTAATTATCACATTAATCAAGTATTCAAAACTGCTCATTAACATACCATTAATATATTAGAGATATTTAAAGAAATCAGTATCATTGACACTTTCTGAACTATCTTTCTGTCTGTCAGTTCTTCCAATCAACAGATTACTTTCAAATCTAGACTAAAACCAACACATCTTTCCATTCGGCTTCTCCTCCAGTCTGACTCACTGTTTCTCACCAGCAGATCTCTAAAAATCAATCTGACCTTCCACAGATGGACTTGAAGTGCCATCATCTGATACCTGCATTAATAGAATTGGTGCTAGAAAGGTCAGTCAAGTCAGGTCTTCGTCCTTCAGCTGTGTCCAGCTATTGACTTCTCCATGACATCTCTCCAAAGTTCTCTGTCCTTTGCTATTTCTTCTAAAGTCATTCGGTGTCTTCCGTCAGTTTTTCCATTGAGACTCAGCCCTGCCACGTGCAGATCCTCTTCCAGGCCGTCCACCCATCATCTTTTCGGTCTTCCTTTATATCTTCTTCCCTCTGGTGTGTATTTGAAAATTCGTTTTGGGTTTCTTATTTCTTCCATTCTGAGTATGTGTCCAGTCCATTTCATTCTACTCTTTCTGATTACTTCCGTGATGCTCGGTTGCAGTGTTCTCTCTCTAACTTCTTCATTTATTATATGTTCTTAGTATCCAATCCTTAGTATTCTTCTAGGCCATTTATTTTCTGTTGCTATTATTTTTTCTCCAGTTCTTTTTTATGGTCCAACATTCACATCCATATATTAGTATTGGTATTACACAAGTGTTGAGAATTCTTAGTTTTGTTTTCAATCCAATGTCATGTCTATTGAAAATTTTGGCATGTAGCCTATTGAAGGTTGCTATTCTTCGTTTAATCTCCAAGTCCTCATGGACCTCCTCAGATAACAAAACTGAAAACCTGATAATTTATATCATCACTAGAGAAGAGTGGTTAACATCAGTGAGAAAAACAAGAGTACCGTATTATCTCGCGTATAAGACGAACGCTTTTCTCTTAAAAAATCAGTACAATGTGTGGGTGTGCATTATACATAGAAATAAATTTTACGTACATGCAATTTTATGTACATAACATACATAATTTTAATATAACCGTATTTTTATGCATATAACACGTATGGTATATGGGTTTTTACCTACGTGATCAGTGGTGGAGAAAAAAATCTTTGTTGTTTGCTTACCAATTTTCAAAAAGAACTTGCCAGAAAATTGTGATTGTCTAGGTTACTCATTAGACATTCTGTAATTGATAGCTAAAAAATGATGTAGGATTATTTTTTTATGGTATAATGATGGCTGCCGGCAGGGGGAAACTGTTTGTTCTTCTAATTTTAAACAGAATTTGAAAGGCAATTGTGATTATTTCAGGTTAATTAATAGAGATTTTCATAGGAAATTTTGGGTGCATATTATACATAGGTATTAACATTTTTACATTATGATAACTCTAGAAACTAAGGGTGCATATTATACATAGGTGCAGCATTATACCCGAGATAATACGGTACACAGATCTGCAGAAAGCAATTAGAATCACCACCTAATTGCGTCAGATATAAAAGTTAAACTAAGCGGGGAAAATGCCAAGGAAAAAGCTTTTCCACACAGAAAAATTAAATAAAATAGATGTACAAAATAAATTTAAAATCCAAATCCAAAACAGATTTGAGGTGCTAACAAACCTGACAGATGACAAAGATCCAGAAATAGAATGGGAAAATTTCAAGACTGAAATTAGCAAAGTGGCAGAGGAAGAACTTGAATGCAGAAAGATAGTGAAAAGGAACTGGATATCTAAAGAAACAGAAGAACTGCAGGCAGAAATAAGAAAATCCAAAGAAGCAGCCATGAATCTTGGTAAGAATGGAATTGAAAAGACTGCTGAGCTAAATGAATTAATAATACAGCTAAAGAAAAGATTAATCAGGGATAAGAATAAAATGTTGGAAGAGATGGCAAATGAGATGGAAGATGCTTACAAAAGAGGAGATAGCAAAAAACTCTGCAAATATCAACAAACTAAGTGGAACACAATCACAAAGATAATAAACATCGAACCAGTTAAGGATAAAAATGAAGAAATATTAACAGAGAATGAAAGGTGCTATAAAAGTGCATTGTTATTATGTTAATGTTATTAGAATTAATGCAATAAATGCATAATCTAAAAGTGTTACAATAATTAAAATTTCAATGTCTGTAGCACTCTGCAATGATAATTTCATAAATAGAAATGTGGCCTTAGATCAATTACAGCATTCATGAAATGACTGGAAACTACTAACAAGAAATGGAGCACATGACCAAGTAAGCGTTCCAACTGCCTGAAGGTATGTGGCTAGTTTCAATATCCGGAGTTCTTGGTTTCTTATGGCCTCTATCTTTTCAATAAATGACAGTTCCCAAGCATGCAACTTCAGCACCTAGACATAAATTCGGGTTTAGAATTGGTTCTAATACAAACACATCCAATCAGTGATTGGATAATAGCAAAATTCTTTTAGCAAATATTGAAGTTGATCCTGGTTTTCTAAAAGCAAATTCTATTGGCATCTAATCAAGCACACACACACACACATGTACAAGAATATGTACTCACAAGCACACATGTCAGAAATTGAGATGACCAAATGAAGCATCACAAGCAATGGCAGATTGGGGCACAACTTATTAAAACCTGCTTATTCCGAGTTCCACATTGTTCCACCAAGCAAAATTGATGAATTCTAAAGCTATTACCAAGCAAAATTGATGAATCCTAAAGCTATTACCATATTTTAGTACATATAATGCACGTCGTATACTCTGTACGGATTTTTCTACTGCACACTCTCCTCAAACAGCATCTGTGGAGGCATGCTATACCAAAACTTTTATATAGGGAGCCACATCCAAGATACAAAATCTGTGCCACAAATTGTAACCAACAATGAACTTTAACAAAAACCAGAATATGGCTGTAGAACCTTTATTGCTAAATGAGTAGCTAAGCTCATAATTATTGTAAACCAATGAAAGCAATTACTGGTCATGGGATATATGATTCCTAGCATGAACTCATCAAATTGCTCAGAAATCAAAGCTCAAAGTGTATTCATAAATAGTTTAATAATCAACATTTACTAAACAGTAGCAAGACATTATTGATCCTAAATGGAAAATGAGACAATGCCCTGTTTTGAAATTGTGTAAACTCATTTTCAGACATCGAAATAGTTGCAGATGGAAACTGAAGATGTTATTTGATCTGTAAGGGAATTCACAATAAGACAATTCTCGAGTTAGTCAATGAGAGGCACATGCGCAGTATGAGCGAGGGTGAATCATGAGATCTTTATTAAATAAAATCCCAACTACCGCGCATCTTGTGGGTGTGCAACTGTGCATGATCCGTGGGTGCACATCATTTGCACTAAAATATGGCAAAAGGGGCTGAGTTAATTTTGTACTCAAACAAGCATAGGGTCTGGTGCTGATCTCCTGTGTACTAGGCAAGCATTAATCTACAGTTTGCTATTGCTTTCTCTAGACCCGATTTCTCCTTTGCAGCTTAATGCTGCTACCGATTTACTTTATCAATGCCTCAGTTATGAACTGCTTGGTTGGCTGCCAGTACAGATTCGAATCCGAGACGGTCACCCATACAAGTACAACCCGTGCTTGATGTTGCTTAACTCTGGTGTAGTGTAACACCAAATAGGCTAATTCTATTCAAGCTATTAAATTTGCTAATTAGAATAAAATGATAAAAACTCATTCACCTTCATTCCATTCAAAACTTCAGTCATTAGTTTGATCCTCTGATCTTTCAGACCCATTACCTTTGTCTACAAAATCACCAATTATTAATGTTATTATTATTAATGTTATTATTATTAATGTTATTATTATTAATGTTATTATTATTAATGTTATTATTATTATTAGTAGTAGTAGTATTAGTATTATTAGTATTATTATTATTATTATTACTACTACTACATCAGTCTCTAAATGTGCACCACTTACATGTAGACCAGCATCAGTCATCCTCTTACTTTACTCTGAGATCAATGGCATTCTGTTAGATGTTCACCAATAAGTCTACAGTATACTTTGTATCATTAAATCCAGATGCCAATCAATAAATGAACATTGGCAAATCTGTGTCACTCATTGTCCTGGGATTCAAGTTGAGAATCAGAGAGAAAAATGTCAGAGGACTACAACAGCAGTTGCACATGCACAGTGGCATAGCTACATTGGTGCAAACCGGTGCAATTGCACCGGTCAGACCGCCCAGGGCCGCTTGTGCAAATCATGTAAATCCGATGAGATTTTTATTTGGGGGTGGGAGGGGGTAGACCTGGTATTGTAGGTTCTACAAGACTGCAACTGGTTGGTTACAACTTTTCGCGCCAGACTGGCTTTTCCAGTTGGACAGGTTCAAGCTGTGCTGTGTTAATAGTCTCGTCATTATCACATAGCATCTGGCATGACCCAGATAAAGAAGGCTGCCAGCCCCTACTATCTCAAGTTCGAAGCAGAAGATCCCCGCTGTGTCTACTACGATGGCACACAAACACAATAGCTACATTTTCCTAGTTCAGGATTGGCATTGGTTTCAGTGTTTCAGTTGGGGAGGGATGGTTTTCCAACATGTCACTGCTGATCATTCGAATAGGGCAAACTATCCATTCTTCTGACATTCGTATTGAGTACTCTTCCAAAATCAAGTTGATGATGGCTGCGATTGTTGATTGTACTTTGTATAATAAAATGTGTCAGTTTCCACAATTTGATAACTACGATGCCAGCCGTATAGTAGGTCGTGAAACTGATGCAGATAGCAGGTACTGTAAGCCGACAATACTCTAAGTAATTAATCGATAATTGAAACATGTATGGCGAATTTGCAATAATCGCGAATTTCACGATTTCATTTTGCAGTTCTGATGCAATTGATAATTGGTTGTTTTGTCCATTCCACAATATCATCCGTCCATCGTCTACGAGGCCATCCTCTCTTCCTCTTGCCATTAATTCTGCCATGCAGTATCGTTGTACATAAATTGTGCATTGGCGTAGCTAGGAAAAAATCCCAACCGGTGCAAACCCGCCGCCCCTTTTCCTTCTCTTCTTTTCTTCCCCCTTTTCTCTCTCTCCCCCTCCCTCTCCTCCTCCTCTTTTTAATGGGGGTCATACCCCCAATTTTTTTTTTAAATCACAAATGCCCACGTGTGAATTTTAGCGCATTTCAGACACACAAAAAGACACTTGGGAATTTGGGACGTGCCACTTCCTTCTCTGTGATTGTGAACGTTAAAAATTTCAGGTTCACTTCTCGAGTAGTGAAGTTTTTATCATAATGTATGCAAAAGACAGAGTCACGTGGAGAACCTTGTCGTCAGCCTGCATAGCCTCCGACCCTCAGCAATGAGGATGGACGATACCATACCATACGCCAATGCACATGCATAATCGCCATATTTGAGTAGGATATAACATACATACTGGAAAATAAGAAGAGGAACTGATTGACTTTGTACGTGTCTCTAACCTTCCCATGTCCAACAATCCATGGCCTTAGTTTACACATACAAGCAGTAAAGCCTCCAGTGCCAAACTGTGCATCTATAATATTAAGATCCTTGTTCTGTATGTCTGTTACCATAAAGCGTTCTCATTGTTGTTGAAGAAGCAGCAATGAGGAGTTTAGATAGTCATTGCAGCGTCAGAGGGGTGGGCATGCGCAACGGCGTTGCTATTGGTAACAATTGTTCATATTTGAGGAAGTTGGATTTTAACATACATACTGGAAAATTATTACGTGGAACAGAGCTTGGCTAGGTGGCATATACGTGTACATCATTGAAATGTTGTTCAGCAATTCAATGATTGGGTATTAGGTGTAGGTATTGGATTAGTATTATCCTGCACTGCCTCCAGTAGTAGCGAGCATCTTTCTAGTGTGATGTTTAAAATTTGTGTTATGTACGTATATACATATTTACAGAAGTGTTCATAATTCAGAAAGCACATGAAATTTGGTACTATTAGCCCTAGTATGTCAAAATAAGTTCCTGGCTAGAAGCTCTTACAGGTCACTTGAAAATCCTTGGCAGCTAATTTGGGCAATGTCCTGGACCCGTGTTCATGTCAAAGGTTGCAGAATTATTGTTCATAACAATTTATATAGCACCGTAGCATACCAAGGGCCAAAGTCAAAGGCACTTTACAAGAAATGTGGAAACGAGATGTTAAATAGATAAGTCTTTAATTTGATCGCAAAGTCCTCTAATGAGGTGGCCGCTGACACTGTAGCCAGTAGCGAATTCCAGAGGAGAGTTTTCTTACGAGAATATCAAATATCAAATAAAATTACTTTTATTCTTTACTCTGGCGATCGCTAAAATAATATTTCAAATGCAGCATAATTCAAAATGCAGAATAACTTCATTCTATTTCAAAACTTGATTGATGAAAAAAACAAAGGTAAATAATACAGATAATTTTAATGGAAATTCTTGTAAGCAATAACCTATGCCATAACTTAAATGACAACAAGTGGCTGCACTGTGGAAATGAATTATTAAAAATTGAAGAAATGGGAAGCAAGCCAACCTGCAGTTTTGCTTCAATGCTAGCAAGAATGCTGCTTATAGGAAACATAATCAGAATAGCTGCCAGACCAGCAAAGACTGCGGGACCAAGAATACCATAGAGTAGGTAAATGGCAATGCAGATCTGTAATGGTGACGACCATATCATCCAAAGGTACTGAACAACCTCCATGATGCGTTCAGCATCAACGGACATTAGGTTCACTATTTCCCCAATTGTTGTTGTTCGTCTTGCATCATTACTCATGGTTAGAGCCTATCAATGCAAAAATAATATAAATACATCTTAAGTTCACATAAAAAAATGTTCATAAAATCTTTCCTATAAGACAGCAGCTCAGAGACCTACACAGAAAAATAACTTTGCAACATCATTTTAATACAATTCATTCGGAATTAGGATGCTCAATTTCTTAATAATATAATACCAATATTTACATGCAATGTACTTACAGTAAGTATGCCATTATCAGTATGTCAAAATTTATACATAAAATGAACTTTTTTAAAATTAAGATAAAAGTCAAGTCCATCTAGAATGTGTCATTTCATAATAAAAATAACTTGCTATCAGTTTCATCAATATAAAAGCAGTCTCCATCCAAATACCAGTACATTGATTTAATATTCCATTAACCCCTAGCCTGGGCATCCCAAGCGCAACTCGTCATCCGCCAGCGTTCACTAAATGGGCATCCCGAGTTGTGCTTGTCATGAAGTTCCATAGCGCTTCGTTAACGCCACGCGATATAACCTATACATTTTCCGCTATAAATCGCTTTAGTACCCATGCATTCAATAGATGGCACCTATTTTTCAGCTATATCGCCTCTTTGAAAGAGAAAATCTATATTCTTTGGAGCCAAGGGTCAGACTAACAACACCAAGAACTTTGAGAATCTGACTTTTTGCGGTTTAGATCTGATATATCTTTACCAAATCTAGACCGATTTTCAAACTTTTTGGTTTATTTTGTTCATCTAACATATCTTTACAACTTTGCCACTGACCAAAGTGGGGTTACCGCTGAAAATATTTTGCTACGGGGCTTTGAAAATTTTTTGGGGGGTGGGTGCTATTTTAGGCCGTAGAGTGGACCCACCCCCAAATTTTTTTTCTGCACAGATGGTTAGAAAGAGGAATAAAAAAGCTAAAATGGTGTTTACGTCATGTTCTTAGCTCTTATATAGCCTGAGCTAAAGCAAATTTTAAAAAGTTACAGTGTTCATTTCTGATGAACGTTTTTCCTAAAATTAAATCCCCAAAACGGTGACGACGTCTGAAAATTTAATCCCCACTTAAGAGGTTAAGTAAGCTCAAATTCAAAATTGAGTGGGAATTAATGCCTGACAACATATACCGTATTTGCATGATTATTACCCGCACACATATGTAACCCGCATACGTGTATAACCCGCGGAAAATTATGAATTATGTTCCAACGTCTCAGCATAAGCCACGCACAAATATAACCCGCATATGCTAGTCTTCAGGTATTTGGAGGTGTTGACACTATGATATACGGGGCGCCGACAGTGGCGGCGCCAGGCATACCCAAGGCAGGGTATAGGCCCTGCCATTTTTGGCTAGGCCCTGCCACGGGTCCTGCCAGACAAACATTGAAATAGACTTAATGTGCTAAAATGTTCCCTGTTGACATACCATATTTCATTAGGTCCTGATGGTCAATTAAGAGGAAGACTTTAGGTCTGCAACAGTTCTCAGTCATTAGCTCATTCAGCGCTGTGGGCCGTGACAAGGACATCTATATAGAGCAGTGTTTCTCAAACTTTTTCGTCTTGCGGCACACTAGAAATATGTGAAAACATCGGCGGCACACTTGAAAAGACGTCACAATTTTTGCTGATGAAAGGCATCAAAAACTTCCCTAGGGGGCGAATTATCAAGACTAAATTCATCAGACTCGTTGATGACGCTACAGTCCTTACTCAGGCTTACTGGCTATGTGCATAAGATAGAGTGTTGAAGCACAGTCATTGATCTGAGACATTTAAAACATTGACATTTTAAATTTAATAGAATTTCCAACAAATCCCACGGCACACCTGATAATCTCGCACGGCACACTAGTGTGCCGCGGCACACAGTTTGAGAAACACTGATATAGAGAGGTACCTGGTTGTGGATACCTTATCGTCCCTTGCGATCTGATAATCAGCAGGTCATCCCTTCCGCCTATGGATGAGTATCGGCCACAGCCACTGCAATGCAACTTCTAAGCTACAGTCCCAATTGTCTGATATGCGCTAGAGTAGCGCTAGACAGCAGGCCGGTGACAACCTACAACTTTAACTGTTGTTGAATTTGTTGAAAGCTGAAACTTCGTTGACAGTCAGATTTTACAAGTGATCAAATTGATATTATAAATTGATGGCTTAGTTTTCTTAAATTGAAATAGGCCTAGCATTATATTATAGCACTCGTAGCATTATTGCACTCACCGATAGCCTTAGGTTACTGTTTCTATAAATTCAGCTGTGCTAGGTACGTGCGCTAGCTAGAAAGTAAATATTGTCATCAAGCTTTGTATTCCTTCTGGCTTCTGCTAAGCGCAAATACTATGTTTTGCAGATTACAACTAAATTTACAATGAAACGAAATATCAGAATTTTTCAGTAGTGATCTCCAAAAACAAAAGCAGCTTTCTGAAGCAGACAGCGCTGTGCATTGTGCAAGCGCATCAAGTAGCCTAGTAGCAAACAGGCCAGAAAAGTCAGATGTTTCCAAACTGCTGTATAATGCTAAAGTAATACAATAGCTATCACAGTCTGTCTGCAAACAGTAATATCATATAGGGTACTTGCAGTAGACTTATATCTTCCCGTCCCCTCTGGAACATTGGGCAACAGTATAGTTATCACTTAATAATTTGCGATTTCTTTGTCAACTTGTTAGGTGGGCCTATTTGTACCATTATTATTATTATTGCTAGTATTGTTATTATTATTATTATTATTATTATTATTATTATTATTATTATTATTGCATGGTTGTTGATGCACATTAAGTCATTCACTAATTGAAGAATCATAAGAACCATACATAGAACGACAGAAAAGTGACAAAGACATAACTCACCTAAAATTAGAAATTGGTACTTTTCAGCTCAGATATCATACACTGTAGGCCTACTGTCACTACTGTACAGCCTGTTGCCGGTTAAGATTGTATACTAGTGATACTGTCACTCATGGCATGTTCCTAATTATTGGCATAAAAATGCCTCAGCATGAAGAATTAATGATTAGTTTATGATTATTAATGCAATCAAAAAGTTGAATTGCAATCGATTGAGCACGTATTGTGCAATTCATTTCTTGTATTACCCGCGGGTAATAATCGTGCAAATACGGTATCAGTATGCCACATATAAGATCTCACTGATAACAGCAAACTTACAGCAGTCAATCTAGTGTTAAAAACTTCTGAATGACTTTCAGATTTATTGCTGAGCTGATATTACCTTTTTATAAATAACACTGATCACAGCAGCCTTAATCCTCATCCCCAACGTGTTGCTCAAATGAAAATTTTGTTGTGAAAGGGTTGATGAAACAACAGTTGAAGCAAAGAGAAGAGCTATGTATAAGTATCCTTTCCAATGCTCAACTGAAGGATCAGTAGTATAGGATATCAATAAACTGAAATCAATACAATTTTAGCAGTACCTAAATTTAATTTCTGCACAGAAGTAAATAATTAATATCATATCAGCAAAAACTAGATGCTTCAAATTTAGTTAATAACTCTTATCTTTACTAACTATATATGGAAGCAGCCCTCCTGCAGCAATTCATCGGCTCTAGCAGCATGTCAACAGGTGCCTGGTCGAGGTGACCAGGTGGCTGAAGTCACATCAGCTGCAACCACAATGCTGCCAAGACTGAGATACTATGGATCACCTCTGAGTGTCAGAAACACTTGACACCGACAACCTGTATCAGTATCGATGGACTTGAGGTGCAACCAGTGTTGTCCGTCCGTAATCTCAGGATCCACATCGATAACACATTATATTATCGATGAGGACCTATGTCTCAAAGACAATTGCCAGCTGCTTCAACTCACTCTGGCTGATCAAAAGTGTATGAAGATCGGTGTCAGTCACTGTTCTCAAGTCACTGGTTTCATCATTGGTACTGACCAAACTAGACTATGGGAAGTGACACTCGCCGGATCACTGCAACACCTGCTGGACCATCTCCAGGTCATACTGAATGCAGTGGTGCGGTTGATCTTCCAGGTCCCTTCTCGTGAACACGCAACACCACTTCTACGAGACTTACACTGGCTATCAATGCCAGAGTGGATCCAATTTAAGATGTCAACATTGGCTCACCGCAATCTGAATACCGGTAGTATAGGCCCATATTACCTGACGACATAATTAGTACAAGTGGCAGACCAGGCAGGTCGGCGTCGCCTGAGATCTGCTGGAACAGCCTCTCTCTTGTCGTTCCATTGACGTGCCTTCATATTGTGGGCGAACGTGCCTTTCCTGTGGCTGCCACAAGGGCATGGAACCACCTACCTTCATCAGTTCAACTCTCTCCAATACCAGACATCTTCAAGGAGAGACTCAAAACTTGGCTATTTTGCACTAGCTATTACAATCTGCAATGTGTCCGCGCAGTCTTCAGATTATTCGCCACAATAATCTCAACGTTGAATAAATAATAATAAATAATAATAGCTTGGAGCAAACAGTAGATATATATATGTGGCATTTTGATATATATATATCTATGAAAAGAAATACTTTTAATTACATACAAAAATACAATGATAAACAACAGAAGTATCGGTACTGCATTCATCAACACAGAATAATAAATTTGGTAAACAATAACTCATTTCACATGAGCAATCAATTAACAGTACTGATCTACACAAGTTCAAAAGTTGTCTAGTTCAGAAATTAAATGTACCATTCTGAAAAATTCAAATATTCTTAATTCAAATATGACAATGAAAACACTTAATTGCCCCTGTTTCTCCTGTTTCTATGATATTGAAGAGAATTCTATTGGTCACAGCTTCAGATTATGCAATGCTAATTATGCAATAGACCAAAATGATTGCCTCTATATCCTGAAAATTAGAGCCAATTAGCAAATGTAAGCATCATTTTCATTTCCAGCATCCCCAAATTACTTTAAGTTCAGCTGTCTTTATATCTGAATGGCATTGAAGTGTTGTTCAGCCTGAAATTCAATGAGTTGGACTATTAGCATGATATTAAACCACCAATGGGGATCAACCCTAACCAGTGGAAGTTAGCTAAAACTGCCTAATAACCCAGAACATTGAACATTTTCAACACCAAAGTTCTTTAGATTACTTTAATGCAGACTACAAACATGAATTTGCTCAATGTTGACTTTTAATTAAGTTTAGAATAATAAATTTGGTAAAAATAACTCATGGGAACATTGAGCAATCAATTAACAGAACATTCAACGGAACAAGTACCAAAAGTTGTCTGGAAGTTCAGTGCGGAAAATACGGATACCATACCTGAAAAATACAGATATTCTTAATTCAAATATGACAATGAAAACACTTAAGGCCCCTGTTTCTCCTGTTTCACGGACATTGAAGCCCAGGCGCGCTTTTCTCCCATCAGCTTAAGATTAAACAGATGTTTAAATTATGCAATAGACCAAAATGATTAATGCGACCTTATATCCTAAAAATTAGAGCCAATTAGCAAATGTAAGCAAGGTTTTCATTTCCAGCAGCTCCAAATTACTTTAAGTTCAACTGTCTTTATATCTGAATGGCATTCAGTGCACACTACATCAACTAACAGCAGAAGGAGCTGATTACCCAGAGCATGATTTTAAACCACCAGAGGGGAGTCAGACCAAACAGTGGAAGTTAGGCTAAAGGTTTATAATAACCCAGAAATTGAACATTTTCAACAGTACCTTATAGGTTCTATAGTGAATGACAAAGACAGACTACAACTATATTGGATTTAGGCCAATAGCAGTTGACTAGTATTTAATTACAGTTTAAATTTTAATCGCCATGCGAAGTACACAAATTACCCTCCTGCGGCCCATCTTGAACGCTTCCTGTGTTATAGTACGGTCTTATTTAAGTAGTACCACAGCCCCTACCCAATGTAGCTGTTTATTCTAAGAATTCTAAGAATCATTCTAACAGTAAAATAACCATGGCAGAGAAGTTTATGTCAGCCACTTGAGGGTCAGTTCCAGAGATCAGTTAGAATGGGGAAAGACAAGTCTATGAAGGAAAGGCCAAAGGGAAAACTGAATTAGGGGGTGAAAGATGGCAGAGTGGGTTACATGCTGGAGCTGCAGGCTGATGAAGCAGGTTCAAGCCCCATTAGCGCCCCTAGTGACTTTCACACAGGCAGTAATGCCTCCTAAGTCACTTTAAATCATGCTAAGTTTAAAGAAAAAAGAAACAGAAAGGACACAATTTAACTCCAGATTTGCTAGTACTACAGTATTATGATATAACAAAAATCATGCTAAAACAGTGTTAATTTCATAATGTAGACAAGGACACAGCAGGCCATTGCATTTAAATGATTTAGGAGCTAAAGAAAGTCAGGTGGTACTTCGGCTCATGCAGCAACTCACAAGCTCTGTATAAGATGAATAGCGCCAACCAAAGTTAGCGTGAAACAAACTAAAATTCTCAAAAAAACAATGCAGAAGCTAACAGTAATCAAAAATTACTGTCTACAATGGTAAATGGAATTGAGCTATAACAGAGGTAAAACTACCAGTAACAAGTGCAATTTAAAGGAAAAAATAAATTTAAGCTTAAGAAAAATAAACTGACATAATCCAGAATGGTGCTAGGACAAAATGTCAGCAGACAAAATGTCACGGACAAAATGTCATGGGGACAAAATGTCACGGACAAAATGTCAACGGACAAAATGTAACCCTAACTCTAGCCGTAACCCTAAACCATGACATTTTGTCCATGACATTTTGTCCACAGACATTTTGTCCGCAGACATTTTGTCTGGCCACTTCCAGATTCCAGAATAATCAAACATAAAAATAATGAGAAAAACTAAAAATTTCCCAAAACATAGAATAGAAAATTCACAGATAAACAAAATCAAAAAGATCAAAATTTAAAATCTTCTAGTCTGCTCTACAGCCTCCTCCACTTAATACTGCATAAAATGACCAAGCGATTTAGCCAGACACAAATTTGCACATTTATACACTGCATTTATACACTTATAAAAAAACAATAAAATAATCATATTTGAATCATACCCTTGTACCATTGGTCCAATGAATGTGAGGATGTCTGCAATTAATTTACCAGCATGAGCTTCCAAAATATAAAAACCAAAGACACGAATCAGTGTCAGTACAAAAGATGGGGATTTCTTCGGCCTTTTGACTTCAATGCTTTCCTCAGCTGATGTATAGCTACTAATTCCATTCAGAAGTGGAGTAGATTCATTGAAATCCTTGTCGTCATTCTTTGCAATTGAAAGTTGTTTTAAGCCGCTTGGCAGTTTGGATGGAATATTTCTATGTGCAGTGCCTGTACTAGAAACAGAAAAGCAACATGATTCACACACAAACTTTTATAGCTGATTTGTCTCTAAGTCACAAACATTTTTAAAGTATATTATTATCACCATTCAACAATCAACATGTCTGTAAGAAATACTCTACTTTAGACAGACATACAACAAGTGGGAATCAGATCATGCAAGGACACATATATATATAGACAGAGGCCTGTTTTTTTCTTAGAACTTGCAAAGTTTTAAAACTTGCAAAATTTTTAAAATATGATATGGAAATTATAAAATTACACAAAGAAATGACAGATACTACAAAATATATTTATTTCTCATATATCCATTTGCAAGCAACATAATAATCAAAATCAAGATTCTATTGCCAAAGAAATTACCGGTACATACAATCAGTAAACACATCAACAGCTACTTCAACTGCATGCAAATTCAACAATAATTTGGTCACTGAAAGTTTTAAATGAAGATTGAGTAAACATTTTCTTGATTATAAGAAGTTAAACAAAATCATTAGAAAATACACAAATTGAAGCTAAAAAAGATAATGCTATACTCACCATCCACATTTTTTCATTTCCTGAGTCCAGACCTTTTCCAATGTTGGACCAGTATTACTGGTTAGATCACGAGGATTTGGCAGAAAGACATCATTCTCCTCGAGTGATTTCTTGTATCCCAACACAACTAGACTGCAAAGCAATAAAAAATCAAACAAAATCAATTTAAAAGTAAATCAGATCAAAGTTCAAAATGTATCATACTTTCCAGAAATGCTCAATAACAGATTCATGTAGTCAGTCAGCATGTTATGTCATTTATTTTAGTTAGTTAAATGTTAATTTGAAACTACATGTGTCACATAAGTTTCTATTAAAACTGATCTAAAACAAAAACTATGAAATCATATCTTATACAGGTAGTAGTGACACAATCAAAAAACTGTAGGCTTTTGTGAATCACATAAGATTTTGGTAACCATTGCAATTTGTATATCAAATATATAATGGCAATAAAGAGTCTTTGATGAGCATGAAATTTTTAAAAATTATTTGTACTTTTGTACTATTATAAAATCATGATTTTGAGAAAAAACATAATATTGCAACATCAAATGTAGAAAGAATTATTTAGGATTTTCTTAAACTATAGCTACGACTGTAAGTGGCTGATAGCAAGATTGATATCTTGACTCCATCTATACCTCTCAGCCAAGTCTTTTTGCCTTTAATTTTCTTATCCCATTTACTTATTGTCCATCGCACATACTGTTTGACATTTGCAGCACATTAACAATCCTCATCCAACCCTGTTTCTGAAAAGTTTCAAAACTATGATTTTTTACGTTTTCTCTGTCCGATCACTCTTCTGTTATCCCTTCTGCCGGGGATTAAATTTTTAGACACCATAACTGTGCCGGGGAATTAATTTTTGAAAAAACGTTATTCCAAAATGATAACTGTAATTTTTTGAATTTGCGATATCTCAGGCTATATAAGAGCTAAGAAGATGAAGTATACGTCATTGTTTAGCCTTTTTACTCCTCTTTCTAACCATCCATGCAGAACAAAGAAATTTCGGGCTAGGGTCCACTCTACGGGCAAAAATAGCACCCCCACCCCCAAAATGTTCAAAGCTCCATAGCGAAAATTTTTCAGCGGTAACCCCAATCGGGTGAGCGGCAAACTTGTAGGGGAATGTAGGAGGAACAAAATAAATCAAAAATTTTGAAAATCGGACCACAAATGCTGAAGATCTTAAGCCAAAATTCGTAGTTTTCTACTAAACTTGTCCCAATTACTGACTCCTTCGGTCCAAAGAACATATATTTCTTTTCAACTAGAGCAAATCTAGCTAAAAAATAGGTGACATCTATCGAATGGATAGGTACTAAAGCGATTTATAGCATAAGACGTATCAGATATGTCGCGCACGGCACAGGAACCACTATGAAAGTGACTGGACGTATGGGATACCACTATGGGATAAGTGACTGTGATCTTAGATCAAAAGATCAAAGGGATCTAAGATCACAATTCATGATAAAGATCAAGATCACTTTTTACTAGTGATCTTTGACTCTGACTTTAAATCACTTTTTCGGTGATTTTGATCTTTATTATCAACAGAAGATCAAAGATCAAATTATACGTATTCTCCCAACTAAGTCAATCAATGAACTTCTGTGTATTGAGTAAAACGGACAAATCAAGCATTAGGACCTCAATGACAGCCGGTGCAGATGATGAGGATTATGGGTATGGCCTGACATTAGTACTGGCACTGCCAATGGGACTCAGAGGCCTGGAGGCTTGCTCAGTTGCAACTGGTCGTGAAAATGCAGTCAAGATAGAGGTCATGCACTCATGCACTACCTGAATAACCCAAATGAGGAACTTTCTAGCTTGTTGGCATACCCACATATCAAGGCAGCATTTGTGAAATATAACACAACCCTGCCATTTCGAAAGACTTTTTAGTATTGAGGTTTGATAGCTGAAGAAACAGGTTGTCTGACACAACGTTTGAGCATCTGCTCACACTGAAAATGAACTGCCGTGTTCAATGACTGTGAACTGAAGTTAGTTGCTAAAATTGTCATGAACTGTTTTCAGTTGTGTTAGTAACTTAGTATTACAAAAGTTTACATGCATTGGACATCGTTATCACACTATGATATAATAACTATATTTGTATGATCTTTGATCTTGATCACTTTTAAAGTGATCTTGATCTTAGATCATTTATACTCTAGTGATCTTTGATCTTGATCTTAGATCAATTTCTCTCTAGTGATCTTGATCTTTGATCAAGATAATTTTACAAGTGATCTTTCCTAACACTGGTCGCGCCCGTTTGACTGGTTAACCATAAACACAGGTAGAACTGTCTAACTCTCTCAGCCCTATCGGCCTTGGGCGTCCGTTCCATAAACCCTGGACTCCTGGGGAAAATTATATGGATGCTTGTCACATTTCTTACATTGTTCTGAAGCACCTGCCGATCTGTCACACAATTCAGCAACGAACTTTGTTCGCTGTTTTAGCAGAATAGCATTGGACAACACTGGAATGTCAGAGTGTCCAATAGCATCGACCCTATTGCCACCTCCCTGGCATTATTCTTTCACAGAATTGTGTTCCCAGAGCATTACATTCTTTCTGAAGGAACATACCAACCAATGCCCCTATTATTTATTTATTTTAGTCATTGTTCCATTTATTTATTTATTTATTTATTAATGGTTGGTTTGTTTGTTTGTTTGCTTGTTTGTTTGCTTGCTTGCTTGTTTATTTGTTTGGTTGGTTGGTTGGTTTGTTTGCTTGTTTGTTTGTTTGTCTTGTTTGTTTGTTTGTTTGTTTGTTTGCTAGCTTGGTTGTTTGTTTTTGTTTGCTTGTTTGTTTGTTTGTTTGGTTTTGTTTGGTTTGTTTGTTTTTTGTTTGTTTGTTTGGTTGGTTTGTTTGTGTGTTCGTTTGTTTGTTTTTTGTTTGTTTGTTTGGTTGGTTGGTTTGTTTGTTTGTTTGTTATTATTGACACATTCAATTGTCCAATGATTGCTTGCTGTCCTTCAGCGAACAATGAATGGTCTATGTCCTCCAGAAGAAATGGATAACTCGAAAAGGGCTTCTCGGGTTTATGTAATGCTAACGAAAGCCGGTTTTGCGGCTTTACGGTTCAACAGGGTTAACAGCACTGTGACACAATTTGTAGATCCTAGGAAAAGAAATATGCCTAGGCTCTTAATCATGCACCTCATGCCAACCAAATTACCTTTTCATATGAAATGACACTTCTGAGAAAATCCTGTTACAAAATCACTATACAGTCATCCTGCAGTCAAGTCATCGCTTAATTGGCAGCATTGAGCCACTAAATTCATGAGGCCTCACAGAAACTTACTAAGTATGGTAGCATCATCAATTATGCAAATTTGGAGTTTCTTTCAGATCATCTACTTTAAACTTTCTTACTAGTCTGCTGTTTGTAAATTTTCCCTTAAGCCAAAAACTATTCTACAGCATCCTATATTTACCATAAAATCTCGAGTATAGTGCACACTTTTTTTAACTCAGAATTTTCTGTAAAGTTGTGGGTGCGTATTATATTCATATAATACCAAAATTATATAAATTTTTCCTCATTTTCCCTAAAGACTTAATTTTACTGAGTTTACCCGCACTTTCCTTAGCTTTTAGCATAACAATTGAATGGCAATTAGTGATGTGAGGTGGAAAAGTTTCCCGGAAAATTTCTTAACTTTCCGGAAAATTGCGGAAAATTTCCGACGTATTTTTCCAGAAAATTTCCTAAAAATCTAAAAATTAAAAAGTTTATTCAATGTAACTTTAATTGAATAGCAGAAATTATTCTGGAGGACTGATAATTATAGTGTAGTACACAACTATTTTACTGTACAACTGTTAACGAACTGTCACATGAACACGGGGTGACGGGGGTGACGCCGTGACGGTGCTACCGTGCTATTGTTAAGATTGAGAAACACTGAACAGTAAACGTATTATCTCAAGTTTTAGTTGCTAGCTGCATGTTTATTTTGAAATTTTAAAAAACTAGTTGACAGTTATTTGTTATATGAAGCTATTAAGCTAATAACAGAACGCTCAGAACAGTACAGCTTGATCTTGACATAATGTGCAATGTAATATCAGTATTATAGCATCATAGCATGCTTATCATATGACAGTATGACTTATCATTCACTTATGTTTCAATGTTCTTGAATTTACAATAAAACTATATGTGAGTCGTGACTACAGTAAAAATTAACAGTTGTAGTAACTTTTAAAGGCCCTACTGTCTTCAACAACGTTATGAGTTTAATATAGCATAAATTTATTTAAACAAACTACAATTTTGTATTATATAAAAATATTTTCTGGCACAAGACAGTAATATCTATTTTTCATTGAAAATTTCTGCTTCTCGGAAATTTTCCCAAAGATATTTTTCCGGAAAAGCTACATCACTAATGGCAATGCAGGTGGCATTAATGAGAGAGACAGAGATAGAGAGATACAATTTGTAAGAAGAGAGGATGGAGGGGAAAGTGGAGGATGATGTGGAACCACATTAATGACTATTGACTGCTTATTCTATTGTTGGTACAAAGAGGAGGGAGAGATGGAGGAAGTCAATTTGCAGGGAGCGGGAGATTAGAGGAAGACAGTGACTTGGAACCACAAATCCGGTGGTATTAGCAACTTTATTGCTGGCTCAGTTAAACAAAGCCACGCATTACTGCAGCCAGACTCTGCCTATAATTAATTAATGACAGTCTAATAGTTGAATCTCTGTTTAATAATATTATGATACCAGGGTAGTAGGGTACACATTATACTATTCATTAAAGTAAATACAGACTCAGAAACTTCTACCAGTGGATCTCTTGAGATTTGCAACATTCACAGTTTTGTCAACAATAATTAAGCTTAAGGTTGTTCATTACATTCACGAAAGTTGATTTTAATTTGATCTGTGCTCTAAAAAGTTGTGCGTATTTTACTCCTGTGTGCACTATAGGCCTACTCGAGATTTTAGGGCCAATATTATAAATAATTATTAAACAACAGCATTCAAACTCTTTGTTACAACATAAAGACACAACAATAATAATAATAATTAATAATTACCTATGGACCCAGAAAAAAGCAATGCGTGACAGAAATGATGATTCGATTTCAGGACATGGATCCTGAAAAACATTAAATGCATTAATAACAATAATAGCAAGGTTTAAAGTGGTTCAGGAAGGTCTGCCCTATGTGAGAACCACTATATTTTCCCATCCAATCTAGTATCCTATAGTACTAATGTCTATTTTTAAATCATTTGCACTAGTAGCCATCACTATCTTCTGGACCAATTCATTCCAAGAGTCTACCACTCTTGCACTAAAACAATGCTGCTTGTATCTCCCCACCCAAAGCCTTTCTCTTGGCACTTCCACTTCATTTTTAAGTATTTTATATATATCTCAATGAAACCTCTTTTCACTCTCCTTTTTTCCAAGGTTGTCAATCCACAGTGCTTTAGTCTTTCCTCATAGGTTAGTCTTGATACCCTTTGATCATCTTTGTTGCTCTGTGTCATACTCTTTCTAAAGTCTCAGTGTCTTTCTTCAGGAAGGGACACCATGTTTCAACACAATACTCTAAATGTGCACGTTCCAATGTCTTGTAAAGTCTTATTATTACATCCTTCTCTCTGCTCACTATCGTTCTTTTGATCAGACCTAGATTTTTGTTGGCCTTCTTAGCTGCCTCTGCACATTGTCTAGATGGCTTTAAACTGTTATGCATGATGTAAAGATCTTTCTCCACCAGTGTTACTTTTAGTCCCTTCCCACATAGCTCAAACTCAAGATCTGCTCCCTTCTCTTCTTCCCAATATGCATCACAGAGTATTTATCTGCATTAAACAAAACTAAACATGACAAATAGCTGATGCAAGAAGACAAGCTAAATAGATAAAAGAAGAAAAAATTAATTATATGCCTAATTCTTAGACTGTAATTGACATGCATAATTCATGCATGCCTGCCCATTAGCAAATATACTTCATTAAGAAAAACAATAGATTTCTATTTTCGAATATTTAACAATTATTTCAACATTGAACAATGTACACATTCTTAGTACTAAACTACTAAACACATGTGGCATTTACAAAAGTTAGCAAAAGGAATGAATATTCAATGAAGCCAAGCATAGTGGAAAGTTGCTAGCACTTCCTTTGTTGACAGTTATTATTATAATAACACAAAACAGGTCACTTAGGCAAAGGTTATATCTAAACTGAGGCAAAAACAAATAACAGGCTCTTGCTGAAGATCAAAAGTAACCTATTCTGTTCCATTACTTTGTGCCTATTAACAAAATACATGACAGTGTTGCTAATGGTTCTCTGTCTCTGGTTTCCCTATAACCCTTGTGAGCTTTGGTCCTAAAACTAAAAACAAGTGCAAAGATCAGCCTTTCTGGCATGGTCCCTCAAATTGTGGTTCTCTTACAAATTTCATATATATATATATATATATATATATATAATATATATATACATACACACACAGAGTTATACAGTACATATATACAGCATATATATATATATAAAGTGTATGTATACAGTACATACAGGGTGTAAAAGTAAAAAATGGACCAATGTTTAACATTTAATATATCGGCCGCATGTGTAGTGATTTCAATACAATTTATGGGAAATATACCTGGGAATATGTCTGATGTAATTGCCAAATTTCATGCTGATATCCTTAGTTTTTGCTGAAATATGGCCAAAAAACTAAAGAGACACACATTTTAAATTGACAATGTAATATAATGGCATTATAAAGTGATAAAAAATTATTTTGTTTATTTTTGGCCCTGAAAAGGGCCGTTTGAAATGGTTTCAGATGATTAGTTGCGGGAGCAGGTGCTCAAAATGCCCACCCTTAGCGTTCACACATGCCGACAAGCGCTTCTTCACTGACAGTATCGACTTCTTGATCTGGTCCTCAGGCAAACTCTCCCAGATATTCTTCAGCACCGTCTTCAACTCCGTAATGTTCTGTGGCTTTGGCTGATACTTTTGATATCTGTCAAGTACAATTCCCCAGACGTGGAAGTCAAGTGGATTGATATCTGGGGAGTTGAGTGGCCAGTCATCTTTCTTGATCAAATCTGGACAATTTTGCTCCAGAATATCCTGGGTCCTGAGAGCAGAGTGGGAAGGTGCTCTGTCTTGCTGGAATATAAAATCTTCTAGCAAATTATGACAATCCTGCAAGAAATCTGGTAGCAGCTGAGTTATGTAGCACTCGGTGTTCACTTTGGATTTGTCAGGTACGAAGTGCAGGTGACCCTTGCCCTAATGGCACACTCCAGCAGACACCATGACATGTCTGGAAAACTGCCTGTTGCCTGACAAGTCGTTCTGATGGCAAATCTCTTTTCCTTCCCACACCCCACACTTGCTTTCCATGACTGTTGACTGGCAGATCAAGGTAGAAGGTTTTTTCGTCAGTGAAAAAGACCTTTTTAAGTCACATCAAATGCTAAACGCTGCAGCGAGACAAGTGCTTGTTCCTGGCTGTGACGTTAATTTGAGTCTCTTTAGTTTTTTGGCCACATTTCAGCAATCACTAAAGATATCAGCAATTACTAAAGATATCAGCATGAAGTTTGGCAATTACATCAGACACATTCCCAGGTATATGGCCTATAAATTTTATTGAAATCACTACACACGCAGCCGAGATATTAAATGCTAAACATCGGTCCACCTTTTACTTTTACACCCTGTATGTATATTAAGGCTGTCAAATTAACATGTTAACGAACGTGTTACAGAATTAATCGTGATTAAAAAAATTAACACCATTAAAAATTGTAATGCAAATTTTGTTTTATCAATAAAAAACATCTGTATTTTAATTCATTAAAATTAAACCATTGGTTTTGCTGCTGAATGATCAGTGTTGCAAAATTAGGATTAATAAAAACAGTTAAAAAATTGTGCAAGCTTGTCAAAGCCAAAAATAAATATTAGGGGTTGTTGGTAAATGAACTTTTTAAAACTTACCCGATTGTCATTTGCACATAACACCCTTGGATGAGAATCAGCAAAACTGAACAGTACCAGTTCACCCAAGATGAATACAAATGAAATAATAAAATCAGTGAAATGGAATATATCAGTTATGTGTCCCATCTAAAATTTAAAAAAGGATCATTAAAACTATTTTAATGAAACAAAGAATTGGATTTCCTCAAACACATGACTTTTAATTGTTCATTAAATTATATTCAACCTAAATAGTTAAGAACTTCTGGGCTGTACTTTGGATTGACTACAGTAACAACAGTGACAGTACTTATACATTAATAATCAAAAAGTAAAAAAGGTCAGTTAGAGTTCTTCTGTAATGAAAATGTAGGCCTACATCCCTCTATTCCAACCTCCATTCATCTGCTGAGTGTAGGACATTCTCCCCCTGGACATTATCCCCTGGCAAAGAAGTAATGTGTAATGTATATCAATATCATAGATTTTAATTACAAAATTTAAATGGTAGTGTATTTTTATGCTTAATCAATCATACGAAAACAGTTTAAACTGTCATTTTCTGGTATATAAGTCAAGAATTCTAAAAACAAATTAGGCGTCCAAAGCCAATTTCATAGCGTCGGCACCATTAGGAAGATCATGAGGAGCATTAACTAAAACGGATAGGTGAAACCTTCACAGACCGGTGGGTACAAATGATTTCAACTTTGATTTAAAGATTTCAATAGAGAACACAATAGTGATAGCGACACTAATTCTCTGTCATCACAGTGCCAGTAGTATTCGTCAAAGCCCATTGAGTAAAAAAAGGAGGGATTATGTCCAGGGTGCCATTTCATCTTGTGTACCAGAGGATAATGTCTGGGGGATTATGTCCAGGGGAGAATGTCCGTTCGCTCATCTGCCATAGCTGCTATCCTTGATTCAGTTAACATATTACATTTCAGTTCTTCACAAATTATATATATATATATATATATATATATATGACCCGCTGGGAGAAAAGGTACCATAAGTGGGATCACAGATTAGCGGGAAATTGTATTTTTATCTTGAAAACTTGAATGAATCAAAAATTACTTTTTGGGTATTTTAGACAGTATGATGTGTAGACAATTAAATGATTATGTCTTTTTAATCAAATTTGCATCATTTAGATTTTGCTTTAAAACTGAGATGGGTAAAAGGTACCATAAATGGGCTTCTGACTTTGACGCTTTGTTTAAGCTTACTTACTAATTTTTACAAAATTTTAATACGTGTGAGCTTAGAACCAGCTGACAAATCTGCAATATAGGGTGATTTTTGTTTCTTTCTTTGCTTAAAAGTGAAGTTTAATCATATTTTGTGCTGCTATTTATGAATTATAACACTAGTTTCTTGTTCTTTGTTTTTCATCATTTCGTTACATATGTTACATCTATAATCACTTTGATTAATATTATTTATGAGTTTTATTGTGTTCTATTACAGTTTGTTCGTATATCTTGTTTAGATTGTACATTACAACCCTATTATTATGTCCTGCCAACTTATGGTACCTTTTTCAATTACAGTAATTACTGTGTTCTAGTATTAGTAATTATATTTATTTCAATTTTCTACTGATAAATTATGAATAGTTACAGATGAAACTTAAGAGATAGTTTGCATATATGACAATTAATACAGAAATAAAATTTCATCCGTAACTCTTGTATAGTTTTAAAATTTTGAACACTTTAATTTCATCAATAATAAATGCTCAAATTCTCAGAATTTTGAATTTGATAGGCATGGTGTTTGGATGCTGGTATCTCTGAAATGACAAGGTATATTTCCCTAAAATTTTGCTGTGACTGAGCTAATATAACCCCGATATTGGGGCTGCGCTAACCGAGTAGTTTAGGAGTCGAGTAGGAGTCGAGTAGCTTAGCGAGTACTCGAGTACTCGTGTAAAACCAGAAATACATGATTTGCAAACGTTACACGTCACATAATGCTTATTATTTGCCTCATGGCCCTCATTTAACCAAAGCAGAACATTAGATACAGTTACATATAAATTTTTCGGATATTCAAGCGTTTTCAAATTTTGTATAACAGAAGTTACAGAACAGAAACTATTTTACCGGTACTGGCAAAAAATATGAGGTCTTCACTAGAGTTGGCCCACTGTGGACAACATCTTAACTAACTGGGGCATATTTGGCATAATGAATAAGAATAACCTAAATAAGACTGATTAATAATTATTTGTAACAAATAACGGTAGGCCAAATTTTAATGAAATTCTTTGGTAATTCTTTATTTAGCTATTCTATTCTTTGTTTAGTTATTCTATGCGAGTACTCGACTCCAAAAAAATTACTCGACTCGCGTTACTCGAGTTACTCAGCGCAGCCCTACCCGATATATGCAGCATATGTAACTCAAGAACCCCACATATGGTACCTTTTCTCCCAGCGGGTCACACACACACACACACACACACACACACACACACACACACACACATATATATATATATATATATATATATATATATAATATATAAATCAAACTGGCATATAAATGCCAAATCTAATATCCGATTTGCCTAATCAAATATACTATTTTACCTAAGTTACTTTTAAAAGCATTCATGCTAGTAGTTGATACAGTCTTAGCATCAAATTCATTCCATTTGTCTACTTCTCTGGCACCAAAGAAATTTTGCATTAAGCACCATCTGGAATTAATTCGTGCATTGTGCATATGATTCAAATTGAAATTTTAGCAAATTGATCAAATAATAACCAAAATAATAAACCAGCTTCTGTCTTTGAAATTAGACAACAAAATGGCTCATCAACTAAAAATTCCGGTTAGTGGCAAAAAAATTGTTCCCTGTATGACTTACAATAACAATAATAAAAAGTAAATTAACTCATATGTAAAATCGTTACCTTCATGGCCAATAGAATATAAGAATAAAGAGGAACAACTCCAGCAATAAATGCAATAAGAAAGAATAGGAATAAGACACCAGAGGTAATTAAACCTTTCCTCCTTTCTGCCTCAATAATAACACAGACAAGAACCTAAAAGAGAAGATATACTACAAGTGAGATGTTAGTTTATTTGTGTGCCATTGCACACTTATCATATTACCAGTACTAATAAAGCTTACAAATTTCAGTAAACATAGTGTTTTTACAATCTATTAACTATTCACGAGATTCACTGTGCAAGAGTAACTGTCTGGTGATCAAATGCCCATGTGATTAAGTATTTACAGGATTAAATGTCATGCGATTAACTGTTGCGTGATTAAGTGTCTACGTGATTAAATGTCCGTGACTAACTGTCGTGTGATTAACTGTTGTGTGATTAAATGTCGCCAAACCTAAAAAAACATAGAAAATACTTATCGGCAGATCTCAGAACTATCAAACATTTCATCAACCTGTGCTGAAAACTGCTTTTGCACACTTTAACTGAATATAAAATCAAAACGTTTCTGATAACAGCAAAATACAGTGCTAACACAATATTCACGAATTTCAAGCTCTCTAAAATAGTGGGCTGTTCAAATATTAACTAATAGCTATATTTTATAAAGTCAGTATTGAATTGAGTTGCGTACAACTGTTTATTTGGCAGAGTGTGAATAATTAATAGACTCTAGAACACTGGAACCAAACAGAATATAAATATTTATCACAATGCAATCTTGAGTTGAATTGAAATTATATTCACATTGGAAACCTCAGGTATATTTACACATAAGATCTGTTGTAAGAGAACCACTAAAAGTAATACAACTGCATTATGGCATCATTATAATAGTCCAAGTGATGAAAATAAGCAACAGTGTTTTTATATTTTCTGTTAAAGGGTTTTAAATTGCAAAAATATCATTGTGTCCAAATTTAGCTATATTTCCAACAGAAATTAATTATATACAACTTGAGAGAATGTCATCAAGCATAAAATTCATGACCAAGCAATCAACAATATTTCACAAAATTTCCAAGCTCAGGTGAACAAAAATAATGAGATAGGTTCATATTGGCCAGGCCATCAACCACAGCCAAGCCATCTTATAAGAGTCTTCAAAGATGTAAGGCTGTAAGTTTCTTAACAGCTCTAGTGAAAAATTCTATGGAGGTCACAGAAAATATTCTAAAATAAAAACAGAATTTGGATAATAATGACATCATATTGTATAATTATGGGCTACAATATATACTTGTTGACAATGACAATTATCCCAGTTCCAACAGCTGCAAAATGAGTGATAAGATTGCCTGAAAATATGACAATGCTTACAAAAGTGAGCGTCTGAATAGCTGGAGATACCACCTGAGCCACATAAGGCATAGGGTTCTCAAGATAATCCATCACACCGACTAGAAATTTCAAAAAGCTCATGATGGCCAGCATAATTGCAAGTATCTATCAATCAAACAATAATAATACAAATTTAATTTAATTCATAAAATAAAATAGACTATTAACATCTTTTATTAATCTTCTATAAAACATAACAGCAGCATGTTTGCAGAGAAATACAATAGCACACAACTGTGATTAGCTGATTGTGATTGTGATCCTTCATCACTTCAATAAATTTCAGCAGTGAGTAATGCATTTTCCCATGCAGATTAACTGTCAAGCAAAGCATGAATTATGAACAAGTGTAGGGACAGTGCTAGCAAAGGTCATCAGTGCTAGCAAGGGTCATCAGTGCTTTCAAGGGTCATCTCTGTGAAAAATGTTGAGTTGTTCCACATCAATGGCTAGGAACCTACTGCACAACACTGCTAAAAGAAGTTCCAATGTGCTTTAAAACTGGACCTACAATTCATCTATTGTACAAATACACACAACCAACTCTCTAATTCCTCTTACTTTAAATCAATCATTCTAAACTTATACCAAGACTCCCATTGTGTGGAAGATGGAAATTCAGCTTTGTGATAAATATATGAACTATTAGAATGCTGACTTAATTTCTTAAAATAAAAATTAGATACTTTCTTAATCACATAAATCCTAAAAGTATCCAAGCATAATAGATGCTGTGGAAAGCACTAAATAAAATGTTGGGTTACTTGGGTATACACTTCACAAGAATAGGTCAGACTAAATGACTCAATAGTAAGCCTCAACAATAGTGTAAAGAACTATATTTTTACAAACTTTGATTTATAACTCTTAATTTGCCAAATAGTTGAAATAGACTCAGTCAAATAATGATGACAGGTGATGCCGCTGCCCCGCAGAACCTTCCATAGGGCTGTGTGGTCGACAGAGTCGAAGCCTTGAAGGCGGCTTTGAAATCGACGAAAGCTACGACTAGGGGTCGATTAAATTCTCAATGTATGTCCGAGAGAGTCGCAGTGCCAATATTGATTCCATTGTGAATCTACCCGCTGTGAAACCGGATTGCTGCGGTCTTCTAGTGTCAACTAGCAGTGGGTTTATTCTTGCCAGGATGGTATGAGCAAATACCTTGCCCAGTACTGAGAGTAGTGTAATGGGCTTGTAGTTATTGCAGTCGTCCTTTGTGCCCTTGCCTTTATAGAGCGGAAGGATTATGCCGTCCTTTCACTCATTGGGAATCTTTCTGGTGGACCATGTCAGAAGGAAGAGTTTATGCAGTATGTGGCTGATGGGTTCGGGAGCGCATTTCAGCAGCTCCGGGGCAATGCCGTCTGCTCCGGCTGCACGTCCTAGTCGGAGTTTTCCTAGAGCCCATTGCACTTCATCTAGAGTAGGAGGGTCAGTGAGTATTGACAGGTCGTCTGTTGCGGAGGCTTCTAGTTCGTCAAGTGATGGACACTCAGGGGCTGGTGGGTGGTTCAAGGCATCTGAGAAGTGCTCCTTCCATCTCCGATTCAAAAGCACTGATTCAACATCAAAAAGTATCTTAAATGTTGCCATTGCCTTTCTTGTCCCAATGATTGGATCACTTTGGAGAAAGACCATTTACCAGAGAGCAGTGGGTAAACTGAATCTTCTGATCCAGAAGAGCAGATTGTAAAGCATATAAAGTGCAATAAAACTCTTCTACCACTTAGCACTTCTTTAACTAACAGCCATCATCTAATATTAAGATATTAGGTTAGATGGATTACTAACCATGTGTCACTAAGACAACAATTTTTAAATGCACACGAATGACTTACCAGTTTTCCAGCATAAATCTTGGTTCTCTCCAAGGAATGAGATTTCATAAACATCATACCAATAAAATAAAAAGGTGCCACAGACCACAAGGTCCCACAAACAGAAATGACGAGAATAGTATCTTTGAAACATCTTGTAAAGTCTGGTTGCTGAGTATTCCATGTCAAATTAAGGTCCTGATCAAGCATAACAATGCCATGCACAATACCTTATTGCAATATATAGAAAGAAGTATATTAGGTAATGTAACTTTCATGAGTATAACAGCATCATCAAAATTCAAACTACTGCAAACCCCAGCACAATAGCTTAGAAAATTAATTAAAACTGACTTTGAAATTACAATAGAAGCCGCAATTGAAAGGTAGTCAACTGATTTGCAGTTATACAATTTTGACTCTGAAGAGACCATCGACTGATGCTAAGTGCATCGTTATAATGCCTCTAGAGAAGGCTTTGTTTAATTGACTTATTACTGAATCAGTGACAGTGACAGAATGACTGATTATCATGTGGCATATTTGTGGCTTGGTTGTGTCTATAGCCATACTAAGGGTGCTTAATTGGGGTATATGACTACAGGTGCACCTGCAGAGTATTTAATCATAATAAAAGCACTAAATAACATTGTAAAACCAGTATAAAGGCAGAATACTTCCTATAAATGTCCAGGACAGGAACATTTTACTAAGAAATCAATGTATCAATGACATAGGCATAAACTTCTATTAGACCTCTAGGCTCGAGTCCCCCCAATTTTTATAAGGCTATCATATGAAAAAGGGGGTATAGGGGTTGGGCTCCCTACTTTTTGATACAGGCTTATGCTAATGATCAATGAGCTTTTAGCAAAAGTCGGCATTCAAAGATGGCCCTAAGAGTGCCAATTCCATTTGCAACCACCTATGAGCATGAGACAGCTTTCTCCACACTAGCTGCTATTAAAACAAAATCCCAAAACAGATTAGAATCAACAAATGACTTTGGAGTTGCACTGGCCAAAACAATGCTAAACATAAAAGAACTGGTTCAGGCAAAGCAGATGCATCCATCCCATTAACATCTGAATTTAAATTTGATGAATAAGATTAGTAATTTTATTAATAGATTGCTGCTTCTCAATAAATGTTTTATTAAAAGTAGCTTATATGGTTAATTTCAGTTAATTTATATATAAAATAGAAATAATCTAACAAGGTTTAAAGTGGTTCAGTAGGGACTGCCCTGTGTGAGAACCACTGTTGTTCCCGTCCAATCTAATATCCTAAACTACTGAGGTTTATTTTGAACTCATTCACAGTTGTAGCCATTACTACCCTCTCGTCCAGTTCATTCCATCTGTCCACCACTTTGTTTGTGTCTCCCAACCCATTTCTTGAACAGTTTCATGCTGTGTCCTCTGGTTCGAGCATACTGCTTCATTGTAAAAATCTTTCTCTTGGCATTTCCACTTTGTTAGTATTTTGTATGTCTCAATCAAATCCCCCTCTCTCTCTCTCTCCTTTTTCCAGGGTTGTCAGTCCACAGTGTTTTAGCCTTTCCTCATAGTTTAGTTTATGATATCCTTTGATCATCTTTGTTGCTCTGTGTTGTACTCTTTCTAAGGTCTCTATGTCTTTCTTCAGGAATGGACACCATGCTTGAACACAGATATGGGCGTACCAATGTATTGTAAAGTCTTATTATTACATCTTTCTCTCTGCTTACTATCGTTCTTTTGATCATACCTAGATTTTTGTTGGCCTTCTTAGCTGCCTCTGCACATTGCCTAGATGGCTTTAAGCTGTTATGCATGATGACCCATAGATCTTTCTCCTTGTTTGTAGCTTTTAGTCCCTTCCCACATAACTTAAATTCGTGATCTGTTCCCTTCTTCCCAATATGCATCACAGAGCATTATCTGTATTAAAAAGCATTTGCCAATCTGCTGATCACTGAGATAGTCTATTTAGGTCTTGTTGTAAAATTTTTGCCTCGGCTTCTCTATCACTCTGTCCACACAGTTTTGTGTCATCATCAAATTTTGAGATTTTTGACATTATATCATCATAGATGTCATTGATGTATATTAAAAACAATAGAGGTCACAACACTGAACCTTGTGGCACCCCACTTATAACCTCAGCCCAATCTGAATACTTGCCTATCAACATCCTAAAGAAGAATACGTTCAGTATACATATTACTTAATTTATACTAGAAAAAGAACCTATGTTAAACTTAGTCTAAAACTTATTAATTTGTTCCAACAGAATTCAAATTTCTCTCTCCATAAGATGATAAGAACCTGACTTGACATCAAGGCAGTCGCGTGATAATTTTAATGACTTATAGGCCTAAGTAACGAAAATATTTCACAATTGTCTCTTCTGAAAATTAGGTCAACGGACGCCTTTATAAGACCCGTCAGCGTCTCCTTTGTTGTGGCTAAGTCTATTTACGCTGAGTCTATTTTAATTGACAAAAACTCGCTATTCCTGTGCGAAATAAACTCTTTAAACGACACTCACCCACACTGGACCACCGCAAAAATCTTCAAATCCCTTCATTTCATCATCTGAACAAATGAAACGCTTTTGAAACGGCGCCACCGACGACGATATAAGCAAGACTCACTCGCATCAATTGGTGGTTAAAGTCCATCGGTCAAGGCAGTCTGTGCAGCATCTGGCATTAGAAAAATGCAGACTACACCCGGAAAACACCCACCAGTGTTCTACAACACGGTAAAAATAAACATTAGTTAGTTAGTTAGTTCCTCTCGTGCCATAGGCACATTGGGTAGCAATAGATCTCCATTTCTGTCTGTCTGTTGCGCTAGCATCTCGACTTCATCCCATGTCATATTATTTTTCTTTTTATCTTCTTTTATTGTTCTTTTCCAAATCTTTATTGGACGACCTCGCTTGCTCTTTCCGTTTGTGGGTGTCCATGATAAAGCGATTTTTGCAGGTCTTTCATTTGGTAGTCGTAGAATGTGTTCCGTCATTCTTAGTCTGCGTTCTGTTATAATGTCTTCCAGTCTATTCAAGTTGCTCTTTTTAAGATTTCCTCATTTGTAATGTGATCTTTGTAGTTAATGTTCCAAATCCGTCTTATGCATCTGTGATGGAATACATTTATTTTATTTGCTAGTTTGGTTGTAATTCTCCATGTTTCTGAAGCATAGGTCACTATGGTTAAAATTATACTTTTATAAAGTTTGATTTTGGTTTCCGTGTTTATCTTTTTGGCTTTCCATATATTTGTCATTTTTTGGAATATCGCCATTGCCTTGCCTATACGGCTGTTAATATCTGCTTCTGTATCCCCGTCACTTGTTAATATACTTCCTAGATATGGAATTTATGGAAATTTGGTTGTTTCTTCGATTTCCTGGTTGTTTATCATAATTGGAGTCTTTTTGTCTTGTATTCCTATTTGCATGATTCTTGATTTTTCTCTGCTTATCCTTAGACCCACTTTTCCGGCAGTTTCCTCTAGACTTGTGGTCATTTCTTTAAGTTTTTCTCTGTCCGTGGCTAGCAGTGCTATGTCGTCAGCAAAGTCCAAATCTGTGAGTCTTCTTTTTTCCCCCCAGCTGATGCCATCCCAATCAACACAGTTTGTTGGCCTATCATATGGCCAATGAATTTTTTTTGAGGGCCAATGTCGATAATTGCTATTTTTCTGCATTGGCCCTCAAAGATTTTGCAAATTGTCCTATTTCATGTCGGGCCATCAAGGGCCCTCAGTTCATATCTGCATTGGGCCCTCATAGATTTTTGCAAATTGGCCCTATAAAGGCCCTGCATGTCGGGCCCTCAAAGGCCCTCAATTTATATCTGCAGTGGGCCCTCATAGATTTTGCAAATTGGTCCTATAAAGGCCCTACATGCAGGGGGCCATCAAAGGGCCCTCAGTTCGTATCTGTATCCGGCCTTCAATGGTCCTTCAGTGGGCCAGCATATAATACTGCACCATCCTACCATATATAAACTCTCACACCCTTCACTTCTAAAACATAACATATTAATTTAAAAAAAAAATCAATGACAAACATAGTCAGCATACAACTTACAATGCAAGATCGATGATCAATTGTGATAGTGTTTATTCTAGGCCTTCTGGGGAAATTCCCCCATCCAAAGTTTTATAATTTCCCCCCAAAAGTGTGAGGATGGGGGCTTTTTTTGGAGAGGGCAAAATGTAAAGATGACAATTTATTTGGTTGCCAGGGCATTTGAGAAGGGTAAATGAGAACTTGAGAAGGGTAAAGGATATTAGGAAGGATGGATGATCTTCTGTTTTGCTTGTCAAGGTTTTTGGAGACTCAGACCTCCCTCCCAAACATTTCAAAATCCCCACAATATCAAGATGGCTAGAATAAACACTGATTCTGATACATGTATCAACATAATTGCTGTGACAATTTTTGAACAAAAAATAATGCTAAAAAATAATGCTAACGGCACTTTCACATAAGTGGTACAACATTTTAACAGCCAATATCAATTATTGATCAGATCTGAAAACAAAAATATATGAAAATTATTGATCGCCATCTACAGCCTCAACTGATTTACTAGTATAGATGTTATAAAAATACAAGCCAAAACGACAATGAAACCTCTTAAACAGATATTAAGTTTGCTTACTAATTGGTTACAACCATGGGCTGCTGGGCACCATGCAGAATTTTCACCAGGAGGAGCAAAACACAATGATCACGTTTATGCAACATAAATTTTTCCAGGAGGGCAAAAACATTTTAACACAATGGTCACAGTTAGTATTTTATCAAGGTTTTCAAATTTTAGTGTGAAATATTGGTATTTGCATTTTCCAGGAGGCAAGTGTCATCTCTTGCCCCAATGTGCCTGGCGTGCATGGGGTCAGCTGCAGACTGCACAGTACAAAAGGCTACAATGTCTGCCAAAAAGCAATGAAAACTAGTCAAATTGAAAGTCCAAAAGAACAACTAATTTTAATAAAATGACCAGTTCTAAACAATTTCTTCACTATATCGTGTAATAAATAAATATGTGACATTGTTTTAACAGAAGCTGTAGGTCAGTTATCAGATTCGACACTGTTGTCAGACTCTGGTCTGAGGAAGTTGTTCAAAACGTCTTTTATCAGATGACTGCTTTGCAGCAGTAGTCAGAAAATGTTTCCGACCACCATCTCTGTTCGAGCCTGTCTCAGCCAGACCTTAATTTTATCTTCAGCCAGCCTGTTGACGGTATCTCTCCGCACAGCATCTGCAACTTAGACAACAGTATTGAGACATCAAATACTGTTGATTTGAAATACTAAATAATTTTTCTCTCAATAATACCTCATGTAATATTCACCTAAAGTTGCATTCTAGATGATGTATACCTATGGTAAAACATGCTAATCTGCTCTGAGTTTCTCTAAGAAGATGCGTCTGCATTAGCTCATACCAGCCACAGCTGCTAACGATTGGTATCTCAAGCAAGTTGGTCAATGTATTTACAAGTCACTAGAAGCCTGCACTATTGCAGCAACACTATCCATGGTCCCAACAGTAACTGAAGGAGCTGCACAGTACAAGCAATTACAACAAAAAGACATAACACCTAAATATTGGCACTGGTCAATTTAATATGAAGCCTGACATCAGCATATATTTGGGTGAGCAGTAATAATACATGCTTTTTATTATTATTATTATTATTATTATTATTATTATTATTATTATTATTATTATTATTATTAACGTACTGATCAAGAGTTTGGTGTAATTGGACTTCTAGCTTGCTGCTCTGGAATCAATATGGTGCATAGTCTGTTAGTTTAACCAACTTCCTACACATAACTGCAAATCACTTTGTATTGTTTTAAGCCCATTACAGTCAGTGTCAATAAATAGAGTTTGTCTGTAACAGCTGTTTTGAAGATGTACTAGAACTCATAAAATTTTTCATCCCCGCTTTTTCCCTTACAAATTTTTCCTTTTCGATGAGGGTCTAAGATGCGTAAGTTCGTTAATTATTGCAAGTGTACCAATCAATTCCAATTCAGAACGACCAATCAGAACGCTCACTCAGCCAACCAATCAGAACGCTTGAAGGTAACCAATCAGAACTCACAGCCAACCAATCAGAACGCTCACACAGCCAAACAATCATTTTGGCGCTCGAAACCCAATCAGAACGCTCACACAGCCAACCAAATTAAGGCAACAGACATACAGATAACGATTTTAATGTAATAGATTGTGAAAAAATGCAATCTATTGCAATGACTCAAACTCTTATCAAATATATACAAACACAACCACTGTGACCTGAAATCTGCAAACAAAATAAAGAGTGCATATACCACATATGGAAGGTGACAATCCCAGTGCTTGGAAGCTGTGCTTTCCCTGTTCCCAGCCCAGTTGAATTGGCAGGACAATTCGTTCATCATAATCGCCTTCATCATACCATTAACTGTATCGGTGATACTTGTCGCTTCAAGCGTGGACAAGTATCTTGCCTAAACAGTTCAGTTAAACCTTCATAAAGTACATCGTATTTTACTAGGTAGGCTACATGTAATGTACACACACATCAATACATGATAGCATTGGCTAAAGTATAAATTTTGGGCCCTACTGGCATGTTCAACGTTCTCGGCAGAGTACATCTTGCTGTAGGCTAATTTGAGACATAAGCCGAATTTTGCATATTTAAATGGCTCAAATAGGGTAACAGAAGGCCCATTAAGAGATAAACATCTGAATATTTATTCAGAAATAAACATCAGAGATGAAATGTGGGGGCACACTCAACCTGGATCTTAGCCATACCAGTTAATAAAATTAACACCATCTAACCAAGCCTTGTCCAGCTTGCTCATTCTCTTGACAAAAGATGCTGCATCCTTCAAATCTTTGACTGCATCAGCTGGCAGTTTCATTCCTTCAGGCATAGTGGGAACATCCAAGCTGCTGCCTCTTGTTCCACCTCTGTTGACAAGTAGTGACAAGGGTGTAGTGACACTCGCTCGACAATATCTCAATTTTGGAATCAATCGATTTAATTTTGCAAAAATCATGCGGTACTCTTCAGAGGTAACAAATGCTGGAACAACACATCCACAACAGTACTGGACAGCATGTTGATTTAATACAATATAATATAATAATATATATAACGAGGTTTAAAGTGGTTGGTAGGGACTGCCTGTGTGAGAATTCAATCTAATATCCTAAACTACTGAGGTTTATTTTGAACTCATTCACAGTTGTAGCCGTTACTATCCTCTCATCCAGTTCATTCCATCTGTCCACCACTCTTGCACTAAAAAAGTTCTGTTTGTGTTTCTTGTTCTCTATATAAGTGAGTCTCTATATGAGTCTCTATATAAGAAAGAATAGTAAAATGCTTTTAAAATTACCGTTAACAAACTGGAGAACAAGCTAATTGTGTCTATTCAAGCAATTCCTTGTATTTGCATAATGCATCTGTTGGACCAGCTGACATTCAATGCTGTTATACTACAGGCCAACATTTTTAATTTTGAACCCATTTCACAATATTTTGCACCAACTGGCTGTACATAAGCATGTCATATTCTTATGCAAGTCCACACATATCAGCAACACATTGACACGACTTTCCGATACTAGATGCTTACACTTTTATACACAACAGTGAATAGAGAAACCAGAGAATTACAGGTGTAACAGTAAGCAATGGGTTCTAATCGCCAGTTTCCGCCCACCCCTCCACAATTATAATTATAGATCGCGTACGTGCTACATATACCATTACATGGCGGCGCAACAGCGCATGACAATGTTTTAAAAGCCAAGTCAAATTTCATAGGGAAGTCTCAAATTGCAAAGTTCACCACTCACACATTAAGTGCAGACAATTGAACTACAAGATTTGTTTTAAAAATGAACTTGTTACAAAAATAAATTCAACTCACTTCACAGCGTTTAACGAGAGCAGCAGATCGCGGCCATATATCAGTCCCGCAGTAACATTTATTTGAATTACAAAAACTTCTAAAAGTTATGATTAAGTGTTATTCAAAACAATGATGCACTAATTTAATTTATAATTAATAAAAGTATAATTAATTATAACTTTATGAGAATATTATTTGTTATTTGTTGATTTACACTTGATTAAGCAGCTAAAATAGTGCACCGGAACTATACTGCGTATTACTACGCCGGTAAGCATTAAGCGTCGACTGGCCGCGTCTGGGCCAGCTTCATTGGCCCACTGTGGGCATAAATCTGTTGGCGGGTCTTCGGCCAATATCGCCATGTGGCCCGCACTTACACGCGTCGGCCCTGCAATGGCCCAACGTTTGGTGTTTATTGGGATAACTTTCATTATTCATTGCTGTTCTTAGGATATAATCTATAACTATCAGGAAGAGGAATGGAAAAATAAACATTAAGTTGTATGAAATTTGGAAACTGTACGAAAATATAATTTAAAATAGAATTGCGTGCATTTAATTATATTTTGGTGCCAACGGAGTGGGGGAGGTAGCACCTTTTACTGTACCAAAGTCCACGCACTGGTCCACAACTCCACACTCCACATCGATCTTGTGGGAACAACAGTGGTTCTCACACAGGGCAGTCCCTACTGAACCATTTTAAACCTTGTTATGTATATATATATATGTGTGTGTGTGTGTGTGTGTGTGTGTGTCTGTGTCTGTGTGTGTCTGTGTCCTGTGTGTGTGTCTGTGTGTGTCTGTGCGTCTGTGTGCGCGCGCGTGTGTGTGTGTGTTGGCTGAATGCAAGTGGAAAGGCACCTTTAAGGTGCCTTTCCACTTGCATTCAGCCAACGCGGCACGTCACCATGCTGACAGCGCGCGCGCTCCACCGCCTGAATGATAAGCCGGTTTCAAGTGGCTACGTTTCCACTAGCGGGCTGCGACCGTGAGCAGAACGGAAAGGGGGGTTTAAATCAACACGTTGAGCCCCGAGAGAATGTGGATGCACATTCGTTCCGAGCCAAGGCAATTAAATACATAAGGCATGGCAGGAACCCTTCTTTTGCATGCAGGTCAAGTAGGCGTGGCTACATGACGTCACTGGTGGATTGGAAGTTGGAACGACTGTTGCTAACTTGCTACTGAGAAACCGTATCTAAGAATGTAAATGTACTTTTCTTTTTATAACAACTTTATTTCTTAAACTTCACAGACGTTTCGAAATACCAACCATCTTCCTGTATGAATGTGGTATAGTTGATTTTTAAAAGTTTAGATTGAAAACATCAACTTAGATTCAACTATAAGCATTACAACAACCAAGCAAAAGCAAGAGAATGTTCAAATATAGGCCCTATCTAGGAATGTTTTAGTTTGTTTATTTGTTTATTGTTTATTTGTTTATCGTTTTATTTGCGTTTACACATCGCATTCTAGTATTCTAGCTCAAAATAAAGATACAAGTCTTATTACGATAATTAGTTAATATATTCAATTCACAGCCTTTAACTAAACAGTTATATCTCATCAAATAGAAAGACTGCAGCTGCTTCCTAGTGCTGCTTGGTATTTATATAGGACCGCGTAACCATAGCAACAATACATGCTAGGCATGTAGTCTTGAAGACAGGTTTGGGCGCGTCTGGGCATGTCTGGACA